>JBAIZL010000004.1:110222231-110837231 GCA_036971475.1 Prosapia bicincta
TGTTTGGGCATAAATAAGGCGTGAAGCTACTGGGATGATTTGGTGGAAAAGGTGTGATAATTAAAGAGTTCTGTGTTCGCGTAATTAACGATTCACAACACGCGGCGCGTAGTTCGTTGTCGATTCCAAGGTCATTTGCCTTATAATTACATAGATCACTCATGTTGCGAATTACACTATACAACCTTACAAAAAAATATGGAGATTAATAAGATATTATAACCAAAGTATTATACGAAAGGATTAGTAATAATATTGTAAGTCGACACTAATTTTTCTTATTTTCCTTTTAACTCAATGCGCACATTGTTTAACTTCATTAGTTTTTTCTACAATATTGAACTATTGTTAAGGTACATTGTCAAAGAACTAGTTATCTTCTGAAGCCGAATAAAATTACTAATGTAAATACTAAAGAATTATATACAAATTCCACTACCAATTTACTAAATTCACTAGTTTCGGTAACGATGTCGTCATCATCAGTAAGATTGATTTACACGTCACTCATGTTAGCTCTACACTATCGATGGCGACATTCCCTCCGAAATTAGTGTGTTTAGTCAACTATTAGTTTGTAAAAATTGAGAATATTTCTTTGTTTACCTCTGTAAATCAGTGTCTCAAACTAAGCAATAATTACCAACAAAACTAATTTTCAAATACAAAACAAGAATACAAAATTAACCTAGAAATTAAACTTTAGAAGTCGCCCAAACAGTTAGAGGTTAAAAGAACTCACGTTAGGCCATCATTAATTATGGTGACATTGTCACCATACTGTTAATTAGTAAGAATTTAGACTATCTATGCATTTTTACATTTGTGAATCTGTCCCATTAGCTAAGCTCTAATTTAAAAAAAAAAAACATAACAAAAACAACATGGGTTAAAATTAACACACAAAATAAAACTTCAGAAATAAGAAAACTGCTTTTCTTGAGAGCAGTCGAGAGAAATATAGAAAGTATCATTTTATGAAACATTAAAAAAGTGCTTTTACAATCATCAGAACGAGGAGGTGGTAATAAAAAATGCTCGCTTTGCCCTTGAATCAATTGCGAAGCCCTAAAATTAGAATTTAGTTAAAGAAAAGGCAAACAGAGATAATACAGCCTAGAGATAATATAGCTTATATATAATATATAATCCATGTAATCGTAGAAAGACAAGCCACCAGGGAAGGTTAGGTTACGAGTGAAGAAAATCAAAGATTGTAGACTTTTTTAAAGTGATTAAGATCTGAAGTCACTTAATAAATTCTAGTTTATTTATAAAAAAATGTATATATATATATATATATATATATATATATATATATATATATATATACATGTACATACATATCAAAACAACCAAATTTATTCATATACAGGAGTTTAATTTATTAATTAATTTTTATTCAAGGCTTTTCGTTTTTTCGTTGATAAACAGGAATGAATCATTCATTCCTGATGATGTTGGTACTGTTTATCAAACGAAAACTTTGAAAAAAAAATTAATAAATAATTCTTGTATTTGAATAACGTCAGTTGTTTTTTATTATTATACAAGAAAACATATTATATATATGTATAATATATATATATATATATATATATATATATGTGTGTGTGTGTGTGTGTGTGTATAATTTGTATAATATGTACATTATATATATATATATATATATATATATATATATATATATATAATATGTTTTCTTGTAACATATTTGAAAGAAACTTCTTGAAACAGACTTGTTTCGGCGATTTAGTTACCTTCGTCGCTGATTGCCTAATACTAACAGTGAGTGTTATCCGATCACTGATAAAGGTATTATCGTAACCGAAACTAGTCTGTATAGATATACTAGGGTTTTGAGAGATTTTTAGTACAATTTTTAGTATTTACCTTTGGTGAATTGTTTTCATTAGCTAAGCTCTAATTAATTATGTGTACATAGAAAGTTTAACATTCCTAAAGGTTGTACTTTATCCATGGTTTTATGTTCTGCATGTAAAATGAGGAAAAGGCAACGTAAACAGCTAACAGCCTAATTCGCGTCTCTAAACAATCTATTTATTCCCCTCAACTGAATCCAGTGACGTTCACTGAGCTAAGGATATGAAGCATCGTTCACGCATGGAATAAATGCAGGATATTAAATAAGTTTTAGTGTGCATAAATCTGAAACCGGCTGGTCCCATAACTTTGTTAGACGTCCAAGCCTTATAATAAAAATATAATATTTTATTATTAAAGTAACTATATTATTTATAAATTCCGTTATACTTAATAATAGAAAATTAAACAAAAGTTCTTAATTGGTGACGATCATATAAAAAGAAATTAGTAACCTAACCTTTCTTTAATTGCACTGTACCGGAGTACAAAAAACTCTGGTAAAATATTTTTAATTAAATGTAAATTCCTGGTAAATAAATTAATATGATGACAAAATTGAACATAGAATAAATAAATAACAATAGTTTAAATTTTATCAAATTTGTAGTAAAATAAATATAAACGATTCGGACTGGATTGCAGGACTCTTTCGTTCTACTGACTAATGACCAAAACAAATGGTGAACCCGAAAATATTATTTTCGACACCGCAAACACCCCTAACTGTATTAAACAGCTGTTGCAAATAAATCCGAGAAGACCGAAACCCCCGACTTGGACCATAAGGCCACTGATTGCTGCATGCCTCCAGGGCTTGTGAAGTGAATGAAGAAATCATTAGTAGTAGGAGTGCCGTTATCAGGACCGGTAGCGGGGAAGTAATGGATTGGGCGCGAAACTCCGCGGGGAGTCTGTCGATGAGATATCGCTGCAGGGCTTCGGGTAGGCAAAGTCGCTCCAGGAAACCGAAAGTTGTATCCCAGTCGGATCAATGCTTAAATCAGCATACATTAAATTTAAATAAGTACTTCAAATTAAACACAAAAAATCTAAATGCTGAAAAAGATCTTGTCGTATACTACTAAATAGATAAAAATTGTCAATACAAAAGCATTGTGCTTTAAATCGCATTGTTTCTCCATCCAGAAACTAATTTCAAAATTGCGATATTTTATTATTCTCCTACAATCTATACAAATAAGCTGGATTCAGTTATAACCTGACTTTCTTAAGAATGTTAATTTCTCTGATTTTGACGAGTTATCGATGTATTCCGTACTTATATTGAGAACATCCAAAACGCCAACATACAACACATTAGTGACATCGCTAAAAAAACACGTAAACAATTAAAATACTCATCCATATTTTAGAAATATGTTTTCATACGTATTTTAACGTAGTTTATATGCAGACCAATCCACAGGGATACATTTTACCAAAACCATGGATCTAATTAGGGTAACATAGTTTATATACATGATATTGCACAGGGATACAATTTACCAAAACCTTGAATCTAATTAGGGTAACATAGTTTATATACAGACAATTACACAGGGATACAATTTACCAAAACGATGGATCTAATTAGGGTAACATAGTTTATATATATGATATTGCACAGGGATACAATTTACTAAAACCTTGAATTTAATTAGGGTAACATAGTTTATATACAGACAATTGCACAGGGATAAAATTTACCGAAACCATGAATCTAATTAGGGTAACATAGTTTATATACATACTATTGCACAGGGATAAAATTTACCGAAACCATGAATCTAATTAGGGTAACATAGTTTATATACATACTATTGCACAGGGATAAAATTTACCGAAACCATGAATCTAATTAGGGTAACATAGTTTATATACATACTATTGCACAGGGATAAAATTTACCGAAACCATGAATCTAATTAGGGTAACATAGTTTATATACATACTATTGCACAGGGATACAATTTACTAAAACCTTGAATTTAATTAGGGTAACATAGTTTATATACATGATATTGCACAGGGATACAATTTACCAAAACCTTGAATCTAATTAGGGTAACATAGTTTATATACAGACAATTGCACAGGGATACAATTTACCAAAACGATGGATCTAATTAGGGTAACATAGTTTATATACATGATATTGCACAGGGATACAATTTACTAAAACCTTGAATTTAATTAGGGTAACATAGTTTATATACAGACAATTGCACAGGGATAAAATTTACCGAAACCATGAATCTAATTAGGGTAACATAGTTTATATACATACTATTGCACAGGGATAAAATTTACCGAAACCATGAATCTAATTAGGGTAACATAGTTTATATACAGACAATTGCACAGGGATAAAATTTACCGAAACCATGAATCTAATTAGGGTAACATAGTTTATATACATACTATTGCACAGGGATAAAATTTACCGAAACCATGAATCTAATTAGGGTAACATAGTTTATATACATACTATTGCACAGGGATAAAATTTACCGAAACCATGAATCTAATTAGGGTAACATAGTTTATATACATGATATTGCACAGGGATACAATTTACTAAAACCTTGAATTTAATTAGGGTAACATAGTTTATATACAGACAATTGCACAGGGATACAATTTACCAAAACCTTGAATTTAATTAGGGTAACATAGTTTATATACATACTATTGCACAGGGATACAATTTACCAAAACCTTGAATTTAATTAGGGTAACATAGTTTATATACAGACAATTGCACAGGGATACAATTTACCGAAACCATGAATCTAATTAGGGTAACATAGTTTATATACAGACAATTGCACAGGGATACAATTTACCGAAACCATGAATCTAATTAGGGTAACATAGTTTATATACATACTATTGCACAGGGATAAAATTTACCGAAACCTTGAATTTAATTAGGGTAACATAGTTTATATACATACTATTCCACAGGGATACAATTTACTAAAACCATGAATCTAATTAGGGTAACATAGTTTATATACAGACAATTGCACTGGGATACAATTTACTAAAACCATGAATCTAATTAGGGTAACATAGTTTATATACAGACAATTGCACAGGGATACAATTTACCGAAACCATGAATCTAATTAGGGTAACATAGTTTATATACATACTATTGCACAGGGATACAATTTACCAAAACCTTGAATTTAATTAGGGTAACATAGTTTATATACAGACAATTGCACTGGGATACAATTTACTAAAACCATGAATCTAATTAGGGTAACATAGTTTATATACATACTATTCCACAGGGATACAATTTACCAAAACCATGAATCTAATTAGCGTATCATAGTTTATGTACATACCATTGCACACGGGTACAATTTACCAAAACTATGAATAAACTTAGTTAGTGAAAAACTCTTTTTTGATTAAAAACAAAAAAAAATATTTTTAACCATGTTTACCCTCACAGAGATTATTGTTTTAATAAATACGGTGGATTGGCGAAGTAGGTACAAATATTTATTAAATCAGACACCGTTTCTATAATATTTCAATATTTTCTATAACGACCAAATTATTGCATCCGGCCTTATGTCTCCTGCATTCTAATAAAAAATAGCCCTGTGATACAACCGTTGTATAGTTGTAAAAACAGGGCATATACGCTTTAATTAACTCGTTACATTTATGCCTGTAAGTACTGGTAATGCGCTCTAGAAAGCTTGAATACACACAAAGAAAGCTTTCTTGATTGACGTACCAGCAACGTAACCGTCATTGAAACGTTGCCTGATAGAATAAATATGTGTACCTGATTCCCAAATCCACCGTATTTATTTAAACGAAAAAATTTTAAAGTTTGTTTCTGTTTTAAAGTGGCGCATGAAATTTTAAAAATATAATTTTTATTTTTGGGAAAACAGTTTGACTATGGTATGTACGCAAATGGTTTTTAAAATGTGTTTTACGGTATATTTATTCTATTTCAAAAAAAAATATTGTGTATTTATAAAATGATCATCCCTAATAAAAACATACTGTAGATTTTATTATCCAAGACGATCCGCGAAACTTTAACTTTATTTTAAACTAATTACGTCATGCAGAACTAGTTTACTTGATGAAAATTAGTGAAATTAAATTATTAAAGATCTTATAAGAATATCACTACGTATTCACAACTTACTGATTTTATTAATAATCATACGTTTCATCAACTCCGTCACCTTGCTCAGAGATTCTTTACATTAATGGTCTATAAGCCCAACTAATCACAATTATTTCACATACTTTATGGTTGAAACATATCTTTGGGCTAACATATATTGAACATATTACATTTATGAAGTCACCTGTCAATTTTTTGATTTATTTAAGTAATCGTTTAAGTTTAAAAAAATTTTTGGGAAACTTGTAGTTCTATTTTATTAACGCTGTGAGACATAGTTTCGCGATATTAATACTGATAGAAAATGGGAAGCCCTATAAACATATTCCTTGAATGTTGGAAACAATACACGTTTAGTTGCGAAGAAAACTAAATACTGCATTGAGATTTAACAGAAAATAGCTTATCGACTATTTTTCATTTGATAATTGTCTAAGCATTCTATCCGTCTAAATAATTGTGACTAACCTTTATAAATATATATTTTACAAATCTTCGTGATATTGAAAAATTATATTTTCAAATCCACAAACAAAAAATTTGTAAAGATGCAGCAGATAAGATAAGACGATAAGGTAACGACAAATGATTAGTTTTTAAGTTTACTTTTTTGTGTTAACCTTTTTAATTTTAAATTAGGATTAAATGTGGTACAAATAATACTTAATCAAGATATACTTTTTACAAATATACTCCCAATATTCCGGTTTGTAAGGAGCATGAGAGTTTGTTATAAATTTATTTTGTAACGATTTCTTTATTTTTTCACCAAATGAATAAAAACCGACCCTACCAAACACATTACGATTGTGGTCTGATTAAATTTTACCAGACTCCCAGAGAGTAAGGAATTTAATAATTGTTTTTTATTAAAAACTAAAAGTTGGTTTAAAATCAAAAAGGTATTTTGCCAGCTAAAGTCGGAATTGTTTTGAGGCCAAGTTACAGCTTTCATGTAAACTAGGACTGATGTTTGATCACAAATGATATTGAATAAGGATGATTTTTTTGCAAATGTTACCGTGTCTTAGTTCCCTTTCACGCTTAGACTTTACATGCTATAAAGGATGTGAATAGGATACTGAGGTTTTGGTAACGTTATTTGTAGATGACATCAAACTACCTAATAGTTGTAACTATATGATTGTACAATAGCTCAGCAGAAGGATTTTTAAAATTAAATGCAGTTTTGAGTCAAATGTGCGAAATAATTCTGTGAGGAATCTTTTTTATATTTACGATTATCAACCTCGTAGGCTCGCTTCGCTTACACCATTATTCTTCTTCATTCTTAAAACCTCCTGATCATTCAGATCATAACCCAATATGTGGTATATTCTGTCCAAGATCTCCATTTTTAAAACATCAAACCTCCTTCCTCAAATAATCCCTCCTAGCCCTACTCGCATAGTGTACGTTCCGGATAAACTGTATAAACACCCAAGTATGACATGCTTTCGTATTCTGCGTAGAAAGTAAAGACGTATTTCATCTGCTTAAATGACCTTGAACAAAGAGTTCACATATCCTGAGCCCAGAAATGCGGCTTGATACGGGTTTCATTATTTTTTACAAACTAAGTCAGCGTAATGATATTACGTTTTATTCCTTTAGCTTTAATACTGGACGACTTGCTTTTCTCAGAAAATAGTTAAATATAAAGTAAAGTGGTGAACCAACAAAGGTTAGTCGCCGTCCAAAGCCACTGTTATTTTCTGACCCTTTAGCTAAACTTAAACTTGATTTATACGTATATAAAAGTGAAGAAACGTGCATTTAAAACTATCTCGAATATATTAAATATATTTTTGGTGATTCTTTATAAAACAAAGTATGAACAATTCTATAATTTTTCATACAGGTTAACAAAAGATATATAGTCAACAGTCAAATCGCTATTCAACTGTTGTTGGGTTCACCTCGTCAATGCTAGACGAGATTCTAGCGAAACGTCGGAACTGTGATTTTATGCACTGCAGAATGAACGGATGTACTCCAGATAATAAATATTCATCATCATCGTCATATATATATATATATATATATATATATATATATATATATATATATATATATATATATATAAATATATATATATATATATATATAAGTAATACTATCACCTCTTGTTACGCTGTTGCCATCAATACCCTCCTGACTATTTTACGTTAATTCTTAAAGCCCCGTTACATTTGAAATAATAAAATCAAAATATGACAACGCCGACCCAATTAAAAATCGCTTTAACGATGTCTTGAAAGCTTCCGAGACCTCCAAAGTGGAGTCGTAATTTTCGGCAACACCTAAGCTTCTGATTTAAATGTAAATTAATAAGTGCCAATAGAGACCTCACATAAGGTTTTTGTTTTAGATTTACCTTTTTTGAGTTACGATGTCTAACAGCCTGCTCGGACATAAAATTCCGCCTCTGATGTGATCGTCCATCAAAATCGATCTCCTCCCACATCGAACGAGAACATTGTAGGCGATGTCGGAAATTTTAAATCAATTAATCCTTACAGTTAAAATGAACTGATTTAATGGGGCACGACAGTAGCCTTTGGGGACACGCGTTGCCGCAGCTGCTCGTGCTCGGGGACTTGCTCGGTGTGTGTGCGTGCGTTCGATGCGTGTGCGCGCGTGCGTGCGAGTGCGCCGCGTGTATCTTTATTTTTATTTATTCAACTAATAATGTCATTTCTGTTAATTTAGAAACCAAGTTTACTTGTTATCAATAACGTTTTCTCAAGAGATAATTTCGTTATGGAATACCCTCCTCTTTTCACTCTTATAAAGTGTAGTTAACATTTTCTATTGTCTCCATTGAAAATAAAACCAATTATCATTCAAAACCAACAGTATCGTGAATTTGTTCAAAGTAACATGGATTCTGCTCCAAGATATTACAGCCCACGTTTTTCTTTCATTCTGAACGGATTTGCCTACATTTATTCTTAGTTTCTAATTGTGAATTACTGTTTGTTATAAACTAAATTTTGCTAAATATTAATTGCTAAAATAAGAGGACTTTGTATCTCTGTTAACTATCAGGTGACATAAATAATAAGAATGACATTAGCTAATAAATTACATAAATAGCATAATAGGAATGACATTGATTAATAAATTACATTGTTTTAATTAATAAATGACAATAAAATGGCAATAAGTAATAAAAGGCATTATATTCACCAATAACTGGCATAATAAAAATGGCATTGGTTAACAAATGACAATATATTCACTAATAAATTACATAATAAGTTAATTAATTTTAGATAGTATATGTTGAGGTACATATAGAAATATTCCTAACAGAAGTAAAGATGAGTATATTAATCACTTTTAGATAAGTTTATGTCTATCCGAACTTTAATTTTGTAATTCTTTTTTTTTGTTCGGACGACAAGTCCAAGCAGATCACCGAACATAATGCACTATATAATACAAGTGCATAATAAGAATGAGAACTAATAAATAAAATAATATAAATGGAATTATCTTATAAATGGCATAACCGGAATGGTTTTAACTAATAAATAATATTATGTTTACTAATAAATGACATAATAAGAATGACATTAATTAATAAATGTCATTATATTATCAAATAAATAATATTGTAAGAATATAATTACTTACAAATGGCATTCTATTAACTAATAAATGACACAATAAGAACGCAATAATTAACATTATATTGACCAATAAATGACGTAAACGAAAAACTTTTAACCTTAGACAAATATAATCCTTTTCTCAAATCTTTGTTTTACGTAGCCTAAAGGAATTTTTAATATGTTGTTTCATTCGCCAAAGTTGTACGTGTATAATCTTCCGGAGTGACGTATGTTAGTTCGTAGTTAAGGGTTGCTAGGGTTTTGAGTTAACACGAATATTTTTTTATTGAATATATTTGGAAAACATTTAAATTATTTAAGGAAATAATTATTGCTCATCTTACTTTAGTTCAGATTGTACGACAGAGTTAGCCAAAGTCGAATATTTCTCATTACCATATCACCGCCTCCCGGTGGTCTTCCGCAGAAGGATTTTGATGTATAATTTCCTGAGACGAACGGACGGACAGGTTTTACTATGCTACCGTACGTCGGACTCTCTCGTTATTAAATGGCCCGCTCACAGGGACAGCTGATAATGGCTTTTAAATTAAGTTCACTTATGGCCTAATAAACATGTGCTTTTATATGTCGGAGTGGTTTTGTGTAATCGATAATACATGAGAATTTGTATCATTCCAAAACCATTGATGTGTAAGTAAAATTAAAGTGAGATTCGCAATCAATTAGTGTTACCGTGACGTTTTCACGAAGAAACGTAACTTTCTAACACTTACTTGCCGACATTCTGTTAAAGCAACTCGATCATTTTCTTTGAAAAAAATTTATTTTCGAACCATTTTTCAAAAAACCTTTTGTTGGTGATTTGTAATAACGAATTCATAAAAAGAGAAATTACGCAGGGAAAATACATCATTGAAACATTTTAGGTGTTACAGTAATGTTACCTAATCCAAGAGGCAATCTCCGTGAACATGTGGTGATGTAGATTCCCAAACGTTGTTATGAGTAAATTGTTCATGTACGAGCTATTAACAATTCTTCAAATAACCTCAAGTAAAGATATAAACATAGGAAATACAGTTACATAGAAACTGAAAAAAAATCAGATAATTATTTATAATCATTTACAAAATGAGAAAAATTATCAGCATAATTTCTACTCTCATTTGTGCTATTTATTCATTGCTTTTTTCATCTTATTGACGTTTCTTCAACTTACAAATCGGGTTTTCTTTGTTTCTTTAAAACGTTTATTACTCACAAACATAAAACATATTTCAAAATAAATTTTAATAATTGGTGCTATAATAATTTAAATTATTTCCATAAAACCTCCAAAACTTATATACATTTGTAGGGCTATTCGAAACCTTAAGCTTCATTTAACCTCCATGTCGAGGTAATCGCCTCAAATCACAAAGCACTTACGTGACAGAATTGTTTAACATAATATTTTCCTCTTCCTTTTCCATCTTATTTTTCTTTTCAGCTTATTTATTACTGTATTTCTTAGTTTCCAGGTTTTCTCAGTATTCATGTTCGGGCCATTTTTTTCAGATCTTGTAATCTTTTTTTACTTCTTCGTTCTTAGTTCTGCTGTCCTAGTCATATCTTTATTATCTTTGCCAGTATTTCTCCATTTCTTTCTCTCTGTTCCCTCTCTCTAATTAGCACTTTGACGTAACTGAAATGTTTACTTCTTTCAAATTAGGTGTTTACAATTTTGAATTGACTTAAATTACCCATCCAATTTCTAAAACCTGAGAACTGTGTTTTTTATCCTTGCGTTAATCGTTCGGCTAATCAAGGTTCAAGAATATAATCTCCAACTTCTAACAGTTTGGATCTTGTGAGTTAGTTTACCCTGTTCACCCGTTTTTCTCAGTGTTTCAACCCTTATAATTCCTTTACCCGTTCATCATCTTTCTGTTACTAGTCCCCAGGAAGTGCCCCAGTGAAACAACACAGTAAATACAACAGAAATACTCACTCATTACTTGATTCAAAACGCTTACTATCACAAATAAACCAATTTTTAAAAGGGTATCAAACTTTATTTGACAATATAATGTCATTTATTAATGAATGTCATTCTTATTATGTCATTTATTAGTAAACATAATATTATTTATTAGTTAAAACCATTCCGGTTATGCCATTTATAAGATAACTCCATTTATATTATTTTATTTATTAGTTCTCATTCTTATTATGCACTTGTATTATATAGTGCATTATGTTCGGTGATCTGCTTGGACTTGTCGTCCGAACAAAAAAAACACTTACAAAATTAAAGTTCGGATAGACATAAACTTATCTAAAAGTGATTAATATACTCATCTTTACTTCTGTTAGGAATATTTCTATAGGTACCTTAACATATATTATCTAAAATGTATTAACTTATTATGTAATTTATTAGTGAATATATGGTCATTTGTTAACCAATGCCATTTTTATTATGATAGTTATTAGTGAATATAATGCCTTTTATTACTTATTGCCTTTTTATTAATAGGTAGTAATGTAGTAATGAAAACCCCCCTAAAAACCCGTGTATATTAGGTAAGCGATCCTGCCCATAATTTCGTCGTACTTTTCCTTATTTCTACCTTTACCTTCTCATCATTTTTACTACTAAAATGTGTAATAGGTAAATATTGCCTTGCCTCACCGATAAAGAGTCGGTATCCCGAGACATGCGACCCTGCACACGTCACTTTTTATTTCTTTTATCGTAGTCCGCAAGGGATTTTTTCAAACCTATCATTATTAATCTTTTTACATTCTCCATAAGAAACGATATTCAATTTGATTGATAATGGTAAAAAAGGAAACAAAAACATTTTTGAACTTATTAAAATTGCTCCCTCGTCCTTCACACCCCATACACACACATTTCTTTTTGATAACGTTAGAAAAGTATTTTTTAATAATCTTATAACAAATTAAAATAATGTATTGGAGCTGTTAAGTTAATTTTAATTTCTATACTTCTTGCTTTAAACAAGCATATATTATATTATATTATATCGTTTTTCCTTGACTTCAAATTTCCGCTGTTATAAACACGGTGCGAAAAAGTGAAATTTTTGATGGCGACGTTACTGAGTGGATTAAAATGTTTCCTCTCGATGAACTGTAAGATTAAAGAACCTGTTTCCAAACTTCAAGCTACTAGTGTTCGACACAGCTCCAGTTAAGTTTTCAAATTTCCAAGTAGGTAAACCTTTCTTTCCATTGACAAAGTTTTGATAGAACATGAAGCTTACTTTATATTCGGTAGCGGACTTATCTCGGACAAAGCTTCTAATATTAAGCTTCGAGACGCATTCTTCGTCTCTCCTTCATTCAGTAACGGAACCACAGTTACGAGCCGAATTATAATTGCAACACTGAAGCCTTCACAGTTTCCTGTTGGTCTTCCTTTCTACGGAGTAACGCAGCAGAATTTTAAATTTATTTCACATTTTTATACATATTTATTGATGCCATTGTCATACAAATGGTATTAACATTACGCCCAGGAATTCAATTCAGTCTGCCTAGGGGAGGTTCCAAACCGCTGTTTTTAATTTGTGAAAGCAAATGTCTACAGCAACGGCAAGTAATATATCAATGGAATGTTGTTGAACTGTAAGACAAATTTGATTTCATGAAATGCTATACATCCCGTGTCAGCGTTCGCCGCGGGTAGCAGTAGCTACTGTGTGTATTTATTACCTGCCAATTGCTTGTCTATCACATTTTGCCGGTAGCTGTATCGCCGACTAGCCTACTTATAGAAGTGTGCCTCCCAGAGCGGCTTTAGAGTAATCGTGTCTATTAGCCTTTGCTGTTGATACAGTAATACGGCTTTATACTCAAGGTAGTAGGCCTACTCAGGCTATTTTCTCTGAGCGCGAGTTATGATTATTTCATGTCTGGGATTAAAGCAATCGGCTGTAGAGATAAATCAAATAGGAGCCTACGGTGTTATGCTAACGAACAATGCTGTCTTAGTTTTAACTTATGTGTGTTTCCTGTCTCTAAATAAAAACTGTTCTCCATATGGTACTACACTTAAATATAAAATTCAGGAGTCTCACAAGATGTCGATTATTTATTATAAATAACTTTCTTCAGTGGCAAATAATCTATAGATCCATGATTAAACTATTTTATAAAACCTGTTCGTTATCCTGCCAACAGAGATAATAATTATTTTTCCTGTCAATTAATGCTATCTGAAGGATATTAAAAGATATTGAACAAAAAGAGTGTAACGTATTGGACGTAAAATGAATTTGGCTGAAAACTGATAATATAAATGTAATCACTGATATTTTTAGACCTAATTGAAAATAAAAACGACTAAGCATAACTTGTACGTGCTAAAAACTAATTACTTATTTTAGCTGCCAGATTAGAATTATTTTTATTTTATGAATTTGAGGTTACGTTATCCTGTTACATTATTTCCAAAGTTAAACAATTACCAAACAAATCTTAGAAAATAATGCTATAGTAATATATGCTGTCTCAAACGCGTAGAGCAAGGGTTCTCAACCAATGGGTCGCGACCACCTTGAAGGGTGTCGGGGGGTTGAGAGATAAGGATAAGTAAAAAATATCAGTTATTCTTGTTGTTTTTAAATTTAAAAAAAAGGACGCGTTCATATTTTACTAAACTTTTGTGTTTCTTTGTTCTATGAATGTGAAATTTGAGCTTATTTTGAATTAACCAATTTATGAAGTATGGAATAGTTTTTGTAACAAACAGAACAATGTAATTTTCGGGCGACAATTTATTGATTTGGGTTTTTAAGTTCAGCATTATGGAGAATCCTTGTTAACAGTTGTAAGATGTAGAAGCGAGGCGCCTAAAGCAGGGCTTGAACTGCATACAATGCTAGAACACGAGAGTGTAAGGTTATAAAGGAGATAAAAAACTGTTATAAAATTACTGCAATTATTTTAGTTTTTGAATTATCGTTTTAACCTTAAAACTTGGGGGGGTCACCAAAATATTCAGCCTAAAAAGGCGGTCGTAGAGTCTAAAAGGTTGAGAACCCTTGGCATAAAGGGTGATATGTGCAGGCTCGGCGATCCTTTTTATTACGTAAACTACTGAGCCCCTTGTAGTAGCAATAACACAAACACTAAACTGGCATCTGTTCCTTCTTTAAATCTTGATAAATCTTTATTACACTTTTGCTTTTACTTGCGACCAGACATTTTCTTAACTAAAAGTTGTTAAATTGTTAACTTACACTTTGAGCAAACGTTTTCGTCTTACGACTTCTTCAGCCTCCTGAATTTCGATCTTGATAAATATCACTACTTTTGTTTATAAAAACGTCAAGTTATTTCAACTTAAATATATTGTGTAAGACAATATAATTCCGAACATAATAAAAATATATGAACAAAAAAAGGAATCACTTCAAGCTCTATTGGTTTTAAACCATCAACCCCACAAATAAAAGAATAACGAAGAACAAATGGTATAACGTTACTGGACTAGCAAACAGAATCGTAAAACTGTCTAAAATTATTTTACCATGTACTGCCTGGGGGACAGACAATTAGCCACAATTGACTGTTTGCCCCCTTGCTTCGGTTTGATATAAATTTCACATAAAGCATAACTTTTGTATATTAATTGAAAAAATATCAGATTTCAGGTGCTAAACTACTTTTAGAAAATCTATCTTAACTAACGTTATTTTTTTCTGAAAATTTCACATTTTTCTGAAAACATTGAATACCATAATCAGATGAAGTGTAACCTGCTTTTAAAATCTCAATTAGTAGGTCTTATTTAAAATTTGTATAAACAGTCAGTTTAGTTATATACAAAATCAGTAATCTTAAAATACATCAATAACATAGATTATAATTTAGACTTATAGGAGCATGGAGCACCTTGGGTTATTTTTAGGTTAGATTAAGTTATGTTTGCTTTTTGTTCTGAACATTAATATTCATTTACTGATACGTTCTATCTTGTGTTTCAGGTAACTTTAACGGGAACCGGGTGGTGGTGTTTGTACTAATCCTCGTCCAAGTCCAGTCTAGCAATATACGCAAAGTTTTGGAGTGGACGTTTAAGAAAAGTGTTAGTATTACATCTTTATAATATTAACACTTCATTTTAACGGATATTTATCTTGTTAGTTTTTTTCATATTTTGTGGAAAATTTATATTTACTTTTGATAATTTATTTTTTAGTTATTGTTTGATAATTTTTTAGTATGGTTTTTTCATACTTTACTTTTATTTCTATAGATGTTACCCTCAAAACTTTCCTTTCAGCCACCTATATAACCTTTCTTGATGTCTATCCCCAGCACTTCATAGACCATTTATTTTCTGAGACTAAATGGAAGATATATAAGAACATACGCATACGCGAATGGTGCAATGAATCCACAATAGTAAAACGAGACTAGGCAATACTCAAGAAAGAAATTTCCAAGCGAACGACTCTAGCGGTGACTTTAATGGTAGTAGTTTCTGAGTCTCGTACAAATTATATAAGATATATTATTACAAATGATACCCTTGAGGAGACTTTAAGGCTAGATAGGAATGAACAAGACACAGAATGAATAAACAAATGGATGCATTTAAAACGAAATAAAAATTTTACCGCAAAACTGCATAATTTTGTCCGAAGTTCCCGTTGCCAGGGAGATATGACTGAATAGACTAGACATGCAAAAGAGACAATTTAGAGATTCTTAAATTTAGAAAAACAAAACAACATATTTTCTCAAATTCAACATCAATTGTTTGAATTAAAACTCGCTCAAATATCATGTATAACAAAAAATAAAGAGATATTTTCCTAATATACAATACTCTTAAAATTTAAAGGTTAAGTTTAGTTAACTTTAAAAAGTATGAAACAGACTTGACTTTAAACATCTACAAATATGGTTAGTTAGCAAGTTACAATAATTATTTTAAGCTATGGCAGTACAACAATTGTTAGTATCTCTGTAAAAAATACATATATAATCATTATACAAAGTGTAGGTAAATTGTTCTATTTAAGAATTGTAGGTTTATTTTTCTTACAAATATGTGTTTAAAAGACAAAGTTTTCATCTTGTTTTCACGAAATTAAAAGTACTTTAAATAGTTGTAAAACCATTCTGATTCAACAATTTGTTTCGGGGTTCTCTCTTATCGTATAAATAATACAAAATATTACAAGGATCTACATCGTACTCGTACAGATTTTCCATTGGGTTGGTAGAATTTTTAACTACAAGTTTTATATTCACTATTTTATTAAACTGGGCTATCATCAATTATTCAATTTGATATTTGGTGGGAAGAAGTAGAGAGGAATAATTTTTTCACGAAGAATGATTTAATCCCAAATCACTCCATTCTTTTTTTTTAGACAGCCAGTCCATTAATCTACAAAGGAAACTTGGAATTATTAACTTTTTAAACCCTGCTAGATATTTCACTTGTTAAGTAATTAAACTAAATCAATTTATTTATTTGTATGATATCCTATTTTATATTTATTATTATTATTCAATTCCTTCTAATAGCTCCCCACTCCAAATATATATATGCTGATACGTATTCCTTCACGGATGGAAAAATATGATGAATTGTTACTATCTGGAGTACATCCGTTCGTTCTGCAGTCCATAAATTCGCAGTTCCGACGTTTCGCTAGAATCTCATCCAGCATTGACGAGGTGAACCCAACAACAGTAGAAGAGCGAGTGTGTGTATATGTGTGTGTGTGTGTGTGTATATATATATATATATATATATATATATATATATATATAGTTCAAATTTTTAATCGTTAATAAAGTACTTTTTATTCATCCACTATATTTTTTACTTGTAGAAGATGGCACTTAATGATAATAGTATGCATATAATGGTATGCAATATAGTTATGTCGGCCCATTTGTCTTAAAATTAGTGATAACATATGATTTCATAAAACAGCTGATTTTATCTTACAGAGTATGTAGTAGAACAGCTGTTTTAACGTATAGGTTATGTTACTTTATTTATTTAAATTGTAAATATTGATTAAAAAGTAAATAAAATAAATATCTACCGAAGTAGGGATTGACTTTGAAAAATGTTTGTTTATATAACTTGTTTTTGTTGAATGCAGTATAGTTTCACTAAACATTCGATATATATTGTGGATAGGTTAAACGTGTAATTTTATTATAAGATAATTTATGTTTCATAGCAATGTGACAGAATATTAATTCATGAAGTGAAAAAATAATTATTAGAACCGGATGAAAAATAAAGAAAGGATTTCCTGCTGCTTATCACGTTAGTACTGTTTCCATGAGTATTCCGTAAAGTACCTGGACAGATCGACCCTCAGCTTTCTCTATCTTGTCACGCAATTAGTAAACAAAAGATCTTTCGACACGTTACTTAAAATGACTTCGTACAATTTTATTAAATTTCTTTAAATAAAAAAATGTTTTCCAAATTTATTTACTTAAAAGCATATTTGCCATTAGCTGTATTAACTATTAGCACATCCCCAGTGCTGATCGAAATTTAAAAAAAAATCGCCGCGGGTGTAGACAGTTAATAATCCACACCCGGATGTCGTGAACAATTACGAATAAATTATCCTAAACGTATTATCATATCTTTTGAAGTTTATCGTTTTAAACTACCAAAGAATATTTTTTGTAGTTTTAAAGTGATCAGAATTATTGCTATTACTTAAAAAAGGTAAGAAAAGGTTGTGAACATGGGCACGTTTGAGGTAGGGACAAAAAACCTCCTTGTAGAGGACATTGGGGGTTCATGGAGTATAGGTGGATTGAGAGAGGGACATAAAACCTCTATGTGAGGACCTAAGGGGTTTCATGGAATATAGGTAGGATTGAGAGAGGGACATAAAACCTCCATGTGTTGACCTAAGGAAGTTTGTGGAATATAGGTAGGATTGAGAGATGGACATAAAACCTCCATGTGTGTACCTAAGGGGGTTCGTGGAATATAGGTAGGATTGAGAGATGGACATAAAACCTCCATGTGTGGACCTAAGGGGGTTCGTGGAATATAGGTAGGATTGAGAGATGGACATAAAACCCGCATGTGGGAACGAAAGGGGTTCTTGGACTATATTAAAGTAGGTACATAAATTTCCCTTTGTAAAAGGCATAGGGGGTTCATGGAATATAGGTGGAATTGGGACCTAAGATTGTTCGTGGAATATAGGTAGAATTATGAGAGGGACATAAAACCCCAATGTGGAGACCTAAGGGGGTTTATGGAATATAGGTAGGATTAAGATAGGGACATAAAACCTCCATGTGGGGAACTAAGAGGGTTCATGAAATATAGGTAGGATTGAGAGAGGGACATAAAACCCCAATGTGGAGACCTAAGGGGGTTTATGGAATATAGGTAGGATTAAGATAGGGACATAAAACCTCCATGTGGGGAACTAAGAGGGTTCATGAAATATAGGTAGAATTGTGAGAGGGACATAAAACCCCAATGTGGAGACCTAAGGGGGTTTATGGAATATAGGTAGGATTAAGATAGGGACATAAAACCTCCATGTGGGGAACTAAGAGGGTTCATGAAATATAGGTAGAATTGTGAGAGGGACATAAAACCCCAATGTGGAGACCTAAGGGGGTTTATGGAATATAGGTAGGATTAAGATAGGGACATAAAACCTCCATGTGGGGAACTAAGAGGGTTCATGAAATATAGGTAGGATTGAGAGAGGGACATAAAACCCGGATGTGGGAACCAAAGGGGTTCTTGGACTATAGGAATTATTAAAGTAGGTATATAAATCTCCCTTGTAGAGGGCATAGAGTATTCAGGGCATACAGGTAGAATTGGGACCTAAGATTGTTCGTGGAATATAGGTAGAACTATGGTAGGTAGGTACATAAGACCCCTTTTGGAGGACTTCATAGAATACAGGTAGAATTGTGAGAGGGACATAAAACCACAATGTGGAGACCTAAGGGGGTTCGTGGAATATAGGTAGGATTAAGATAGGAACACAAAACTCCCTTTAGAGAAAGCGGGGTCATAGGATATTGGTAGAATTTAGTAAGGGACATAAAAACAAAATGTAGCACCTAGGAGTTCATGGAATATAGGTATGGTTAAGATAGGAACACCAGACTTTATTTTAGAGGGCGCGGAGTCATATAATATAAGTTGGATTGAGAAAGACATAAAGACTCAAAGTGGGGACCTAGGGGGTTCATGGAATATAGGTAGGGCTAAGGTAGGAGCACCAAACTCTCTTGTAGAGGACACAGATGGATTATGGCTTCCCGCGAACTGAGTCAAGTACCTGATTTATACCTACTTTCTATCGGGGCTCCAGGTATTTACTCAAGGTAAGAGGAAGGATATTTGGAAATAGACAGAACTAAGTTAAAGGCATAATGATCCTTGGTGTTGGATATAAGATAGAATTATTGCATCACGTGGGAGTTATTGCTTACCTGAAGTAGGCTCACTCTCAGCTGGGGAGAGGCGATGCCTACTCACTATGCGCCTGAGAACATTAACCAATGTATTTACTCAAGGTAAGAGGAAGGATATTTGGAAATAGACAGAACTAAGTTAAAGGCATAATGATCCTTGGTGTTGGATATAAGATAGAATTATTGCATCACGTGGGAGTTATTGCTTACCTGAAGTAGGCTCACTTTCAGCTGGGGAGAGGCGATGCCTACTCACTATGCTCCTGAGAACATTAACCAATGTATTTACGGTTATATGGTATCAACATCAAAGTCAATATCCAATTTATCCTCTCAACAGTTGTTTATTCCATATAATAATACTATATCTATTTATTTTATACATTTTTGTATTAATTAGCCCCTTATTTCTGTGTTTAGTTTTACAAACATTGTATCCGCTATTGTAAAATAAAAGTAAACGTTACAAAAAATATTTTACTTTAAATGGTTTTCTTCCATAAACTATGAAATGTCTGTCAACACAAGGCTGTAGGTTACGACTATATACTAACAGAGAAAAATATTATGATTTCAGCTACTTCGATAAACTGACTGTGATTATAAATATACTTCTTACCTCTACCTTGCCAAAATGTATCATATATTTTGCAGTTATAGCGTTTCGTATATCAACAACAGATATATATATATATATATATATATATATATATATATATATATATATATATATATATATTAACAACTAATATAGCTATGCAAGTCAGAAATATAGTGTAATTAATATATTTATACTGATTGTAGAAGAAATGAGAATGTTTTATGAATTTCTTCGGCTTCAATTTCAAACATAATAATACGGTTGATATTTTTCGGAAGTTTTTTTATTTTTTTTAAATTTGTTTAACAAGCTTCTGAATTGTTAAAGTCAGTTTTGAGAAAACTGGTGAAAGCGCAAAACATTGTTGCAAAAAAATAAGTTTTCTTAGTACTTTTTAAGCATTTACTTCGTTTAGTAACTAATAAAGACACCAATATTTGCCAAAACTTGTAGAAACGTTTTCCTTCCAAAAACTATTATTTTTCAAAAAGAAAGAATATTAAAAACGTTTTTCATAACTCCAAAAGTTGTTTTCACGTTTGAAAGACTTTTACCTTTACGGTTGGGAAATTGCTTTCCATAGATTGTTATCAATTTTTCATCTCATAAACCATAAGATTTAGTCATCGTCACATTTCCTCTTTGTTCGTACTTCAGGAACTTCGGTGAAATATCACGTTATTGGTTATAAAAAAGTTTGATTTTTTGTTGCTATTTTTAAGATACGAAAAAATTGTTTATTTAAAAAAATTTTATTTCTTTACATTCCCTTAAATTTTATCTTAGTTCCTTAGTAATTTTAAAACATAGATAGATCCAGCAAGATGGTCAGTTTTCTCTTCTAATATTTAGTGTTGAGGTTTCAGTGACGCTTCATAGGTTAAGAAGCAATCCTAAGGGTTGTCTCGGCTAGCAGGTGAAGAGCAGGAAAGGCGGTTCCTTTAGCGTCATGCTCCTGCGCACAAAGAGGCCTAACAGAAGACGCAGTCGTGTAAATAATGCAACCGTTGCTCCACTTTCACCCCGGCAGGAAATGTAGAGAAAGAACTGTTTGCGTTAAAACCGTTCATGCTTTAAAACATACACTTTCTCATGCAAATAAGCGAGCCCTGAGAGAACTCGGAAAGCGTTTTAAATCGCCCAAATCACCACTTTCGAGAACAGCCTCCAACAGCTGACCGAATGTCCGGTCATTATTAGTTGAAGAACCGATTACGATTCTCTTGCAGTTCATATAGTTTCTTGTCACGGCTATTATTGACCTGTATTAAATAGAAGATGCAGAGAATAGCTATTTAAAAATGCTTTTGATTGTTTGACGAGAAATATAGACAAATTATTAAGTTTTATATAGGCGAGTCGAGAATTCATCGTCAAAATTCATATATTTGAAACCTTCATTTGGCAGTATTAGCTTCTACCAACAATAATATAATTGTTATTTAACCTGGCAACTTTATAAACCTAACGTAACTTGATAATTTTCAACAGGCAAGGTCACACTTTTGATTTATGACACACTGCTTGAACGGACACAATAGTAAGATTCCTCGTAAAGACTATAACCTTCTAAAAATAAAGCGGATAGAAATTACTAGAAACGGCAAGCCGATATATAAAGGTTTTGATATGCGAGAACTGAAAAGTTTAAAAGCTTTAATGGCAGTCAGTGACAGTGTGTTAAACGTAAATAAACTATTAATGAGTTATAGACTCAGAAATTATTATTAGAACTATTTAAGACGGTATTTGGACGCTATTATAAGTGTATAAATAATAGTAGCCATAAAAGTATGTCAAATAATAAATAGTTATTTAGTCTGGAATTGTTTTTAATTTATCAAACCTCCGTAATAACGTAACAAATTAAACCTGAGACCAAGTCGGTAAATGCATATTAAACTGCAAAATATTAATAGCATTTAGAAACCAGGTCTGCTCCACATGTAATCTCCAAGAGAAAGTTTCGTTGCGACATTTGCTTTTTAAATTAAGTAATTAACTTCAGTACACTCAGGTGTCTTTTTAAGGTTATTTTTCGCACATTTTCGCCCGAAGTGGTGCCTGTATTATTGTTAAAGCCTAATGTGTAAGCCTATTGTTTTCTTCCTAAAGATGACGCTGACAACAATGGATGCTATCCGAAACGAGTCAAATGGATTGAAAACTAAATTAAACACAAAATTAGAATAGTTTTAGATCATAAACAACACAAATTACTATCTATAATGTACATATAGCTGGAATAACAAAGAAATTATTTGTACATAGCTTACTGAGATTTTAAAACAATGGATGATTGCCATGTAGTAACTAACGTTAATTTCAGTACCATTTAGCCCTTTGTAACAACTTGTGTGATTAGAATAAGCCTGGTTTTTTCTAGGAAAACAAGACATTTTGTCCTTTGCCGTAGGAGAGTTACGTCACAGTCGATAAATCAAACGCGATTGGCTTTTAGCCTGTTTTTTAACGTTTTTCTTCGGCTAAGCGCGAATGATTATTAATCAACAACTGTTATCTAGCTCAAGGATGGGCACAGATATAGAACAGCTGGTTGCTCACCGTTTCCCATTCGACGAGGAATACTGATCATAACTTTCCCAAGTCATTAGCTTCGTTGCAAGTTCGCACGGTCGCAAGCCGCGGTGGTTATTAAAAATGGAATAAAAAACTTTCACTGCAACAAAAGAAACATTTAACCAGGCCCGTTTAGATATATTACATGCATCTGGCTATGGGAACGTCAGTGACGCATTTAAAAGTTATTTCGCTTTTGTATTCAGCCGGCTGTTTTATTGATTATAAAGGTGACACCGTATTCCTCACAAAAGAATATTAAAAATTTATAGATCTATACCATTATTTTTACTACCCCATAACGTATTTAATGTGAAAAAGCAAATACTTAAATAAAAGTTTCACCATCAAGATATTCTATGGAACGTTTTAATAGCTTATTATTGTACGTTACATGTGCAAGAAATATATATGTCTTACTTGGATATCTTGACGTTTTTCAAGCTGCCTAATTGTAAACAGATAAGAATCGTTTTGGAAGTTATTTTTTGAAGTATCATCAAATTACAAAATTGCTATAAAAAAAAAATAACTTTTGAAATTCCAACTTTTGTTTTTCAAGTCTTTGTTAATATTTTATGTGCAAATCGTTTAAGATGACAAGCATTTCTAAATACTGAACGATCGGAACTTTTGTATACTAAAACACGTTTAAAACGCCAAAACTCGATTCTCACAACAAAATCTTTAGAGTGGTCAGTCAAATTTTATCAATTAAGTTGGCAAGTAGTTAATCCTGATATCTGATGCGTAACTTAAACATTTATTTTATCTTTTATATGGTATAGCTATGTAATGAGATTTATTATATTCCTAATACATTCATTTCAGCATTTAAACAATTATCTAGGCCTTATTATTATTTATAAAAAATACTTTGTTTTTATTTTATAGAAATACAGTAACAATTTAGTATTTTTATTTGTGTTTTTCTGATGTGTTAATTTTTTACTTAGGACAAAACAACTAATTTGGGTATTAATCGGTTATTCCTACGTAATAGATATTGATATAAAAATTTAGAAGATCTTGTATGAAAGCCTCAGGAATACGAAAACAATAACAAAATGTAGCCCTAAACCTTCATAACAGATTGTTGAAAGTATTACAAAAATAACGCAAACATACATAAAACTTTATACATTCCAGGTTTGCTTTTAAAACAGAAGAACAAGTTATACTACAATACAATATAGCTACAAAGTATCAGAAAAGTATGCTTGGTTAGATAAAAACGTAAGCTAACCGATTGATATCTAAAGGAGGCTCCATCTTGTAACAACTTACAAACCGAATACATCACGAATTATTTGTTGTTACATTATCGGAAAGATAAAAGCCTTCATCTATTAACCGTTTAGCTTACTACAGGAGACTTTAATTTTTCTCCAACTAAACCTATTCCAGTTATTGATATTTTGTAATTATATTTAATGTAGAATAAGAAAGAGTCATTTTAATAACAAATTTTCAGTATAAAATTTCGAGTGTGATTATAATGCAGTGTGTGTTTTTATTTCAACATTTTTCATTTTGGACTGGTACTTCCAAGATCTATTATTTGATCTGTTTTCCGCACGTCTTAATCAGCTGGTAAATTTTTTGTTGGACTTAAATTAAGTAGTAATTATCAATAAACTCCATAATGTGTGTTTATACACTGATGTAAAGATTAATGTGAGGTTCCTATACATTTATTTTGCGCTTTTTTATTTTATTGTCTCCAGACCAGGACAAATAATTCAAAGGATAAGCTTTGAATTACAATATCAGAGCCCTTTAATATACAATATCAAGATCACAGTGCCACAATATATTACAATAAAAATATTGCCAAACACCCAAATACCACAAAACAAATATCTAATATTACAAGCTAACTTAGATCAAATCATCTTAATCTTGGGTTAAACCCCTAAAGGTTTTAATCTTAGGTAACTTGTAATATTAGTTATTTTTGAGGTATTGCTGTTTTTAAAAGTGAAACCTATTTTTATCCTCCTGAAACATCAGAAACATTTACCTGTGTCTTTGTTTATATCTCTGTAATTTGTACGAGAATAGTTTTTATCACTTTCTGTGACTCAGGTTTGAAGTAGTGATATTTTCCACTGACTTTCCAGTTTCTTTTTAATAAAACTCGTCTACACCGCCCAGGGCCCGTACGTGTGATCGGAGGTCACGTACTCTACGGACAACTTGCTATGTGTTCAACAACTTTCACAAATCGTGACCTCCAAAATCCTTCCTCAATAACTTACGTGCTTCAACCACGAGCTGGAAGGAATTAGGTGTGGCGAGACATCTGCCCAACACCCACAGCGGGTCTCTGACAATCAGGAAATGAGTAGAATAATTTGAGTATGACAGTCCCTTTTCGGAGATGTGGCGGAATTTATTATACCCAGAAACACATTAACTCTTAATTGGCCCACATTTATGGTGCTATTCTCGGAATAGGTTACTCCCATGTAACCCGGAATCCTTTCCTAATAATTTGCGTCAATGTGAAACCGGTTTCTTTTCACCCTTAAAATAATAAAAAAATATTCCAAATTGTGAAAAACAATTAACCTTTTACTGCAGTTTTCTTGAGCTTAGCTACACGCTAACTCATAATAAATGTAGTACATCCTAGACTGGAGAATCCTAGACTAAATGAAATATGAGATATGGTAATAATATGAAGCAAACATTAGCTTTGAAAAGATTTTAATATAGGAATAAAATTACTTGTCATCTTTTCCCATAAAGGCATATTCATTACAATGGTAAAGACGATGAAAATTTTCTTAAGTAAAAGTACAATTTTATGACGTAAATGAAGAATGTTTTTTAGTGGCTCATAAAGTGCATTTTAAATCGTACTCTTATAAAACATTTTTCCGAAAATTTGTAAATTAATTTCAATTAAAATTTGTGAACTCATCTTCAAAGAATTAATTTGATTCGTATGTATACATTTACCACAATTTAACACAAATACTTAGTACGTAAATCGAATTTTATGTCTTTAAAATAGTTTCCAATCTGCCTTTTAACTGAACAACGTTCTGCATCACTAGACCAAGAGCCAAAATAATTTTCAAGATACAGCCCTTCTATGTTTATACCCTGTTGAAAATCGGTAAATATCTTTCCTTACAATAGCCTTATGCTGGAATAGTGTAAGGAAACATTTACTATAGTTTCAATGTTCCTCTACCAGAATGTGCAGTTACTTCCATTTTCAAGACATGGGGCTTGGTCTAGTAGTGCATAACAATGTCCAAACACAAACCCTTATTTCAAAGAGATCTGAACACTACTAGAAAATATTACAAGGCGTGGTAAAATGTAGACTACCTTTGGGAGCATAGACCCATGTAATGTCACTCTACGGATTGGATTACTTGTTATTCACAAGGTCAGTGTTGTCACATGTCATCGAAACTCTTAATAAATGAGGCGAAACAAAATAAATAAAAATTGAGATAAAAATAACAAACACAAATTTATTAAATTACTAAAGTTATTGTATGTTATATTTCTGCTACTTTTACTATGTATATTATAAATTTGGTACATTCCGGTATTATAGCATTACTCTAACCACCCCCAGCCGCATCCATCTAAGAGAAGTGAACCGTCCCACGTCTCCTTGTGGTCAACATTTACTCGTTTTTGCACAGCATTACTCTAACCACCCCCAGCCACATCCATCTAAGAGAAGTGAACCGTCCCACGTCTCCTTGTGGTCAACAATTACTCGTTTTTGCACAGCATTACTCTAACCACCCCCAGCCGCATCCATCTAAGAGAAGTGAACCGTCCCACGTCTCCTGGTGGTCAACATTTACTCGTTTTTGCACAGCATTACTCTAACCACCCCCAGCCGCATCCATCTAAGAGAAGTGAACCGTCCCACGCCTCCTTGTGGTCAACATTTACTCGTTTTTGCACAGCATTACTCTAACCACCCCCAGCCACATCCATCTAAGAGAAGTGAACCGTCCCACGTCTCCTTGTGGTCAACATTTACTCGTTTTTGCACAGCATTACTCTAACCACCCCCAGCCACATCCATCTAAGAGAAGTGAACCGTCCCACGTCTCCTGGTGGTCAACATTTACTCGTTTTTGCACAGCATTACTCTAACTACCCCCAGCCGCATCCATCTAAGAGAAGTGAACCGTCCCACGTCTCCTGGTGGTCAACAGTAACTCGTTTTTGTACAGCATTACTCTAACCACCCCCAGCCACATCCATCTAAGAGAAGTGAACCGTCCCACGTCTCCTGGTGGTCAACATTTACTCGTTTTTGCACAGCATTACTCTAACCACCCCCAGCCACATCCATCTAAGAGAAGTGAACCGTCCCACGTCTCCTTGTGGTCAACAATTACTCGCTTTTGCACAGCATTACTCTAACCACCCCCAGCCGCATCCATCTAAGAGAAGTGAACCGTCCCACGTCTCCTGGTGGTCAACATTTACTCGTTTTTGTACAGCATTGCTCTAACCACCCCCAGCCGCATCCATCTAAGAGAAGTGAACCGTCCCACGTCTCCTGGTGGTCAACATTTACTCGTTTTTGCACAGCATTACTCTAACCACCCCCAGCCACATCCATCTAAGAGAAGTGAACCGTCCCACGTCTCCTGGTGGTCAACATTTACTCGTTTTTGCACAGCATTACTCTAACCACCCCCAGCCGCATCCATCTAAGAGAAGTGAACCGTCCAACGTCTCCTGGTGGTCAACATTTACTCGTTTTTGCACAGCATTACTCTAACCACCCCCAGCCGCATCCATCTAAGAGAAGTGAACCGTCCCACGTCTCCTGGTGGTCAACATTTACCCGTTTTTCCACAGCATTACTCTAACCACCCCCAGCCACATCCATCTAAGAGAAGTGAACCGTCCCACGTCTCCTGGTGGTCAACATTTACTCGTTTTTGCACAGCATTACTCTAACCACCTCCAGCCGCATCCATCTAAGAGAAGTGAACCGTCCCACGTCTCCTGGTGGTCAACATTTACTCGTTTTTGCACAGCATTACTCTAACCACCCCCAGCCGCATCCATCTAAGAGAAGTGAACCGTCCAACGTCTCCTTGTAGTTAACATTTAGTTATTTCTACCCAGCATTCCTCAAACCACCCAAATCACACCTATTCAGGTCAGGTAGACCAGCCTGGCTCCTTGTAGTCAACATAACTCGTCTCTGCTGTATGACTCAAAACAAGTTCTTTTAAGATCCACCAAAGACAAGTGAATTTTCGTTCTCGTCTCCTTGTGGTTATCAAGATGTAAGATTTACTTTCTCTTTTCACCCAGTCCAAAGTAACTTCAAACATTCGTCCAAACTAGTAGGGCGTTCTACCTCTCCTCGGTTATAAAAATTCCATTAGCACTTAATATTGGTCACGATACAGGGTTGTAACATACGAGAAAAAGAAAAGAGCCCTATGTCTTTTTTCGTCAGTACCAGCTGCAAATGTATAGCTTTCAGTCCCTTACTCGTAAACCACATTTTATGTTCAGAACCATCTGCTGGAAGACATGAGACTACCTGATGAAAAAAAGTATGGAGGAAAGTTATAATTTCATTTTTGGATAAAAATAACAATTATTTAAGTCAGCTCGATCATTGTATTAGTAGAGAATAAAACCAAAAAGGCATCAGTAGAACTATAACCGTTTGTTATAGCCGGCCATCACTCCACATTATTTAAATTTCACCAGATGACCGATATGGAGGCCGGCTGCGTGATATTATCTGATGTAACGAGACAGAGAAAGGAAAATTGCAACTCGTGTGTCCGGCTGCCTGTCCTACTCGTGTTATTTAATAATAGTGCACCGCACACCTAGGGGTTATCTGCAGAGATTTCTCTCTACATTAAGACGTCCTACTGATAATCAATGCGCTAAATACAATCATTTAAAAAAGAAATTCAAACAATAAAACTGCAAAGATTTTTCTTAGATTGTATCATTATATTTCCTTATAGCGAAATTTTATTTTATTTCACTATAAATATAATACCTTTTTATAAAATGATAACTTTTTCCCAGTTAGAACAATAGTTTCTTAAATGAAATTTATTCCTGAATATTTACTGATTTAACAGAATATCACATTTTGGTCAGTATAGGCTTTGAGTGAATGGGCGTTTTTGTGACCGTGCTTATTATGGTGATCGCTTGGTTAGGATATAAAGATTTTTTACAGGATTAAGATAAAGAAAATAATTTTTCTGATGTGGGAGGAAGAGTAGGATTGTAGGTGGTTTGTTGGTTTGCTTACCTGAAATGTATCTTAACTCTAGCGTATTCGTAAAGCGGTGTCAACTGGTTACTTCCTGGTCTAGGATGTTGAAAATTAAGGTATAAATTGTGGAATTAAGATAAGCCAAGTAAATGCCGAATAAAGGTCTTCTTGAAGTAGAACTCCTCAAACAGAAAATTGTAGGAAGTGACCAAGCAGAAAAGCTTAGTGAGTACGATTTTTCATTTTTTTTTTGTTTTTATTTTACAAATTTAGTTAGGTCAGTCTAACTCCCCTCCCGACGGACTAGTATCTGGAAGAAATAAAGTATAATTTAGGTATGATTAAGGTAGGGACACCTTATTCCTTAGGTATGGGTAGATACATGATAATCAAAATGTTTTCCATGAGCGGGTAGATAAAGGATAATCATGACATGTACAAAGGGCAGGTAGATAGAGGAAAATAATGACGTGTACCATGGACGGGGAGATAGAGGGTAGTCATGATGTGTATCAAGTAAGGGTAGATAGAGGATAATTATGACGTGTACAAAGGGCGGGTAGATAGAGGATAAACATGACGTGTGCCAAGGGCGAGTAGATAGAGGATAATCATGACGTGTGCCAAGGGCGGGTAGATAGAGGATAATCTTGGGGTGTACCAAAAGTAAAGATTCTTCACTAAAGCACTATCCGACTAGCAGAAGAAACGAGGGGATATGTAAAGGGTGCGGGGAAGAAATTCCTGTAAACTCTTTTACTTTCCATCCCTTCGCTCGCTCTACCTTTCTTGCCATTGTACTATGCATTTTACAAATATTTGCTTGGTTTGTTAAGTTGGTGTTGATTGCTATTCGTTAAACAAAGCGATGTTTTTATAACTGCTAAGGACAGTACACAGGTGGAGGGCTGATATTCTAGTAGGATCAAAGTCTAATATGCTACTACTTCTTGAAAAACACAACGTTTCTAACTTGTCACAGCATCCCTCACAAATAGGTTCCCCTTGTGGTTAGTTTATAACCTGATGACATTAGCAATTACTTGATTGTTTACCATAAAGACAGAGAAACTAAAGAGCCCTTAGTTAAGTCGTGAATTATACACTAAGCACGAAAAACATTTGTGAGCAGTGCTTTGACAAATAGATAATAAGTCCGTCAAATCAATCCCACAACCTGTTATTGTACGACAGATGCGTGAACACGCACGAATGAAAGGAACAAATCCAAAACGAAAACATTAACTCAGAGTCTTACCTGACTGCTCTTGGTTACAAAGATTGCGCAATATCTTCTGATGCTTGACCGAAGCGTGACGAGTCATTGTTGAAACATCTCCATGTGGAACGTTTCATGAATTATCCCGAGAGGCTTAGAGTAAGATTTAAGCCATATTTTTTAAGGAGGAGAGATGACGTAATCCACGTGATAAAAGCCAGGTGGAATTAAGTGTCTGCTGCTGACAAACCATGGAAAACTGGAACTTGCATATCCGTAATATTTCCCAAGAGAGATATACAGTGGAGCTGTATATATATATATATATATATATATATATATATATATATATCTTAGTTATATATATATATATATATATATATATATATATATATATATATATATATATATATATATATATAATTATATCTTAGTCTGAGATGTTGGGATTGAACTGATTTGTCAAAAGGAATTATACTTGGAGAAGGCTATTTTGTAATTGTATTTACGGAAGTCGTTGGTTAGCTCTCCTCAACATAACCTCTATAAAAGTGAAGAAGTCAGTCACGGTAAGAGTTGACAAAGAAACGCATCTCAGCTATCGAGGCTCGGACCGAGAATCTCCTTGAGGCTCCTTAGGATTATCGTCATAAGTAACATTAGACAATAACAGCATGAATATATAACTAACATTTATTCAACTAGAATTATTTTAATTACAAAAAAATATGAATACCAAAGAAGTATTTGCTGCAGACAGATATATTTTAAAAATTGGATTTTCGATGTTTTTTTTAACACTTTGTCTAATAAAATACCTATAGCTTCCGTTAATTTAACGAAAAACCTATTGACACTTATATGTTGTAAAACTGTATCATCATCTCATGTAATATAAGGTTTTAATCCGAAGCAAGTAATCACCAAACCAGAATACAAGTTATTATTGTACAGGTATATAAACTTTAAAAAGTTTAAAAAATTAACACTAACAGACAGGAAAAACAAATACATCACACTACCATACATAAACAAAACAACAAACAAAATAGCCCACAAATTACAAAAAATAGGATACAAAGTAGCATACAAAACTAATAACAAGTTACAATACAAAATACAACACGACACCAACAACAAAGATACACTACAAGCGCCAGGCGTATACAAACTAAACTGCGACGAATGTAACAAATTCTACATTGAACAAACAGTTCGCAGCTTTAAACAAAATGTCGAGGAACACAAACAGAACACCAACTAATTTTACAACTACACAAAATATTCAGGACACAAATACACAGACATTTACCATAATCTAGAAATCCTACACATATAAAAAAAGACCACATTACAACACACTAGAACAATATGAAATTTACAGTAATACAAAACACAAAGTACAAACATATTAAACGAACAAACACAATACAAATCACACATACTCTTTGATACTATCGAAAACCTGCCTTTAAAACCGTCACCGCTTGATTCTACATCTCCAAGCAGAAGACACTGATGAAGATCGGCACATAGCGATCGAAAACGTTCTGTCTCAGTAAGTTTTAACAAATTTACTAAATATAAAGTTCAGATAGTCATAAACTATTGTTTAAGTGATTAACTTAAAAACCGTCGTCATACTTAATCTCCTACATTTCCGCTAGGATTTATATGATTATTTTGAGCATCATAATTATCTGTCATTCCTAGCATTGCCACATTATTTGTTGAACCCCCATCAGTAAGAACATTTCTTCCATTTGGACATAATGGAACTTTATGTTCTGAATGGGGGGGGGGTCCTCCGAAAGCGTAAACGAATAATTTGACGGTGCTAGGAATGGCAGATAATTATGACTCGACAAAAACGTCGTCATCTTTTCGTCCTTCTTCGTTATTACAAAAGCTACTTTGAATCAGAGACCTTGAGCGGTCCAACCCTCTCCCCCTCGGATTTCATTAAAGTGCTACAAGGGGGAAGCGTTTACATTTTGGAATATGATAATGCATATACCGTAAATGACAATTATATCTTAAATTAAAAATGTGTGCAATTTATGTATATGTTTTTTATAATATTCAGTAGACTAATGAAACTGGCTTATGTTACCTTCCGAACATTCCGAGATATCCCACATTGGCGGCAACTGTTTGGTTGGAATAAGATACCTTTGGGAACTTTACACCTTGAGCTAGCTCATCATTGCTTTATTAATAGCCTTTTCGCAAGAACGCATCTGTTGCTCTGTTCATATCGTCCCACTTTCACAACAATAAGCCCCACGTAAACGTCAAACCGAAAGTCGGCCATTTCGCGAGCTAAAATGCCATTCTAAAACGACCAAATCGCGCTGCTGTTGTGTGCGTGGGACCGTAATCGTACGGCGCGCACTTAGACTACGTACACCGCAATGCTCTAATGAAAAGCTATTCCATTAATTTTAATTATTAAACCGACAAGATAAAATGTCTATTCAAGTTTAATGTATACAATTATGTTCCATGTAAATTATATTTAATTATAAATGTTCTATTAAATAATATAGTAGATTATTAGCGATATCTTTAATACGAATAAGCAAGCCTTGCCATGTAAAGTGATCTCTGAAACTCTAAAAAAAAATTATATATATATTGTGATCCTTGGATGAATTTCTTTTTCTTGTTTTATATATACACAATTAAATGACACTTTCATAAACAAGAATTTTTATTTTATTTTTCTTCATACATTGAAGCTTTTCTCTGATTGGCAGTATCAGCATATATATATATATATATATATATATATATATATATATATATATAACGGATCTATTACAGCTGTCGCCGCCTTTCTGTCTAGGTCACTTGTAGTCATTGCTTCGTCGATGCCATCACTCCAACTTCTTCGTGGCCGTCCTATCTTTCTTTTCATTGGGGAACTCCACTCTAATACCTTGCGGGACCACCTGTCTCCTGCTATCCTCTTAACGTGTCCAAATCTGGCCAACTGTCTTCTCTCTGTCTCCCTTATACATTTATCCATTTCCTTCTATTTATAATGGAAATAGAAATTTAGGTAAATTTTAGGCTAGTTGTTTAATAGAGAAGATTGTATTTGTTTATTTAATTTGTTATATTTTGCCATGTGCTATTCGTCTACATTTTTAATGAATATTATTGTTACTATGCATTATCCCACACACTATTCCTTAAGTTTCTATGATTTAACTAAATAGATATAAAACCCACTAATCGCAATATAAAAATCTTTAATTTTACTACAATTAATTCATCTGTATTTCAATTACATGGTAATTATTTTCATAAGTACTTTCGCAAAATAATTCTAGGTGTTTTTTATTTATTTTATTATAATTGTTTCGTCTTTTTCAGCTATTTTCAAGCATAAAGAGTTTTAGCTTGGATATGCATCCTTTTACCATCCATTTTCCTGTTGATATTATTTTGTGAAAATATTAACATCTTGAAAGTATTGAGCTATTTAACTATTAAAAACTTTTAGTTTCCACGTAAATCATTACTGAATGATTATATTTCGAAACAAAATGTATTTAAACAAGCTACACTTCCAGCTGTTTAACCGTCAGCTGTAACCGTCATGTTTTCTCAAAGGTTAAAAGGTTATCCCAGCACAATATTCAACATCAAAGATAACTTGTAAAATTACCTGTAATTCTATTTCCCCTCTTTAGTAGGCTCTATCTGTAGTAGATATAGATCTAGGTCTTTCCCTCCATAACACTGCTAAGCGTTTAAAACCGCCATTAATACACAAGTTCTGTTCAAATAATTTGTAACTTTTTAGAATCATAAAACTCTGTAGTATTTGCGAGCAGTGACGTCATCGTGTAATGAGTGTAAAATGTCGGTTTCGTGAAGTCCGAGTCACGCTGTGAGCGTACAATGTTCCCTTCGCGTCAGTTTATGGACCTGAAACTTAAATTGGGACAGAGATGTTTTACGGTGCTGTGGGAATATTTTGGTCAATGTTGCGGAGTGATATGCGAGGTCGTTATTCCCGGATATTTCTTGCACGTGTTACAGGCTTGGTAATTTTATATTCATTACAATAAAATTGATATTATTTTTAATTATTTCCTTTTCTGTCGTGGTTATGTATAATTCACTTATGTAACGCATTCCTACTATTGCTTGTGAGACGTTTAAAACAATTTACAATTGTAGTTCCATTTGGTTAATATTTGTTGTCGTTATTATACAACATTGTTGTGAGAAATAACGTGTGTAAGTTTTAGTTACATAACAATTTGTAATACATTATTTTAAATGCTATAGAATTGTTTGCATTACATTTGCTATAAAAAATATAGACTCACATAAAAACATACAACTTTTCGTTATTTATATAGCCATATAGCCATATATATATATATATATATATATATATATATATATATATATATGGATCTATTACAACAACTGTCGCCGCCTCTCCGTTCCCAACTTCCAATTTCTTCTGTCATACGTTAATGCCTCTTCCAAGTCTCTTGCTTCGTCGATGCCATCACGCCAACCTCTTTGTGACCATCCTTACTTTCTTTTCTATTGAGAAATACATTATTTTACCATTCGGGCCAATTGTATGCTGCCATTCTCTTTACATGACCAAACCATGCTAATTCCTCTCTCTCTCTCTCTCTATCTCCTCCTTTACACTCTTATTCATTTCCATTTCGTTAAAAATTTGTTCATTTTTTGCCCTTTTCCAATCTCGATTTACCACAGCTTCGTAGTAAAAAGGATCGTTATTTATAACGGGCTATAAATTCTATTTAATATATTAAAAATAACTGTATTTAAATAATCAGATGAAGGTGCCTTGGGGTCAACATTGTATTAATTTACTGTAAACCTATTTAGGCATCTCATTCATTTTTGCTTCATGTTTTTCTAGAATGTAATTTGGATTATGAAACTTTCTGAAGGAATCTTTGATATTCGAAAATCGAAAATCTACCCGACAGAGAGTGAGTTAATGCGTCTGTGTGAGAGAGAGAGAGGAGGGAAATAGGAGTTTTAACATCCAAAATATGTAGTATTTTCACCTTATAGTTTTTCCATTTAAATATATCTCGTAAAGGTTTTACCAAAGGCAGAATAACCTACAATGATTTGCATAAAACTGATAACATTTTTCAATTTCAGAATCACAATCTTGTGTTTTACAAGAAAAATACACTTTGGGGGTTCAACCCTTATTCTCTTGCGTATGAACCACAGCAAAAACCGTTTCTCTACCGCTCTTTAATGAAATGGTTTTTAAAACATTACCTAAATCGTTAGACTAATATTTAAAAAAAAAAATTAATTGACCTCAAACCTCTTGTTGATATGTATGCTCTAAATTTGTTGTTATAAGTTAAAGTAAGTAGAAGATTCAATGATGGAGCTGTTAAAATCTGTTTGTAAAATAAAACGCAAAAATAAAAAATTATAAATTGCTAGCGAAGGGTATCATTCCTATGGTCAATTAACTCTCCATGGGGTTAATAGACGAAGATTACCTATTCGGGGAAAGACAGGTGAACTATAGAGTGAAGATATTACTAAAAGTGGGAAAATTGTGATGTGACTATGAAGTCGTAAAGACCTCCGAAAGGGTGGTTTGGCGAAAAATGTCAAACACGTTTCCGTTTGAAGTAAATGCTTAGAATTCCGCAGACATCAAATCTTGAAGTTACAATTGGGGAAGCCATGTCCAATAAAGACTGCAGGTCAAAGAGGGCTTACAACATTGTAAAACGATACGCTAGAAAGACTTGCTTTAGATTAGACATTGTAAACAATTCGAGGATGTAACTGTTTCGGTCCCAACAAAGGAAACAATAAATAAATAAAGCAGACACCGACCTGTAAGAACAATACGGTACGCCATGATGTATTACAAAGTAAATGAATAAATTCAACAAAAACCAAAGTATATGGCCGCCATTTTACTACATCTAGTAAACACCTGCCTCAATTAACTCTGAAGTTTACATTTTTTTGTACGTCCATCTGTTGGAATTTTTCATGCCTAACCGTATATACTAACTGGTTTATTGCGGTTTCCAGTATTTTATGATTTTTTTAAAGGTTTATCACCAAACGCAGACCAGTTCTATGCGATGACGCTAGAATTCTTAACTAGAAAGGCACAAACATTGTACAGACATGCTACTTTTGCTCAGGAAAAACATTTTTAGGATCACTAGCTATAAACAGAATTATAATATTAAACATCAAGCATAAATAACACAACAGTTGAAAAAGAAACTAATTTAATTTTTCAACCTAAGTATCAACAATTTATTATCAAGGCGAAAATATATTAATATCACTAAAACATTATTAACTACTAACAAACAAGTAATATACAAAAAAAAATTCAAGTAACTCCTACTGAGGTCGACAAACAATTTTTTTAATAGTTACTTTTCATTATATAATTACAGTTAATATAAATACGTATATACTTATGAAATAATCACAATATTATAGAATATCAGTGGCAAAATAGAAAGCTAATTTCTTTGCAATTTTCCATTTTTCTATCTATACAGTACATGGTGTAGGACTATTATTTTTGTTTGTTACTATTTATTCGCTTTCTTTTTTTAGTTTCTAATTTATGAAGCGGTGGTCTATAATTTCTAATTCGATCCATCTCTTGTAATGCTTCGTTATTGCAAGGCACCTTTCTCTTAAAATTTCATATACATCATTAAGTAATAGATTTCTATAGAAAATTTGGTCCAATGTCAAAGTGCTGGATTTCAAACATGTAGTTATGCAGTTCAAATTCGACCGGATTATCAAGCTTTTTTAATTTAATTAATGCATAAATATTTTTAAAAACTGTAGGGCTATTAACTTCAGAGATCATTCACTATAGGTATCTTAACTTGATTGGATGAATAAACGTATTTTATTAACGATTGAAAATGTGAAACAAGATATATATATATATATATATATATATATATATATATATATATATATATATATCATTTTCCCTATATGTACTTAAACAAGAATCTTACTTGGTATCTATGAGTTAACTTTCAAAGATTGATAGTATCTTTATTGTTGAGCTTCCACTGAGTTGGTAGTTGATGCTTGGCAATGAAGATACTATCAATCTTTGAAAGTTAACTCGCATAGATACCACGTAAGATTCTTGCTTAAGCACACTTAAGGAAAGTGATAAGTGAATTATATATATATATATATATATATATATATATATATATATATATATATGTAGGCCTAGATATATAAGGAAAGTGTGAGATAATAAAAGGAATTGAAAAATGATAATGACTATCATTTGAACTGTAAATAGTTGATATCTCAACTAAAATATAAAAATATAACTACTTTCTCAATTTTTTACTATTTTTTTTTTTTAGTACTTAGGAATTTTGTAATAATTTTCTGTTAGGATGATTGCTTTACAATCGAAATCTACATAATGATTCACGTAATAAACTACTTAGGATGAACACCGAAAACGTGAAAATTTTCTTTTACTATTATTTCCCACCTTAATTTTTCATAGTGCGTAACTCAGATTACTTTAGAGCGGTATCTGAATTCATCAAGTGCCATACAGGCTGCATAGCAAATATCTTAGTTACTGAATATATCAGGCCATCATACACCTGGACAATAGAACGTGCCGGGACGTCGTTTCTGCCCCTTAAAATATGAATGTGAAGTCAAGTCATTAAAAACGAACTGAATAAAGGTATACTTGGATGTTTTATACTGTTCGTGCTTACACTGAGTAGAAGCAGGGACACTCAAAATCAATAACCTGGAGTGGCTACAAGCCTTTGAAATGTGGTCCTAATATATAACAGGAAATAAAGTTTTATCAGTAAGCCTGCTTAAATGCTTCAATGCATAAGCCATTCAATGCGTTCCTAAACTTACGCTATTATTATGAAACGTTTCCCCAACAGATTACTTTCCCCTCAAGCTGGACAGACGTCGGTAAACCGTCCTGCATTTACCAAATAAGGGGTGTAGAGTAAGAGGAAACACAAGTTTAGCAATATAAAGGCAATTAAAGTAGAATACTTGATTCACGTAGAGACTGGTTTAGCAGATCCATCATTTATTCCACGCGTACCTCTGTCTGTCTGCCCGTTTTTGTAGCATCCCTGCCGTCGAGATTAATTAAACATTTAATCAACGATTAACCCCGGGCTAATTATAAACTCGAGGAATGTGCAGCGGTGGTGATGTTGGTCGCAATACTGAAGTTGTTCCCAGTGTTGAAAATTAATAAATAAACACTGTAAAAACAATGCATTCAGTTTCTAGTGAACGAACAAGCACTAAATACACGCACGCGCACACAAACATATATTTGAGATTTATAGCTTTATATAGGTATATAAATTAATATTCATTTTAATATGTATTATTTATTCATACATTCATTTTTACTATATTTACTACCGTAATTCTGTTTATTCTATTTATCTGTAACTCATTTTATCTCATCAAACACAATATATAATGGTATATCGAGTGCTCTTACGAAGCCACAAGAATTTACAGTCATCTATGTATTTGTATCAAATGGTATCCTTTGCATAGTATGGAATGCATAATGGTGTTTTGATTTTTAGTACACAGTAATAGAACTAAATGAGTACTACAGTTCTCCCCACATTTTGTGCTTTTGAGTAGAGTTAGTATAGACCTTTCATTTTTGTTTGTTACTGAAAGTCTATTTCGTATATTTTCTCAATTTTTACAAAAAGCTAATTAAAATTTTTAATTTTTGCTAGCTAAAATGGTTTAAATTTAAAAAACTAATGAAATGCTGTCCGTTTTTTTTCAAATTTACTTAAATGCTCTTAATTAGAAGACGCCATTTCAAAACTGATGCATACCTATCCCAGTGAGATGGTTCATAATTTACCTCACAAAAAAAACAAATTACCTTTTACTTTGAGTGCTATTACACTTGATATATTCACTACTCAAAAACAAGTATTATTTAAAATATATGTGTGTGTGTGTGTGTGTGTGTGTGTGTGTGTGTGTGTGTGCGCGCGCGCGCGCGCGTGCGTGCGTGCGTGCGTAAATTCCTGCTAAGATTAATAAAGAAATGCTTATTTTAGTTACCCTAGAGAACTATTTATGATATTGTGTGGTAACCATGGTAACAGTTTAAGGTTGTACAGAAATTTTGTACAAGATATATATCAGGAGAGTGTGAGTTAATAGATGGAATTTTAAAAGATAAAAAAAAATTAGGAAACTGACCTTTCTCACTACAAATCGTAACTTATTGATTGGTTCATTGCAACATGTTGGCTGATTCCGGAGAATTTACTTAAGAATTAATTATCATATTTGATTTTGATTTTCAGTTTATATCGGCAAAGAAGAGATTTTGCGAACAATACTAATTTGTTATCTCAAGCCTAATTTCCTACAATTTTATATTGATATGTGTTATTAAACGAAATATGTTTAAAATAATTTTAAATTAACTTCTTTACTATTTAAAAAATTTTGCTTCAATTTTAGCGATTAAAAAAGTGAAAAACTCTTTTGCTTGAAATAAGCCATTTATTTTATCCATTAGTCGGAAACATAAATTAGAAATTCTGGAAAGTTTATATCATAAATGATATGAAAGCAAATCAGTTTGTTTTGCCGAAGATTGCCGTCAAATTTGAAAGCTATCAGTAAATAAAAACTTATAAAATCCAATGAAACACTTTAAAACAATATAAACAGTATTGCAAATATAAAAGGAGTGAGTTAAATCCCAATTTAAGATCCTCATATAAAATATGTATCCTACTTCAGATATGCGACCCTAGCACGTGACGTCATGATCAGCTCTATATCATCTACCGGGGGTGTTATGTCCCTACCTTAATCCTATCTATACTTACAATCCTTCCCTGTCCTGTGTAGGGGATTTTAGTCTTACTGGCTGATCCCTACCAAAACAAAGAATATAAAACAAGTCAATTCCAACTTAGATCAACAAAGAAAACTTTTTAATCACTTTTATTAAATATCTGCAATTAATATAAATATGTATATACATATGACACAATCACAATATTAAGTGGTAAAATTGAAATCGAAATTAGTTGATAAGCCTAATTATTTAAATTTAATTAATGAATTAATATTTGAAAAAATATATTTGAACTTTAGTGTATGAATAAAAAGTATTTTCTTAAAGATTCAAAATTTAAACAAGATATACATATATTTGAGACAGTGAACCAATAGTAAGATTTGAAGAAAAGGATTGAATTCGTTAAGAAACAAATATTACAGATGTAATAGTAGGGGGGGGGGTAGTTACATTAGTGTCATATTCACGGTTTAGAATGAACAAATGGCAGTAATAAGTTACATTATATTTAACAAATTGTACTTATTATTAATAATAATACTTCAACTATTTAAAGCTTAGTTAGTATCGCATAATCAATCACTTATTAATTTAATTACGAGTAGAGAGTAGGCATTGTGATCTAAGGACATCGTTGTCTACTTTAGTTGAACGACGCTACCCGCGTGAGCTATGATTCTACTCCGCTCTCAGCACCGTGTATCTTCCTATAATTAACCTATTCTACTTCATACAAATTCTTCGCGGCAGTGTAGCATTAAACTCCTCTACTTATGACCCCAATACAGAATAAGTCCACCACAGGAATGCGACCCTAAGCACGTGAACCATCCATTCCTAATCTCGGACAAGAAGAACTTACCTTTCTACCTCATACCTTCCCGTGTTCTTACAAGCAGTTGTATACTCATTGTAGCTTACAACTAGAAATTTACAAAACACCTTGATCCAAAGGGGAGTTCCTAATTTAAATTCAATATTGTATTGTAATACTGTCTTATGGTTGGCGGGTTATTATAGATAACTGTAGCAATTGCTTATCCTGCTACTTGGTATTTTCTTTATCTTTCTTAAAATGGTCTATTCTTTTATCTTTTTAGATAATTTCCATCGTATTAATTAAATTGAATTTTACTTAAATTTAAATTCGCAAAATACCCAATACTTTTACTTTGGAACTTTTATTTAAAATGTCCCAACCATCGTCTAAGCTCCTTTAACTTACGAACAGATATAAAAATATCGCACTCACTTGTGAATGGATTTTCGTCTTTACTTAGAAGGTAGTTGAGGCTTTGTTTAAATCTTTTCCAAATGCAATTACCTATATATTTAGTAATAGCCTATGTTTGATTAAAAATCCATATTTGTGATACCACATTAATAATTAGTAGCTGTTATAACAGAATTGTCTTAGGTTATGTAATTTACTTTGTAATTTAATATTCGTACAGCTTATGAGGTAACAAAATAAAGCAAAAACAGTAAATAATTGATTTATAATCAAGTGAAAGGTATGGCCTTTATTACAGACGACCATTGGTCGCAATTAAAGTTGGTTGTTGTAATCATCTCGATTTCCTGATTATATTCATAAATTAATGTTCTATAACTAAGGGGAAACTATAAGGTTTGGCATTTATTTTTTAAACTTTTTTCCTGCGAAGATGATTTAATTAAAATGTGTTTATGGTTTTATTTATGTAGGCTAAAGTACAATATCAGAGAGTTAAAATGTATGATATTTATAGAATTTCACTTATTTCCAACTTGAATTAATTTGTTTTAAAACAACTTGTTAGTAATTTCAGACTTTTTAAAAGGTAGCGTAACTTTTAAAGCTCAGAGTACCTTCTAAAGCAGGGGTCCTCACTAGAAATACTTTGAGAGCCAAAAATTTTGCATAAAATTTTCCTGAGGGCCGCAAGTACAAGAGGCACTAAATAACTGACAAACAATATGATTATAACATACGTTTATTACATTACCAACATAAATAAACTGTTTTGCGCATAAAAAAGTTTGAAAATGTCTTTTTCTTTTACTTAGTTAATTCTTTGAAGTTGATGGGCGAAATCTTTCACAATCTTCTAATATGGCATCTATATTGGTAGGTTGGGAAGAAACTGAAATTCTTAAAATGTTCTCAACATTCTCACTTGTTAGCCTAGATCTGTACTTGTTTTTTACAAACTTCAGTTCACTAAATGTAGATTCACAGACATAAGTAGATGAAAAAACACACAATATTTTCTGAGCACATTCAAGTAAGTTAGGAAATTTGTCCTTTTCAACAACCCTCCAAAACTCATAGTGAGCTTTATTCTTCATCTTTTCTTCAAAAATACTTTTGAGTTCCATATCGTTCTGAAGATCGATTAATTCATTTTTCAAATCCCTACCTTCATATCCAAAAACAGAAAGATGAGCTACATTAGCTGGTTTTATTGCCCATGGATTTTCTACCAAGCGAAATGGTTCCTGATACTTCCTGAATTCACTAAACCTCTGAGACATTTCTTCCTTCAGGTCTTTCAACAGATTTAGTAAATTGGAAACATTTTGACTTTCATCAGGATTTTCATCAAACAGTGTTTTAACTGAAGGGTAGCTGGAATAATCACTGTTTGATAGTTCTTCAATATACATATTGAGTTTTTGTTCATGTGCAAATACGATACTCATCATCTTAGTTACAATGTTATTATAGTCTCCTTGAAATTTAGTCAGCGTTTCATTCATAATGCCCATTGTGTCAGTAAGAAACGCTACTTTAAGCCACCAACTAAAATTATAAACTTCAGGGTACTCTTTGTTCTTTGTAGCCAAAAACAAAGTAACTTCATGTCGAATGCTGAAGAAACGTTCCAAAACTTTACCCTTACTCAGCCATCTAACTTCTGTGTGGTAAAGCACATCCCCATATTGCGAAATAAGTTCTTTCAAAAACTCTTGAAAAGTTGTGTGGTTCAGTTCATTTGATCTTATGAAATTCGCGATCTTAACAATGTTTTTCATAATACAGCTGGAATTTTCACCAAATTTAACAGCTAAGCTTTCTTGATGAATTATACAGTGAAAACTCAATAAGTTTTCATTTCCCAAATGGTTTTTCAACAACTGAACAAATCCTACATTTCGTCCTAACATTGATGGGCAACCATCAGTACACACAGAAATAACTTTTTTCAAATCAATGCCACACTCGTTAAAAAAACTTACTATTACGTTAAAAAAATCAACACCTCGAGCATGCTCAAAAATTCTTCTTTGATAACACAATCCTTGGATATATAATTCACGAACAACAGTAATTGAGAAATTGAGGTTATATCTGTGAATGAATCAAGCGCAAGACTAAAATATTTGCTTTGCTGCAGTTCATCAGTAAGATTAAGTGCAATATTTGCTGCTAAGTCCTGCGACTGTATCATGCACGTTGAGTCAGACAACTAAATCACATCAACACTAGCGCGACTTATACATACGTCTGCACTAAATTAGATCATACTCTCCACTGACACCTGACTCCACTGAAGACAAACAGTAACTGGTAATTAAGTTTAGTGAAACAACGACAGATATTAAAAACACTCAGTAAATAAATATAATATTTATTTAAGTTATAAAATATTTTGACTTCAATCCTAACCATCTAAGGGCCGCAAAAAATCGTCCCGAGGGCCGCATGCGGCCCGCGGGCCGCGTAGTGAGGATGCCTGTTCTAAAGCACAGGTCAACTTCTAAAGCCTATAATTCCTTCTAATGTACAGGCCATTTACTAAAGAACAGAGTAACTTCTAAGGCACGTACTTATTTTTAAAGCACATATTTACTTCTAACGCACAGAGTAACTTCACTATTTTGTAGGATCTAGGCCTTCGAAATTGTCAAATACGAGGGCCTCGTATTATCTAATAGATATATTCATAAGTTTTACAATTATTGTTAACTACTTACAAAACATTTTGAGCTGTACGTGGTTGAGGCACAAACGACGAACTGACATCTGAAGGGACGCTGAATACAAGAGTAGTGATGTAAGACTCAGCACTGCTTGGAAAATAGTACATATAAGTGAAACTTACAATTTGTTAATTATAAAATACTGTACTATAAAAATTGCTTATAGTAATAAATTCAACTTGCCGTTAAATAACGACAAATGTTATTAATCTTGCTCTGTTTTAGTTATGTTTACGAAATACAGATTTTGTTACAAAGAAACTTGATTCTTGTGTGTTGTCGGGTTTTTGTAATTTAATTAACAATTTCGTTTTTTAAAAAATATCTTCCGAATACATAGGTTTTTTTATAGTAATACTTCCTCGTTTACACAAAAAAAATTGAGTGTATTAGGTATCACACATATATTATAGTCTACATAAAGCGGGAACCCGTGGATACCAACGGCTGCTTGCAGTTCTACTCAAGCGAGGCGTGGAGGTAAATTTAATAAATTATAAATTTATATGGATATGATATATATTTAAAAATGTAAAGTTTACATAATAAATAAAGTTAATTAATGTTCTGCATTTTATACGTTTGTACCTTTTCTATAAGAAATTAGAGTTACAATAAATATCTCAAGAAAATTAAACTTTTAAAGATTTTTATATTTCAAAATGTTTATATTCATTTTATACTTCCCGCTTAGTAGGCAACACTACAACAGTGCGGTCCAAACAACATATTCTTTGTGTTTAAATTCTGTAACAATAACACACGCATCTGTCAATCGGTTACGCGGTGTAGGAGTAGCTGTACAATTAGTGTCTACTATTTTAATGAGTTGCACTTCTGGAATTATAACAGGCAAGAAACTTCGCCTTGAGACGAACAATACGTTTACGCTTGCATGACCCCATTAAGAAGCGTGCATGTCCCTGGCGAATTAAAATTTCCGCCGCGAATTTTGGCCACTTACAAGTTGTAACACTTAAGTGCTAGTTGTCTTACACGTCGTTTGATTGTTCTCGTGCGTGTTACAGCAACCTTATGGAAAATAAAAGGCAGGCAAATGTTATGTTGAAGTTTGCACGTTCCTTTAGTGTTGCCACTGTGTGACTGGCAAAGTTTCTTATGACGAAGTAGATTGTCAGAACAAGGTTGTGTCGAGATTGCTAATGTAACCAATAACCAATATACCAAAGTGCAACCTGTCACACATACGGCCGACATAAGTATTCTTAGGCCTGCATTCCACAGAAAACCTGACCAAAACACAAACGGTGCAACGAGAAATATCTCTTAAATTTATCTAAGCAATTCCAGCTACATTTAGAAAAAGCACCGATAAATAATTTAGAATAAGGTGGAAATAAATACTTCGAGAATGTTTCTGAATGCATAATTTGTTCTTAATTTATATTAATTTAAAAAATAAATAATTCCCGTCGCTCACACTGGAGCAGGTTTGTCAACATTGTTGAAGTGAAGCTATGAAAGTTTCTGTGGCATTTTGTGACGTCTATTTATGTCCTCATATTTTTTTCAAAAATTACACGTGTTTTTAAACAGATTTCAACAGCCCAAAGTCTGTTATTTTCATTTTGCTTAAAGGTGCGGAAGAAACAAACCAAATTTCTGTTCGAGGTAGAAGAAAAGGGTATTTTATTGTGCCCTGAGTTACATTAGACATTAAACAACTATGAGAATGACGCCTTCCCTTGAATTCGAAACATTATTAGATTTCTGACGCAGGTTTTCAAAAATAGAGTTTTATAGCACTTGGAAATGCAGCAAAATATTATGATAATTGATACCAACAAAATATTTCAATACTGTCACATTATTTTAAATACGCAATCGTATTTTAATTACTGATTCAAATACTTTTAAATAGTCTCTAATTGCGCTTTGCAATTTGTATGAAACAATTATATTATTTAAATTTGTTCTAAATTCTTGAATTTTGTAGTCCATTACAGACGTTAAAGTCCAAAATTAAAGTGATTAAATGTTCTTAGAATCATTTATTTTTTATTGACTAGTCTTTATTTATTTTTTCATATCTATTTAATAGGTTTTAACCAATAAATAGTAATTAAACAGTTACTATCAATTATTCACATTAAAATTAAAATGATCAGTCAATACAAATTGTAACTATACCCTTTTCCCGCTGTAATAGTTTAGGCCAACACTTCCCTACTATAGGTGATTTTTCTTTGACTATTGTAACAAATCCTGTGTTTGTTTTTGTTTAGAATGTATTAATGCCAAAGGATACTATTAAAAAGGGTAATTCCTTTCCTTTCATGGTAGTTTCTTTCTTCTATAACCACTTCTACATTTTCTTCCTTTGTAAGAGCGAAAACAGTCATACACAGATACGTGTCGCAATTCTGAATTATTCTTCAATTAAATTGAAAAAAAATGGATGAGTGAAAGACCAACGTGGTTTTACTTATTTTATAAAACTTGTTTCTTTCTAAATTATAGACTCATTTCCTCATCTATCACTTACAGGAAAAGTAACTACAGAATTAAATAAAACAAATTGAGTTACTTTTCTTTACAAATTAATTCCTCACACTAAACAACCTAGCTAGTTACATTTTAACACTAACATGTGTTTGTAATTCGCCAAACTGAGATTCGTTAGTATACGCTGGACGCCTGGGCTTGTTTGACAATAAAGATGCGATTAGCCTAATCTCGATCCAATGCTAGTGTAATAAAATGAGAGAGAAGTGGGTCGACAGCACAAAAAAAAACAGAATTCGTGTTGTGCAGACCATACAAGTATTCGGTGCACTTTTACGGGGGTTTTTTGTTGAAGAAACCGGTCTTGTTTCGATAACAGATTATGTCATCGCACGGATTGTCTCCATTGACATCTGTCACGTTTCATCTGTGATGAAAGTTTTCGGTATTGTTGCGTAAATTTGTTACCCACAAAGTTCCAAATGATTCATCTTAATAGATGTAATTGTTATGTCATTTATGTAAGTAATAACTACGATTTTAAAGTCAATCTGAAGTTAATCAGTTTTTAAATTCCTTCTGTTATTTCACGCTCTCCTGATATATATATATATATATATACACTCTCGTATATCTTGTACAAATTGTCAATCGTTAATACAAAACGTTTTTATTCATCCAATCAAGTTCACATACTTTTTAACCTATAGTGGATGACAACTGATGTTAAAACATTTTTTGTTAATATTTCTTCAATAATTAAATTATAAATATTTGGAGATCTAGGTCGGTTTCGAACTGAGTATCTTCATTTTCTATGTCAAGGACTTTTTGATACAGCCAACTTTTAATTGATAGAAATAAACCTATCAAAGATCTATATGAAAACCTCTATTGTATAACCTTAAATTTTTGCCATGGTTGCCTCACAATAAATGATCTTCTAGTATTAAAATTGAATTAAAAGAATATAATAAACAAACTGGACTAACGTTATCGAACCTTAGTTCAAAAACGGACAAAGCGAAAGGAAAGCGAAAAGAAACCACAACACAATATAAGCGAAGAAAAAAAGAAAGCGTATGGATAGTAACAAACAAAATAATATTCAAACACCATACATAGAATGAGAAATGGACAATTGCCAAGAAATTCGATTTCTATTTTGTCACTTAATATTTTTATTCTGACATAAGTTATGTATATAACCTACATATACATAAATTACATAATTGTAATTATAACATAAAAAGAAAATAAAATAAAAATTTTCTTTGTTGATTAAAGTAGGAATTAACTTTTTTTTAAATTATAAAACTTGTTTTAATACTTAGGTTACGACCATTCGAAAATTCTGTAAAATTGTTATATCCACAGCTATTTTTTATATATAATTAGGATCTTAGTTTGTAAACGAAGGTAAAAATAACTCATATTTATACTTTATAATTTTTTTCATTTATAATTAGGGATTGTGATGTCTTAGAGAAAAATTATCAATTTTGGGTCGTGACTGAAGCAAAAAAAAATAAAACTTACTCTTAAAACTTGACTTTTGTTTATCATGATAATTTTCAATCCTTATGCACAGTTTCAACAAATCATCTTGGTAGTGCCACCATCTTTTTAACATGTAACGTTTTTAAATTAGTTTAAAAATATAATATATATTATATTTAAATATAGTAATACTCCTATATACATTACCTGATCTACAATCCTGATACGAATAAGTTAGTAACTTTTACAAGCTATTATGACAGCTAATAAGTTTTATATTACTTTTTGTCCCATAAATATGTTATCATTATTTTCTACATGTTTTCGAAAAACCTCTGTAAAACACATAACTAATCAGGAAAAAGTCAACAATATATGTAAGTAAGCATTTGAAATAGAATCACAATCGTAGATATGTCCTTGCCCGTTTGAAGGGGATGGAGCACAATGTGACTTCTCCAAGACTTGTTTCTTTCGAGGGACTTTGAAAAGGCACGAAAACACACGGAATAGTTATAAATGGATATAAACATTTACAATATTTTAATGAAATTTAATTTAACATATATATCTATAATACTGGCGATATTTTTCTGTTGGAAAGTATCTGAATAAAGCATCAAAGTATGCTGAAACCAATGGTTAAACTTATGTATTACTCCTATTAAAAATTGTTTTCGAAAGCAGTATTAGAAAATTAAGTGTTTTCTAATAAGTAGTTATTTGCTAAATGGATAAATAATTACGTCACCATTAGTTTAACCTGTTTCTTATAGGAATTTAGTATTACAGCGGAAACAGGCGCAGGAGAAAGTACAAAAACTATTTCAGTAAAATGTTGTTTTAGATTTTATCACCATATAATTCTAAACAAGTATGAAATTATTTTTGCAAGTAATAATTGAAAGTAAAGGTCGATAACAAAATCCGTGATAGCTTCTTATCTGTGTCATGTTATATGACATTACACGTCTTCTTATTTCAAGTAATTACTTGTTCTAATATTAGAATTATTTGTCTTGAGTTAACTACTAATTAATCTAAATTTAATAATAGATAATTTAAATTAAAGTTTAAATAATTGTGTGAATAATAATTTATCTAAAATTCAATGCTTGTGTACATATGATTTGCACACAAACCCACCACTCTAGTTTCTCACTCTGCACAATAACCGTACAACAACCTCTAACAGCTCTAATTTGGTTAGTTGAAAGTTACTATGTTTTGGTCATTTGAAAGCTACCCCTTTCAGTTACTCGGCAAGCTGTGTAAGTTTGAGAAATATAGTTTCATCCAACTTAACACTAAAAAAGAGTTGGTTTTGGATCGTGATTACGATACTGTAATAGTACGTTTGTAATTGCTTGCTATAATAACTAACAAACTAAGTGATAATTAAGTTTTTGAGTGGTAATTCTTTTGAGATTGATCTGTCTAAATTCTGTAGAAGAGCTGTTCCTATGAGGATGTTGTGTCTCATCTAGAAATATACTTAATTTTGAGTTATTTGTAAGTAATGGGGAAAAGTTAACTTCTTTATACATTTATTTAATTTTAAAAAAAGACAACTCTTTACATTCTGACGTTTTTGTTGCTTTATATAATTTGTTAAACCTGAAGGTATTTTTTTTTACTCTCCATTCACTAGTAACTAATTTATTTTACTACAAAGCAAATAAAATGTCATACAAACGTGCCTAGATAGTAGTTCTGTTGTTAAAGCCGTTGGTAGATTGTTCAGGCTGCTAACATAACTGGGTTAATCGTTTCTTTTTCGCACTTATGTAAATTTCTCTTAATTCTCTTTGCGATTTTATCCAGATTCCTAAACTTTGTCGTCAATTACACAATCTCCAGAGCCCAGCTGTTGCATTGAAATCCTGTTTCATCTCTACGCAATAAATTTGCATTCATTAGAAACTATTTAACTCTAAATACTGGATGTAGCCTATTACTGCATTCACTATTTGTCTACTTCAATTAGTTGATTATTTTAGTAGTCTGTTAATACATATTGACACAAAATACATTACAGTGTATTATAAATTGCTTCAATTTCAATACATTAATATATTACAGTATAATTTAAATTGCTTTCATTGCAATACATAATAAAGTACATTGTATTTTAAATGTTTTCCATTGCGATACATTAATACAATACAGTATAATTTAAATTAATAATGGAAAATATTTACATATTCATACTAAATAATATTAAATACATTTAATGCTTATATGTATTCGTAAAGTGGAGTTTGTCTGTACTTTATCTCACACTACACTTACACTAACTTCCAGTTAAACTAACGATGTTTTACCGTTCATAACCTTATTTATTCCATAACGCAACGTTACGGCTGAGCTGATATTGCACAGGATTTTGAATTCATTTGGGAATGAGAAAGGTTCCACATTGCTTTTATGCCAAAAGTAACTTCTAAATTCAGGCGATTCTTTTAAACAGGGAAAACTAAGAACCAAAGCAAGAGCATGTGAAAACGCAGCGATCGCTGTCGATCTATCGAAACTGGCCGTGTTTAAAGGAACATATTATGAGAAAAAGCTGAGAATCAGGTATCTAAATTAGGAGCTAAATTTAAATTTGAAATAAGTAATATGGACAAAAAATTTGATAAAGGCGATTCCTGCTTAGGTCAACAAAGAAAAATCTTATTTTACTTGTTTCTTATTAAAAAATTACAACTAATATAAATTAAAAAAAAAAAAACATAACCTATGCATTAAAACAGCGTTTGTACCACATGACCTATAACATAAAATCAGCTGTTTTATGAAAGCAAACTTTTTTCAAGACAAATGGGACGAAATATCTATATTGCATAACTGGCTCCTTTTGTGAAAAGTTTTCTCACATATAAAACTAAAATAATTCATTATTAAATTTATTTAATGAATTAGTTTTTGAAAAAACTGTATTAACAGCAAGTGTCGTCCACTACAAGTTTTCAAAAATGTATTTGAACTTGAGTGGATGAATAAAAAGTATTTTACTAACGTTTGAAAGTTTGGACAAGATATATGTACAGAGAGTGTGAATTAATAGAAGAAATTGAATAACAGAAAAACGAAGTGATAAGACCTGAAATTAAAATGGAAAAACATATACACGAAGAGCAAAACAAATAGAATGACGGAAAATAGGCAGCGCCCAGAAGGATTTAAAAATGAGTACCTACGAGTTGAACGAAATACATCTACGTTGAAGCTGGAGAGATAAAGTTTATGAAACGATTGAACAAGAGACCTAGAAGAGGTATTAATTTTTGAAAGAGTGGAAGCTGTGTAGCGTTACTTGTCAATATCTGTAGGAAAACTGGTAATAAAGGAAAAATGTCGGTCTACATTTAAAATAATAAGTTCGATACCTTTAGGGATCGTAATGTCTCCCATTGATCACAAGATATCAGTTTAACTGGAGTTTATGTCCAGTTAAAAGCAGTGGAACCTATAACTGATTGCTTCGATTATATGACGTTTTTATAGTACATAGGTTTTAGAGCGGGAAATGTTAGTATATTTTATTTCCTGAAAACTAGCTGCATATGTGGTTGGTATATTGAGAATTACGTTAAAACACTTTCATATTTATTATAACCTTTCAAACATTTTTATTTTCTAAATAGTAGCTTTATCTTTTTCAAACAAACGTTTGCACACATCCAACACCGCTACATAGATATCGTGCCAGTGTTCACCTCTACAGCTTCATATTACCAAAGCAATCCCCTTTATATGTAAACTAAGGCAAGTGAATCAGAAATACACAGCCTGCTTTGTAAAGACACACTCGAATCGTGATCCCAACAGCCGGCAGTGACAAATCGCCCCGCCATTGTCCATGGCACACTCTCCATCTCGCCTGTTTTCGCTTTTATTTTGTTTGTTAATGACCCAACGTCTTGATAATTACACCTAACAATGCATGACTCACTCTTCTCAGTTCATGACTAGCCATTTGTCTTGTTTCAACCTCCCTTGAAGAATTTCCTGTCCGATTGCATCTCGCGTTTTGGGCGATGGTTTCTCGGTGTTCTTGTTGTCTGACATGGTTTTAATAAATGGTAACCGAAACAAATATTAGAACTTGGTTACCAGAACCTAAACAAACAAAAATTCGAGAAAAGGCTCTTGAATGTGTTATAAATAATGATTAAAACAAATAACTAAAAAAACAACAGGCGATAGACTCCTGTCAGAAATGAAAATTTAAATGACTAAATGAAATAAATAATTCTCAAAATCCTCTAACCACAAATACTTTTATTTTAATCTGATGTACATTTCGGTTACCAGGTAACCATCCTCAAAGGCATTATAACCAATACTTTTTAGAGGTTTTTGAGTATTACTTATTATTATTTAACCATAGTTTATTACAAATAAATAATGACAAAATGTAGCTACTAATTCTATAGATTTCCAAAGATGTAAACTTAGAAAATAAAATGAACAGGTTTGTACTAAACTAAATAAATAAAACCCACTAACCGCAATAGTATATTTGTCAGTGGGTCGAGATTGTCAATAGGAGAGGGAGAATGGAGACCTTTTCAATTTAGGAAATGACTAAAATTAATATTAAATAGTACTTCTGAAGTTGGTTACCTTGTAATCGAAATGTACACAAAGTAATTTTAGTAAAATAAAGATTGTTGTATTGTGGTTGGTGGGTTTTATTTATCTAGTTAGAATTAATCCACAGTTCCCAAATCATTTTTTAGGTTTTATACTAGGTTTCATAAATTTTCCGAATACCAAATTGTTTAAACGAACTTAATTAAGCCAAATTTGGTAGCATAGTGTGTATATAGGATATATATATATATATATATATATATATATATATATATATATATATATGAAGTTTACATATATATATATGAACTTCATAAAGTCAGTGCAACGGAAAAAACAATGGATAACGTTAAATATATATATATATATTCATTAAAAGTATTCTTGTGTTTGAAATATTTTAAATTTATTATTATATATATATATATATATATATATATATATATATATATATATATATATATATATATATATATATATATGTATATATATATATGTATATATATATATATATATATATATATATATATATGTATATATATATATATATATATATATATATATATTTTAAAAACAACACAGGTTATTCAAATACAAGAATATTTATTATTTTATATCCATTTAAAAACAACACAGGTTATTCAAATACAAGAATATTTATTATTTTATATTGTTTTTAAATTATTAAACAAGAAAACGTATTTTATATTTATATATATATATATATATATATATATATATATATATATATATATGTATGTATATATATATTTTTTTTTCTTTTTTTTTCCCTGGCGAAAAACCAATTGTGGTTATCATCGCCAAACAAAATCTAACACGGAACGCAATGTTTTCAATTAAATCAAATAAATTAATAAATATAAATAAACAAATAAATAAATACAACAAAAAATTTCAAACCAAAAAACCCCAACAATAAAAAACAAAAAACAACAATATAACAATGAGAAAATTCTTAAAAACTAAATAACAAAATAACAACAAACAACAATATAACAGTAAATAAATAATATGTAAAACAATAATAGGTAACAATTTAGCAATAAATAAATCTCAATAACAATAACAAGAACAGAAAATAAATTTAATTAAAATAAATAAAAGAAACACAGAGAATTATATGTATAAATAAAATTAAAAAAATATATATATTTATGTATTAAATTTTAAAAAATATTTTCAAGTGGTGCAAGAAAGCGATGACTCGGTCAATGGCCGAGCCATCGTCCCTTAGCACCACCTTCAAACTCCCTTTTAAATTAAAAAGGGCACGAACATTGCCTACACTAACACAATCTACCAAAATATGTTTTATTGTGAAGATATCACCGCAATATTGGCATATTGGTGGATCTTCACGATTCATCAAATATCCATGAGTTGCAAAAGAGTGGCCAACGCGAAGGCGTGTAACCACCACTTCCTCCCTACGTTTTGAACGAATTGAAGACCTCCATGGACGGACGGTATCTTTAATTTCCCTCAGCTTATTGTGAATCACGGTATGCCACTCGTCATTCCAAGCAGCGAGCAATAATTGTTTCGCGAAACACACATAATCAGATGCCATAACCAGTTGAGTAAGAGCCACCAAACTTGTAGCTTTCTTCGCCGCTTCATCCGCTTTTGTGTTTCCAAGTATTCCGCAATGTCCAGGAACCCAACAGAAAGTTACCCCCACACCTCTCAATTGAAGCCTGTGTACAGCACACAAAATGTCCCCAACTAAAGGGTTGTTAGAGAAAACATCCTGAAGAGCCTGAAGAGCACTTTTGGAATCCGAACACAAAAGATAATGAGAAGATCGAGATTGAATGACGGTCAAAGCTTTAAAAATAGCAAATAGTTCTGCCGTGAAAACACTGCAAGCTGAGGGCAATCCGTACGTGTAGGTACAACCAGATGCATAAAACGCACACCCAACGCCATTGTCCAGTTTAGATCCATCAGTGAAAATAATTTCACTGTGTTGGTGAGATTTATAAATGGATGAAAATTCCTGGTGGTAGACCACAACAGGAGTATCGTGTTTTATATAACTGGACAATGAGAAATTGAAGTGCGTCGTTTTTATTATCCATGGAGGTAGATAGCACATTTGTCGTTCAAACATAGTTGGAAGTTGCAACTCAAGGTCATCCAATATTCTTAAAGTTCGTATGCCAAATGGAGCGGTCGAACGTTGACGTGCATTGTACACTTGATTTAACTTATTATTAAACACTATTTCAAATGCCGGGTGGTTGGGTTTGCTTCGAAGAACAGAAACGTAAGATATTTGTAGCATCTGACGTCGTCTAGAAAGGGCAGGTTCCCCAGCTTCGACAAGAAGACTAGGGATTGGGCTAGTTCTAAATGCACCAGTAGCCAGTCTAAGTCCAGAGTGGTGGATGGTATCAAGAGTTTTCAGAACTGTAGGTCGTGCAGATGAGTAGACTTGACAACCATAATCTATGCGCGATCTAACGACTGCGCGATAAAATCGAAGCATACTAGTTCTGTCTGCTCCCCAATTCGTTCCACTAAGGACTCTTAACATATCCAATTTCTTGCTGCATCTCAACTTCAAATCACGAACATGTGGACCCCATGAGAGTCTTTTATCAAATAAAAGACCCAAAAATCGAACACTATCCGTGGTTTGAAGCTGAACCCCGTCAAGATAAAGGATCGGCTCCTGGTGTTGCCTACGACGACTAAATGCTACACACTGGGTCTTCGAAGCAGAGAATTTAAAACCTGTAGTTCTTGACCATTCCTCTAATCTACTTATTGCTAACTGCAAAGATCTTTCCGCAGTTGCCATACTACGAGCAGGCACATATATACAAAAGTCATCCACAAAAAGGGAACAGTGTACCGGAGATCGTATATTGCTGATGATACTATTTATTGCAACGGCAAATAGCGTGACGCTCAGCACGCTGCCCTGCGGTACACCATTCTCCTGTGTATAGCTGTTTGAATACGTGCCTCCAAGTCGAACGCGGAAAGATCTATTAGAAAGAAAGTTAGCGATGAATGCTAGGATATTCCCTTGTATACCCCATGATTTTAAAGTGTTCAGAATTCCTCTTTTCCATGCCATATCGTATGCCTTCTCAAGGTCGAAGAAAACAGCAACGAGTGTTTGACGCAAGAGAAAGGCATCTTGAATAGCGGATTCTAACAAAACCAATTGGTCAACGGATGATCGTCCTTGCCTGAAACCACACTGTTCGTTGCAAATAAGGTCATTGGTTTCTAGGTACCAGACAAGACGGCGGTTGACCATCTTCTCCAGTAGTTTGCATAAGACGCTTGTAAGGGATATAGGTCTATAACTACTGGGATTGGTTTTGTCTTTATTATTATTATGACAGGTTTTTTACAATGTTTTACATTTTAACCTAAGTCTAATGAAATACAGTTTTTAATTTTGTTTTTCCACTCATCCCTATCTGTCCACAAGTTTTCTGGTATATCCCATTTGATTAAAGATGAACTAATTTCCTGTATCCACGTTTTCGATGGTCTTCCCCTTCGTCTTCTCCCTGGTGGTGTCCATTCCAACAACATCTTTGGTAGTCTTTCATCATTCATCCTTTTCGTATGTCCATACCAAATGGACAGTTTTTGTTCTACAAAATCTGTAATTAAATTTTGGTTTTGTCTTTACCTGGCTTCAAAAGAGGAATTACAGTCGATTCTAACCATGCATCGGGGAAAGAGCGCTCCTCGAATAAACGATTGTATACTCGAAGGAGGACAAGTTTAGCCGATGATGGTAGATGTTTTAGCATGGAGTACACAATGGAATCAGGACCTGGTGCAGAATCCTTCGTTGACGCAAGAGCTGACTCCAATTCCCCTATAGAGAAAGGAGTGTTTAAAGGAGAGTCCCCAGACGACCCAACAGTAAACGGTATTGCTTCTTCCTTCAGTTTATAAATCTGGAATAATCTATTGTAGGCTGTAGTAGCACAAAAGTTAGAAAATGATTTACCAAGTACATTAGCAATATCATCACGGTTTGAGATTATTCTTCCATCCGGTTGCTTCAGCGCAATGGCTGGCAACGGAGTGAAAGTACCACAAACTGATCTTAGTTTCCTCCACACTGTGGAAGACGGAGTTGTTCGTCTAATTGTGCTAATGTACTGTTCCCAAGAGTTCTTTCTACTCAGCCTAAATATCCTCCGTGCTTTCGCACGGAGTATTTTATATTCCTGAAGGTTTCCATTCGTTGGGTGTCGTTTAAATCTCCTAAGAGCTCTTCGTCGTAAACGGAGGATTTCTGTGCATTCATCGTTCCACCACGGCACAGGCGGTCGGCGTGGATTCGTAGACGATTTCGGAATGGTCTTTTCAGCGGCATTTAAAATTGCTTTTGTAAAATTTTCTATATATTCATCAATGGGTGTCAGATAATCCATGTCAAGTGATACAAGGTAATTCGAGTAGGAGTCCCAGTTGGCTTTTCGTAAAATCCAACTGGAATTTCGAGCATAACAGGGTTGGGAGTCACATAAACTGATCTTAATAGGCACATGGTCGCTTCCATACAAATCATTGAGTACCGACCACGTGCATCTAGTAGCTAATTGAGGGCTGCAAATCGATAGGTCAACAGCTGTCCATCCACCAGTAGATGCTGCCAAATGAGTAGGGGAACCGTCATTTAGCAGACATAGGTCTAGTTCCGTTCTCACACTCTCAACAAGGTCACCTCGAGAGTTCCTAGTCGGAGATCCCCAAGACGAATGGTGGGCATTAACATCCCCTACCAATAAGAACGGAGTTGGTAACTGGCTTATTAAATTCACTAAATCACTGTGATGCAGGTTTTCTTGTGGTGGCAAGTAGACACAACACACAGTGATTTTATACGGGACAGCTGTTTGAACGGCTACTGCTTGTAAAGGAGTTATTAAGTTTAGAGAAACAGCATCGATACAGTCACGGGCTAGGATGGCTACGCCACCTCTAGCTCGTTCTTCTGTAACGAAGTCCGATCTAAAAACTGAATACTCCCTTAAATGGAAATTATGCGATTCGTGGAGATGTGTCTCCTGTAGACATACAAACATTGGGTACACATCTCGCACGAGTACTTTAAGTTCTTCTATGTGACTCCTAACACCGTTGACGTTCCATTGTATCACTGACTTCCTAAGCAAAGACATTTATTAGCTTAGCAAAGGGTTTATTTGACACCCATTGGTGCTCTCTCCTTTCTTGCCTGGGACGTTTTTAGACGTCTCAGGCTTACATTTCTCAGATTCCATATCCACCCTTTCAGGGATGGAATCTGAGGAAGTTTTGGGTTTAGGAGGGGTAGTTTTCACATTCCCTCCTTTGTTAGCATTTTTCTTAATGCCCGGTAATGACGGTGGCGATGTGGTCTGTCGTAACACTGGTCTACGTGGTTTGGATTTTTCCGTCTTCTGCACAGAAGGTTTATTACCCGTTGATAATATCTTCTGCACAGATACACAAGGCTCGCTTAGTGACTTATTTCGTGCTCCAATCCCCCCAGTGGAAGGGACAGGTACACGAGGTAAAACATTATCCGTTGCTGCAGGTTGTACCAAATTCAAGGACGGACCATTCGTGACTATGGACAAAAGGCGAGAAACTTGTTCAGTTAGAACTTCAATTTTTTTCGACAGCTCGGCACAGTTGTTACAGGACGATTTGGAAGCGGTCAGAGTAGCGGCATAAGTCTTACTGTCTGCCTTCGGCTGAGTAGATCTATAAAGTTTTTTGGCCTCTGGAAACGACAGCTTGTCTTTCGCCATGATGCCTAGGATAGCTTTCTCTTCCTTAAAAGTAGGGCAGTTGTAGGATCGCGCTGGGTGGTCACCACCACAGTTGGCGCATTTCGGAGAATTGACACATTCCTTATCATCATGGCCTTCAACGCTACATATACCGCATACGTTCTGCTTCGAACAGGTAGAGCTGATATGCCCAAATCGCTGGCACTTGAAGCAGCGCCTAGGGTTAGCCACGTATGGTCTCACTGAGAGCCTTTGGTAACCTGCATGTAAATATTCGGGTATTTCCGGTTTGCCGAAGGTAACGATAAAAGAAGCTGTTGCTACCTTTTCTCCTTTGTCCATTTTCATGATAGGGACAACGTCCGTAACTGACTGAGACGACAGTTCGGACTTAATTTCATCAACTGAAATGTACATTAAGTCCCTACATGTGATGACCCCCTTTGAGTAATTCAAGGATCTGTGGGGAGCCACAGATACCTTGACCTGGTCAAAGAAAGAGGTCATTTTAGATAGAGCACGGGTTTGTCTCTCGGTGGAAGTCGCAACTAACAGTGTTCCGTTTCTGAGTTTCTTGATAGAGGCTACTGGGCCTCCAGCACACGCAGTAATAGCCTTGTTAATAAGGAAGGGAGAAACTTTTGAAAGATCTTTCCCTTCTTCGGCACTAGAAACAACTAAATACTTTGCTGATGGCAATGTCTGTGACGTTGCCACCATCAACTTTTTACTCAAATCCTTTTCAATATGATCGTCAGGAGAATCCTGGCGTGTTCTCTTTAAGCTAGTCATATTTGACGGGGTTTTTGAATCCATAAATATTTTTTGCCAGCCATCGTGTCAAGCGTTACGGGCGAGACTATAGGAACGGGTACACCCTTGGATCACATTAAGATCATTTCCAACCCTCAGAACTCTGAGGCCTATAGCTTTTCTCCTTAGCTCGACTGGATGGGCATCAGTCGAGGACTCGTAATACTGTGCACAGGCTCCGACACCCATGCACCGCGGACACTCCCTGACCAAGGACCGAAGCGGCTGGTAGACCAGAAACCGCGCTTACGTCTTCGGCAGAGCAAGCTCACATCAGCGTCCCAGACCAGAGTTTGTCACGCTCTGGACTTTTCAGCACTCCCAACGCGCAACGGTTCTGACCAGTCAAAATTCCCTAAGCGAAGATGTAAGTGTTGAAATGTGTATAGATTGTGTTGGTGTGTGTATGTGTGTGTGTATGTTTTTGTAAGTGGTGTAGTGTTAGGCTAGGGTACCGCGAGGGACGCCAAATCCCTCGTAGGTGCGGCTAGTCCGCACCCCCCTGCGGGATGTATATATATATACATATATATATATATATATATATATATATATATATATATATATATATATATATATATGTATATAAATATATATATATATATATATATATATATATATATATATATATGTATGTATATATATAAAATAATTTATGTACGACAAAAATATAATACATTAGTAATTAGAAAAACGTAAAGGTGGATTATTAAATATTGGCTTCCGATACAAGACTCATTATTTTAATATGTACTACATAATTTTGTATCTGTATCCTTTATATTTTTAAACTAATTTCTATTATTTACATTACTATTACTACGATCGTGAGTTTGGGCAATATTTACATCGCTTTGTTAATTATTACTACAATATGATCATGAATATAGCATTTGTTCTAAAAATGATATAATAGGTTTATAGTAACTAATGTAACAAATAAATATTTCAGAATGTTCTTTATTCAAATTTATTTGATTTTAATCTATATTATCCGCATTACATTTTATGTGCATATAATCCAGTGTTACCCATATTTTAATTCTTACACAATACATCATAGATTACAAAAAAAAAACAATATAATTACAAATAAGCTACAATATTGGCACCTACATATCATATTATATTTAAAGTTAATATTAATCACATTACTGCTACGAGAGATCGATAAATACTCTGGTTAGGTCACGTTAATACTTTCTTTGAAAACAAAATCTATACCTACCCGGATACTTCGTAGATCTGTTGTTCAACACAATGAAGTAACATAGTGCTAAAGAAATATTGATTGTATAAAATACGATAAATCGTATATCCGTTATTCAGTGAGATAAAATGTTTTTCTTTTCAAAATGATTAAAATTTAAGGTGCTGGAGACAAGTTATATTAATATATTACATATTTTTCGCGTTATTTAGGACTTTCAACATCGCCAAATATATTTTCTTGGCAGTATTAGTAATGTGCAAGATCGATTCAAGTACTTAGCCTAATTATCTCCCTCTCATGAAATAGAACATTATGAAAACCCAATTGTTAATTTTAATTTGCAGATACAAAAATTAAATTACCCCATGATATATCCAGAAAAAAACTAATAACCAACACTCGTGTAACGTTAGATCACATAAAATCCAAACAAGGTGTTTTATTAATCGTAACATTAGTTTAAACAACTTTATTAAACGTAACAACACTTTAAAGAAGTTTATTAAACCTAACATTCAGTTTAAATAGCTTTATTAAACATAAAATAGCTTTAAAGAACTTTATTAATCGTAACATAAATTTAAAGAACTTTATAAAATATAACATAACTTTAAAGAAGTTTATTAAATGTAGCATAACATTAAAGGACTTTATTGATCGTAACTTATGTTTAAAGAACTTTATTAAACGTAACGTAACTTTAAAAAACTGTATTATACATAACATAACTTTAAAGAATTTTATTAAATGTAACATAATTTTAAGGACTTTATTAAACTTGACATAACTTTAAAGAACTTTACTAAACGTAACATAACTTAACTTTTAAATACTTTAATTATATTAGCTTAAGTTAAAGAACTTTATCAAAAGTAACATAACTCTAAAGAACTATATTAAACTTAACATAACTTTAAAGAAATTGACACATGAACATGTTTATTATTATAATTACGTTTTAAAATTTAATTTTCACTATTTACCAAATTTTTATTTTAAAAAATTGGGATTAATAATTTAATTTTCTTATAAAATGTGGGCTAAGTAACTAACAAAGTCAGAATATTAAATAACTAAATTTAAAGATAACATAATAAGAATTAATGTAGTTTTTCATATTCAAACGTTAAAATAAAATCATTCCTTCTTAAAACAAATTCCCATAATTAAATTAATTTCTTACGAAATATTTTTCCAGTATTTACAAACTGAAATTGTCTTATGACATAATAGGCTGCCAGTTGCCCCAGTAAATTTAAAATGGCCGTCTAGACACCCGACTTATCCACCACTAAGAAATCTTCCACAAAATGTCTAAATAAAGTTCCTATTTATCCTCAAGCATAAGACATCTAAGGTAAAGGAAGTTTTTTAAAAAAATGTTTTTTTTATGAAGGTAAAATACTCTTACGAAGTGTTTGGCCCGTAGAAGGCAACGGTGGAGCGAGGGAGAATAAAAATTATGCTAAATTTAGACATTTAGGGAAAACGTTTTAACAGTATTGACTGTGCGCTTATACGATTTAAAAAAAATCGTAGCGTATAATTGAGGTTTTCCTTGATATTGAGGTAATTCCTTAACAAATACAAACACATTTACAAAACACGATCGGTATCACGTTTCCTAACACGAAAGTGTATTCCGTCTCGGGTAACGCTCGTGTAATTATCTAGTTCCTTGTAAGCAGTACGTCTATGTGAAAATACTTATTACAATATGGACAAAGTGGGACCTAGAGTCCCCTGGGGCGCACTATTATTAACAGTTACATAATAATAATTATTCACGGTAATCTTATGTTTTCAAGTTATATAATTTGTAGAGACTTGTACCGAAACAGAAAGCTATGTTCATTTATAAGCCAATTAATTCAGAAGGCATTTGATAGACGATTAGTAACGTTTAATTGGCAGGTAGATACTAACTAATACGGTTCATATACAGATTTCAATTAACTGTTTGAACTAGTAGCCAGAGTTATAGTTAAGATATAGTGTTTTGCTTAAAGGTTTATATTTATACAAAGATTGGACAATTTTTTCAAGTGATTATATCTCAATTTATTTTATTTTTTTTATACTATAAATGTTTTTAAAAGGTATTTTGAAAAAACAGAAGTTTAAAATGTTTATAAAAATAAAAAATCTTGTTCCTTCAAAAACTGATATTTTAAAGGTAGTAACTTTTCAATATTTTAGGAGTACTCCTAGAGGAGTGTTGGATGCACCTGCATCAAGTGGAGGGTTATACGTCGCAGATATATGGTTATTTCCTTCAAATAAGTCTCACATAAAATCTAAAGGCTGTATTAATAAATTTTATCCGTTAGTTCCGTCTTTTTATCTTTCGACGTTATTTGTTATTAAGTCTTTCATATTAGATAAAATGAAGGAAAACATTAAATCCCTTAATTTGAAAACTCCAACTACTAAATCTGTGGTTGAGTTATAATGCTATGTATCAAAATGGAAATTGTGATACTTGATCGGTTACTTTGTATAGTACAATAAGGCCTGTGTGTGTGTGTTTGTGCGCACGCGCGCGCGCGTGTGTGTATTTGTGTGTGTGTGTGTGTGTGTGTGTGTGTGTGTGTGTGTGCGCGCGCGTGCGTGCGTGCGTGGGTGTGTGCGTGCGAGTGTGTGTGTGTGTGTGTGTGTGTGTGTGTGTGTGTGTGTGTGTGTGTGTGTGTGTGTGTGTGTGTGTGTGTGTGTGTGTGTGTGTGTGAGTCCAATTGTTATATGTAAAAAGAAAACAAAAACACTAAACCAGGGAAGGCGAACTTTCTACAACATTTAAGTTCAAGTTATATTTCCACAATCTTTAATTACACATTTTATAAATTGCACGATAAATTAATTGTTATTGGTGTAATTATTTACCGTAAAATGCATACCTTATGCTCAGAGAAAAATATTGGATTTTTATTTGTGTACATCGTCTCACTTTGATATCTTTATTTTTACTATATTCATATTATATTTTATTAGGTATATTTTACTTGTATTTTATTATAAAATATCAAATACAATTTTATATTTATCTTTAATTGTAAACAGATACAATTTGCATTCAATAAACCATCTTTGTCGCTCTTCCCATAATGTTCCAAACACATTTTGCAATTGATAGTAAGTGAGACGCAGCCTTGAAAGTAGTATTTCACTCCAATTACCGACCGTTTGGGTTCTAAACATTTCTGGAATCTTTTAATTTTTCTGTTATTGCCTTGGAAATAATTGGTAGAAAATTATTATCTTCATATACGGATATATTGACATAATTTGCGGCTACATTCTCACAAGAAATACGTACAGACGCAACTGGCATTAAGGCCAGAAGGGAAAAGATTGCGTAAATTTCCTGGAGACATCTGTTTAGAAAGTGATTTTTTACTATATATATTTCAAATATTCCTTCTCAGAAGCCTAATTAGCTATATCGAGAGAATGGCAAGTCGTTACCTAATAACAACACTTTACTGTATCTTACTTGTGATGTGTTTTATAACATATGAAGTCATTTAACGTCAACACTCTGGAATTATTCTAGTGGGACACTTCTATTATAATATAATATGATCAAAATTACACTCATCAAAAGACCTTTCTAGGTAAATAAGGTACATTATTGTAACAAAGGTAAAATTTGAAGAGTTGGCGAGGCTTATAATTAGACTGGAAAGGAAGAGCACAGTTGAACCATCAACTAAAATTAAAGTTTTTAAGGATACAATTAATAAAAGAGAAAGAAAATCTGAATGAAGAGGGTTAATTAGGAAGGATTGTGAAACTCGCACAAAAGGTGACACAAGGTATCACCGAAAAGCAGACGAAAATATACAATTTCGTTACATCCATTTTATACATGCAACGAAAAGCACAAAGGCGATGAACATAGAAAGTTAAATCCAAGAGGATTCAAACAAATACTAAGGAACATACATTAAAATAGATTACAAAACAGAACGACCGAGAGGTAGACGAAGGTATACAAATATGTCAGATCCATTTTCTAAGAATACATATAACTAAAAGCACAAAGGCGATGAACATAAAGAGTGAAATCCAAGAGGATTCCAACAAATACTAAGGAACATGCATTAAAATAGATTACGAAACAGAACGACCGAGAGGTAAACGAAGGTATACAAATGCGTCAGACCCATTTTATAAGAATACATTCAACGAATACCACAAAGGCGATGAACATAAAGAGTTAAATCCAAAACGATTCATGAAAATAATAAGGAACATACATAAAAATAAATTCCGAAACAGAACGACTGAGAAGTAGACGAAAGTATGGAATTACGTCTATACTATTATAGAATTTTATAAGAATACATGCAACGAAAAGTACAAAGGTGATGAACATGAAAGTTAAAAACAAGGTAATTCAAGAAGATTAAGATCTTATCGTTTACTGCCAGTGCGTTGCAAATAGTCTATACAGGTTAAAAACTAAATTAATTTTTTTAACCAATAATATTTTAACATCTGCCCCCTAACATTACGAAATTGTATCTTGCAATAATAATAACATAATTCTTTTATATTTACATTTTTTATAATGATTACGTTCAACAGGAGAAATATTTAAACCGTAGCTAGGAAACCTGGTGAGGTAGAGACTGCTTCCACGTGGACTGAATGCATTTAACCTGTTCACGGTAAGCATTATTCTAGCGCCATTATTGATTCATTTTCTTGTAGAAGAGACTGTTTTGAAAGTGAGAAGGTTAGGTCAAGTTTCGACTTTCTTCTTCACTTTGACAGAGAAAGTGATCTGTGTCGAAACAGAAATGGACGGACCGCTTTTTGTTCCAAAAGAAAGCAAAGCCTCCTCGATCAGTGGTTTTAACAACCGGCGACAGTTAACAATGACTTTCTCTGACGAGTAAAGCCTACTACAAGTGTGTACGATATGGCCAAAGTCGGTAATGTGCAACCTTCTAGTGGTAATTATAAATTGCATACGTTCTGAATAACGGGAAAATCTATCTTTTATATAATGACGTCATATGTCGCTGTGATGACACAATATTTACGGCTTACGGAAATAAATTCATCATTCATCCGTGGTTAACCTTTCCAATAATACGTCCCATACATCAAGTATTTAAAGTTGCAAGTAACAATACGCAAGGTCTGTTTGGAAGAGCTTCAGCGAGTAGAAAACAAACCTTGTTGTAATCCTTTCCTCTTAGAACGCATTTGTATATTTGTATTTAAAAAGAAAAAAAACAATTTAAATAACAATAACACTCTACCATAAATACAAGTTATTAATTATACAAGTAAATACATCAATAGCACTTAGGAAATTGTATTATTTCCTTTGACTTTAATTTCTTGAAATTTTTATAACTTAATCCACAAGTTCTAAATTATTCGTTTTAACATTACAAAAACGTCAATGTTGTTTTTAAGAAATTTGCTAAATATTCATAACTTGATAATATGGTTTCAATAAACCACACAATACAGAATGTAATAAAAACTTAATAATTGGCTTTGAGGGTTTAAAAATTTTCGAAGATTTAAATTTAATTGTGTCTTTTATTTATTTACCAAAATATTTACCATGAACAAGCTTTCTGACGTCTAAATAAATGAATCCATCATGTAACGTTTTACATACAAATATTGACGTAATATAATAATACTACATATTTCATTCCATTAAGTTAATACTCTTATGTATTCAGAAATAATATAATTTTCTACATACCTTTATTGTTATAAAACATTTGTATTCTACGCTTATACCAAAATTTATAATTGATTTTTAAACAACTAGTACTGAATTTAACATATTTTGACAACTGTAATAGAATTTTCTTTCTCGCTAATTTCAGAAAGTATTGCATCATAAAAGTAGCCTTACAACGGCCACCTAAATAACTTTAAATTTATTAAATTGTTTAATTTAATTGCCTTTATTTCAAGTTTAAATTACATTTTACTGTGATAAAAGAAATAAAATTCATACACAAGACTCATAAATTAATCATTTATTTACTCATACGCGTTTCAATTACGAAATCATCATTATCAGTGAGTGTTGCTACTACAAACTCTAACTTACGACTTGTAGAGTTTGTAGTAGCAACACTCACTGATGATTATGTCTTTGTCATTGAAACGCGTATGAGTAAATAAATGATTAATTTGTGAGTCTTGTGTATGACTTTTATTTGTTTTAACATAACCTCACAAGCTAGCTTAAAGAATAGTTGTATTTTATTGTGTTATAAATAAATTAATATATTTATAAGAATCAGCTGATACCAAAGGGTATCAAAGGATACCAAAGGATCATTGCATGATCCATTTTGTTTATACTCATGTTTTTTTTTTCATTTATGGTGTTCCATGTTTATATGAAACTGAAGAGAATATTTTATACGGAAAACAGGTCTTGTTCAAAAACAGTATCTCATGGTGTCAAGTACAGAAGATGCTCCCGTCTTTTGTCTCGACACTGAGTTCAAACTACACCATTTCAGGGTAAACAATAAGAAGGCGTTTCAACAAACAATTAGAATTAATAATTGTCTGTACAAATAAGTTTATGAAAATTATTACGGCCATGAAATAATAGACCAATTAATTTCCCCCTTATTTGCATAGCAATTTTTCCGGCATTAATTAATAACTGAATAAAGCTCAATTGTTAGGCAAGTATTGCGCAAATTGAAAGATAGATTTTATAGTTGAATAATGGTCAGTAAAAACAGCCTGTTCGGACACAAGTCTAAATGTTAACATCAATGCACACCGCGCGTTAATATCTCTTGGTAAACAAGACCAATAAAGGAAAACGCTAGAAAAAAAATGTTAAAATGACGCAATAAACTGTCGGGGCATTAAAAAAACTGTAAATATTTTACGACTAAGAGAGCAAACGTTGTCATTAAATACTAATAAAGTAATAAGTATGGTGCTTATAATATACTCTGGATATTATGCGTAAAACGACTTCTAATAACGCGCTAAAAAAGTGTAATTTATTAAATTATTTTTCTACAGAATATGCGGAGTTACATAACAACGTTAAGCTGTATTGTCGAGAAACCGTTGAAAACTAAATCTATTTTTCTTTAGAAGTAAAAAAATTTCTTCTTTCTTGTTTTCAAACAAAACATTTACACGAAAGGATTCCCCTCCGTGTCTTGACAAGCCCGCAAGGAAAAACTGTCCATATTCATTTTCACTGATTCTCCTTAAAATATTATTCCCCACACATTTTAATAATGAAACTATTTGGATACATCTTACATTGTAGTTGTAATGTGTTTGTGGTTAAAATTAATTAGTTCGTAAAAACGTAATTTCTAATTTTCCACAGTAAAACGTTTTAAAACATTAATATTCAGAAAGCATTTTAAATACTTTAAAACTTTCTAAAAATTTCAATAATTTCGTGAAACAAAATTTAGATTGAAACTCAGTATGTATAATAATACAATAATTTGATTTCTAATAGAAACATGGTTGTTGTAATCACTTTTATTTCACAGATTAGATTTTTTTTATAAGCAAAAACTATAGCAACCTTTTGTGCTGACGCGTTTCACTGACCATCGCTTCACTGACGAAGCCTACCTGCTACTGAAATCAATCGGTGATGCTTTTGAAATTAAATTGGAAACGAACACCGGTTATCTTCGTGCGTTAAAATCAATTGGAAACATGGAATGGTTGTAATTAAGTGACTTTAAATTAACTGTTTCCAGATCCAGTTAACCGTCTACGAGAAGCATGTTGTAAAGCCTGCGTGAACCACGCAAGAGATAGTTCCCTTAAGATATATCTTCCAAGTAGCAGAATACAATAGTATATTCTGCTTATACTATACGCATGAAACTAACAAAAACTACAAATACGGGTCTGTATAATATGTCAGTATTGATCAACCATCATTTGAATTGTTTTTACTAAATATCTAAAACTTCTCCTGAGTTGTTAAAAATTTTAAAATAAAATATAAACAATTTCTATTTTAAATTTAAATAACAGAATAAATATTTTTATTTAGAAGTTGGCTAGTGAAACCAATTTACAAACGTAATTAGTAAAGTAATTAGACACAAACTCTCACTACTCAATAGTTTACTAACCAGAGTAGTTTCGGACACCTTGTCTTCATCATCATTGGTTACACCAGCATAATGTAACCTCGGGACATTAGTTTAAATTATCATTTGAGCTTGTCTCATACTGTGTATGAATCTACAAATGAAATCAAATATTAAAATAACCCAAACAATGAAGCAACAAATATAAACTCTTTACGCAGAAGAAAGGTTTTCTTATTTACATTATCAAATACATTATCAAATTATATTCTCAAAATAAATTTTAAAATACAAATTAGAAAAGACTCCTGAAAGGTAGTTATTATTTGTTGTAAGATTGCGTTGATTAACTTTGTTGAATATCTTATTTTGATTGTTTAATTTAAATTCATGTCTAGGTTAAATTAAATTATCCCTGACGATGGTAACTAGGCCGAAATTACTCTGGTTAATATACTAGTGATTATTAAAAGTTTGTGTTTAAGTTTTCACTATTTACTTTTCTGAAAATCGCATTTTTTTTATTCATAGGTTTTCTTTGGAATTTTTACATGTGCATAAACAACTAACTACAAATTGGATAGACAAAAGTTCATTAATTAATATGCTAAAAATGCAAAGTCATTTTCAAATAATTTTCATCAAAATAATCATTTGATTAACTTCTTTCTTTTCGTTTAATTTGTATTTATTATTATTATTTTTTTAATAATGTAATTTTAATAATGTAATACAATAATTCATGTTTCGCTGATATATATATATATATATATATATATATATATATATATATATATATAATGACAATTTTCTAAATTATCTATGTAATTGACGAGTTTCGGTGTTCTTTATCTGTCACACATGTCTAAGTACTTTAATATTTGCCAATGAGCTCTGCATATTCGAGTAAATTGTTATATCTTTCTTAACATAACAATTTTTCTTTGTTGACGAGTTTCGGTGTTCTTTATCTGTCACATATATCTAAGTACTTTAATATTTGCCAATGACCTGTGCATATTCGAGTAAATTGTTATATCTTTCTTAACATTACAGTATTTTTCTTTGTTGACGAGTTTCTGTGTTCTTTATCTGCCACACATGTCTAAGTACTTTAATATTTGAAAATGAGCTCTGCATATTCGAGTAAATTGTTATATTTTTCAATATTACAATTTTTCTTTGTTGACGAGTTTCGGTGTTCTATATCTGTCACACATGTCTAAGTACTTTAATATTTGCCAATGATCTGTGCATATTCGAGTAAATTGTTATATCTTTCTTAACATTACAATTTTTTTTTGTTGACGAGTTTCGGTGTTCTTTATCTGTCACACATGTCTAAGTACTTTAATATTTGCCAATGAGCTCTGCATATTCAAGTAATTTGTTATATCTTTCTTAATATTACAGTATTTTCCTTTGTTGACGAGTTTCGGTGTTCTTTATCTGTCACACATGTCTAAGTACTTTAATATTTACCAATGAGCTGTGCATATTCGAGTAAATTGTTATATCTTTCTTAACATTACAATTTTTCTTTCTTGACGAGTTTCGGTGTTCTTTATCTGTCACACATGTCAAAGTACTTTAATATTTGCCAATGAGCGGTGCGTATTCGAGTGAATTGTTATATCTTTCTTAACATTACAATTTTTCATTGTTGGTGAGTTTCTTTGTTCTTTATCTGTCACACATGTCTAAGTACTTTAATATTTACCAATGAGATCTGCATATTCGAGTAAATTGTTACATTTTTCAATATTACAATTTTCCTTTGTTGACGAGTTTCGGTGTTCTTTATCTGTCACACATGTCTAAGTACTTTAATATTTGCCAATGAGCTCTGCATATTCAAGTAATTTGTTATATCTTTCTTAATATTACAGTATTTTCCTTTGTTGACGAGTTTCGGTGTTCTTTATCTGTCACACATGTCTAAGTACTTTAATATTTACCAATGAGCTGTGCATATTCGAGTAAATTGTTATATCTTTCTTAACATTACAATTTTTCTTTCTTGACGAGTTTCGGTGTTCTATATCTGTCACACATGTCTAAGTACTTTAATATTTGCCAATGAGCTCTGCATATTCGAGTAAATTGTTATATCTTTCTTAACATTACAATTTTTCTTTGTTGACGAGTTTCGGTGTTCGATATCTGTCACACATGTCTAAGTACTTTAATATTTGACAATGAGCTGTGCATATTCGAGTAAATTGTTATATCTTTCATAACATTACAATTTTTCTTTGTTGACGAGTTTCGGTGTTCTATATCTGTCACACATGTCTAAGTACTTTAATATTTGCCAATGAGCTCTGCATATTCGAGTAAATTGTTATATCTGTCTTTACAATACAATGTTTCTTTGTTGACGAGTTTCGGTGTTTTATATCTGTCACACATGTCTAAGTACTTTAATATTTGCCAATGAGCTGTACATATTCGAGTAAATTGTTATAGCTTTCTTAACATTACAGTATTTTCCTTTGTTGACGAGTTTCGGTGTTCTATATCTGTCACACATGTCTAAGTACTCTAATATTTGCCAATGATCTGTGCATATTCGAGTAAATTGTTATATCTTTCTTAACATAACAATTTTTCTTTGTTGACGAGTTTCGGTGTTCTTTATCTGTCACATATGTCTAAGTACTTTAATATTTGCCAATGAGCTGTGCATATTCGAGTAAATTGTTATATCTTTCTTAACATTACAGTATTTTTCTTTGTTGACGAGTTTCGGTGTTCTTTATCTGTCACACATGTCTAAGTACTTTAATATTTGCCAATGAGCTCTGCATATTCGAGTAAATTGTTATATCTTTCTTAACATTACAGTATTTTTCTTTGTTGACGAGTTTCGGTGTTCTATATCTGTCACACATGTCTAAGTACTTTAATATTTGCCAATGATCTGTGCATATTCGTGTAAATTGTTATATCTTTCTTAACATAACAATTTTTCTTTGTTGACGAGTTTCGGTGTTCTTTATCTGTCTCATATGTCTAAGTACTTTAATATTTGCCAATGAGCTGTGCATATTCGAGTAAATTGTTATATCTATCTTCACATTACAGTATTTTCCTTTCTTGACGAGTTTCGGTGTTCTTTATCTGTCACACATGTCTAAGTACTTTAATATTTGCCAATAAGCTCTGCATATTCAAGTAATTTGTTATTTCTTTCTTATTATTACAGTATTTTCCTTTGTTGACGAGTTTCGGTGTTCTTTATCTGTCACACATGTCTAAGTACTTTAATATTTGCCAATAAGCTCTGCATATTCGAGTAATTTGTTATATCTTTCTTAATATTACAGTATTTTCCTTTGTTGACGAGTTTCGGTGTTCTTTATCTGTCACACATGTCTAAGTACTTTAATATTTGCCAATAAGCTCTGCATATTCAAGTAATTTGTTATTTCTTTCTTAATATTACAGTATTTTTCTTTGTTGACGAGTTTCGGTGTTCTTTATCTGTCACACATGCCTAAGTACTTTAATATTTGCCAATGAGCTTTGCATATTCGAGTAAATTGTTAAATCTTTCTTAACATTACAATTTTTCTTTGTTGGCGAGTTTCGGTGTTCTTTATCTGTCACACATGTCTAAGTACTTTAATATTTACCAATGAGCTGTGCATATTCGAGTAAATTGTTATATCTTTCTTAACATTACAATTTTTCTTCGTTGACGAGTTTCGGTGTTCTTTATCTGTCACACATGTCTAAGTACTTTAATATTTGCCAATGAGCTGTGCATATTCGAGTAAATTGTTATATCTTTCTTAACATTATAATTTTTCTTTGTTGACGAGTTTCGGTGTTCTTTATCTGTCACACATTTCTAAGTACTTTAATATTTGCCAATGAGCTGTGCATATTCGAGTAAATTGGTACATCTTTCTTAACATAACAATTTTTCTTTGTTGACGAGTTTCGGTGTTCTTTATCTGTCACACATGTCTAAGTACTTTAATATTTGCCAATGAGCTGTGCATATTCGAGTAAATTGTTATATCTTTCTTAACATTACAATTTTTCTTTGTTGACGAGTTTCGGTGTTCTTTATCTGTCACACATGTCTAAGTACTTTAATATTTTCCAATGATCTGTGCATATTCGAGTAAATTGTTATATCTTTCTTAACATAACAATTTTTCTTTGTTGACGAGTTTCGGTGTTCTTTATCTGTCACACATGTCTAAGTACTTTAATATTTGCCAATGAGCTGTGCATATTCGAGTAAATTGTTACATCTTTCTTAACATAACAATTTTTCTTTGTTGACGAGTTTCGGTGTTCTTTATCTGTCACACATGTCTAAGTACTTTAATATTTGCCAATGAGCTGTGCATATTCGAGTAAATTGTTATATCTTTCTTAACATTACAATTTTTCTTTGTTGACGGGTTTCGGTTTTCTATATCTGTCACACATGTCTAAGTACTTTAATATTTGCCAATGAGCTGTGCATATTCGAGTAAATTGTTATATCTTTCTTAACATTACAATGTTTCTTTGTTGACGAGTTTCGGTGTTCTATATCTGTTACACATGTCTAAGTACTTCAATATTTGCCAATGAGCTCTGCATATTCGAGTAAATTGTTATATCTTTCTTAACATTACAATTTTTTTTTTGTTGACGAGTTTCGGTGTTCTTTATCTGTCACACATGTCTAAGTACTTTAATATTTGACAATGAGCTGTGCATATTCGAGTAAATTGTTATATCTTTCTTAACATTACAATTTTTCTTTGTTGACGAGTTTCGGTGTTCTATATCTGCCACACATGTCTAAGTACTTTAATATTTGCCAATGAGCTCTGCATATTCGAGTAAATTGTTATATCTTTCTTAACATTACAATTTTTTTTTGTTGACGAGTTTCGGTGTTCTTTATCTGTCACACATGTCTAAGTACTTTAATATTTGACAATGAGCTGTGCATATTCGAGTAAATTGTTATATCTTTCTTAACATTACAATTTTTCTTTGTTGACGAGTTTCGGTGTTGTATATCTGTCACACATGTCTAAGTACTTTAATATTTGCTAATGAGCTCTGCATATTCGAGTAAATTGTTATATCTTTCTTAACATTACAATTTTTCTTTGTTGACGAGTTTCGGTGTTCGATATCTGTCACACATGTTTAAGTACTTTAATATTTGCCAATGAGCTCTGCATATTCGAGTAAATTGTTATATCTTTCTTAACATTACATTTTTTCTTTGTTGACGAGTTTCGGTGTTCTATATCTGTCACACATGTCTAAGTACTTTAATATTTGCCAATGAGCTGTGCATATTCGAATAAATTGTTATATCTTTCTTAACATTACAATTTTTCTTTGTTGACGAGTTTCGGTGTTCTATATCTGTCACACATGTCTAAGTACTTTAATATTTGCCAATGAGCTCTGCATATTCGAGTAAATTGTTATATCTGTCTTTACAATACAATTTTTCTTTGTTGACGAGTTTCGGTGTTCTATATCTGTCACACATGTCTAAGTACTTTAATATTTGCCAATGAGCTGTGCATATTCGAGTAAAGTGTTATATCTTTCTTAACATTACAATTTTTCTTTGTTGACGAATTTCGGTGTTCTATATCTGTCACACATGTCTAAGTACTTTAATATTTGCCAATGAGCTGTGCATATTCGAGTAAAATGTTATATCTTTCTTAACATTACAATGTTTCTTTGTTGACGAGTTTCGGTGTTCTATATCTGTCACACATGTCTAAGTACTTTAATATTTGCCAATGAGCTCTGCATATTCGAGTAAATTGTTATATCTTTCTTAACATTACAATTTTTCTTTGTTGACGAGTTTCGGTGTTCTATATCTGTCACACATGTCTAAGTACTTCAATATTTGCCAATGAGCTCTGCATATTCGAGTAAATTGTTATATCTTTCTTAACATTACAATTTTTTTTTTGTTGACGAGTTTCGGTGTTCTTTATCTGTCACACATGTCTAAGTACTTTAATATTTGACAATGAGCTGTGCATATTCGAGTAAATTGTTATATCTTTCATAACATTACAATTTTTCTTTGTTGACGAGTTTCGGTGTTCTATATCTGTCACACATGTCTAAGTACTTTAATATTTGCCAATGAGCTCTGCATATTCGAGTAAATTGTTATATCTTTCTTAACATTACAATTTTTCTTTGTTGACGAGTTTCGGTGTTCGATATCTGTCACACATGTTTAAGTACTTTAATATTTGCCAATGAGCTCTGCATATTCGAGTAAATTGTTATATCTTTCTTAACATTACAATTTTTCTTTGTTGACGAGTTTCTGTGTTTTATATCTGTCACACATGTCTAAGTACTTTAATATTTGCCAATGAGCTGTGCATATTCGAGTAAATTGTTATATCTTTCTTAACATTACAATTTTTCTTTGATGACGAGTTTCTGTGTTCTATATCTGTCACACATGTCTAAGTACTTTAATATTTGCCAATGAGATCTGCATATTCGAGTAAATTGTTATACTTTTCAACATTACAATTTTCCTTTGTTGACGAGTTCCGGTGTTCTTTATCTATCACACAGGTCTAAGTACTTTAATATTTGCCAATGAGCTCTGCATATTCAAGTAATTTGTTATATTTTTCTTAATATTACAGTATTTTTCTTTGTTGACGAGTTTCGGTGTTCTATATCTGTCACACATGTCTAAGTACTTTAATATTTGCCAATGAGCTCTACATATTCGAGTAAATTGTTATATCTTTCTTAACGTTACAGTATTTTCCTTTGTTGACGAGTTTCGGTGTTCTTTATCTGTCACACATGTCTAAGTACTTTAATATTTGCCAATGAGCTCTGCATATTCGAGTAAATTGTTATATCTTTCTTAACATTACAGTATTTTCCTTTGTTGACGAGTTTCGGTATTCTTTATCTGTCACACATGTCTAAGTACTTTAATATTTGCCAATGAGCTCTGCATATTCGAGTAAATTGTTATATCTTTCTTAACATTACAATTTTTCTTTGTTGACGAGTTTCGGTGTTCTATATCTGTCACACATGTCCAAGTACTTTAATATTTGCCAATGAGCTCTGCATATTCGAGTAAATTGTTATATCTGTCTTTACAATACAATTTTTCTTTGTTGCCGAGTTTCGGTGTTCTATATCTGTCACACATGTCTAAGTACTTTAATATTTGCCAATGAGCTGTGCATATTCGAGTAAAGTGTTATATCTTTCTTAACATTACAATATTTCTTTGTTGACGAATTTCGGTGTTCTATATCTGTCACACATGTCTAAGTACTTTAATATTTGCCAATGAGCTGTGCATATTCGAGTAAATTGTTATATCTTTCTTAACATTACAATTTTTTTTTGTTGACGAGTTTCGGTGTTCTTTATCTGTCACACATGTCTAAGTACTTTAATATTTGACAATGAGCTGTGCATATTCGAGTAAATTGTTATATCTTTCATAACATTACAATTTTTCTTTGTTGACGAGTTTCGGTGTTCTATATCTGTCACACATGTCTAAGTACTTTAATATTTGCCAATGAGCTCTGCATATTCGAGTAAATTGTTATATCTTTCTTAACATTACAATTTTTCTTTGTTGACGAGTTTCGGTGTTCGATATCTGTCACACATGTCTAAGTACTTTAATATTTGACAATGAGCTGTGCATATTCGAGTAAATTGTTATATCTTTCATAACATTACAATTTTTCTTTGTTGACGAGTTTCGGTGTTCTATATCTGTCACACATGTCTAAGTACTTTAATATTTGCCAATGAGCACTGCATATTCGAGTAAATTGTTATATCTGTCTTTACAATACAATGTTTCTTTGTTGACGAGTTTCGGTGTTCTATATCTGTCACACATGTCTAAGTACTTTAATATTTGCCAATGAGCTCTGCATATTCGAGTAAATTGTTATATCTTTCTTAACATTACAATTTTTCTTTGTTGACGAGTTTCGGTGTTCTATATCTGTCACACATGTCTAAGTACTTCAATATTTGCCAATGAGCTCTGCATATTCGAGTAAATTGTTATATCTTTCTTAACATTACAATTTTTTTTTGTTGACGAGTTTCGGTGTTCCTTATCTGTCACACATGTCTAAGTACTTTAATATTTGACAATGAGCTGTGCATATTCGAGTAAATTGTTATATCTTTCATAACATTACAATTTTTCTTTGTTGACGAGTTTCGGTGTTCTATATCTGTCACACATGTCTAAGTACTTTAATATTTGCCAATGAGCTCTGCATATTCGAGTAAATTGTTATATCTTTCTTAACATTACAATTTTTCTTTGTTGACGAGTTTCGGTGTTCGATATCTGTCACACATGTTTAAGTACTTTAATATTTGCCAATGATCTCTGCATATTCGAGTAAATTGTTATATCTTTCTTAACATTACAATTTTTCTTTGTTGACGAGTTTCTGTGTTTTATATCTGTCACACATGTCTAAGTACTTTAATATTTGCCAATGAGCTGTGCATATTCGAGTAAATTGTTATATCTTTCTTAACATTACAATTTTTCTTTGATGACGAGTTTCTGTGTTCTATATCTGTCACACATGTCTAAGTACTTTAATATTTGCCAATGAGCTGTGCATATTCGAGTAAATTGTTATATCTTTCTTAACATTACAATTTTTCTTTGATGACGAGTTTCGGTGTTCTTTATCTATCACACATGTCCAAGTACTTTAATATTTGCCAATTGCCAATGAGCTCTGCATATTCGAGTAAATTGTTATACTTTTCAACATTACAATTTTCCTTTGTTGACGAGTTTCGGTGTTCTTTATCTATCACACAGGTCTAAGTACTTTAATATTTGCCAATGAGCTCTGCATATTCAAGTAATTTGTTATATTTTTCTTAATATTACAGTATTTTTCTTTGTTGACGAGTTTCGGTGTTCTATATCTGTCTCACATGTCTAAGTACTTTAATATTTGCCAATGAGCTCTGCATATTCGAGTAAATTGTTATATCTTTCTTAACATTACAGTATTTTCCTTTGTTGACGAGTTTCGGTATTCTTTATCTGTCACACATGTCTAAGTACTTTAATATTTGCCAATGAGCTCTACATATTCGAGTAAATTGTTATATCTTTCTTAACGTTACAGTATTTTCCTTTGTTGACGAGTTTCGGTGTTCTTTATCTGTCACACATGTCTAAGTACTTTAATATTTGCCAATGAGCTCTGCATATTCGAGTAAATTGTTATATCTTTCTTAACATTACAGTATTTTCCTTTGTTGACGAGTTTCGGTATTCTTTATCTGTCACACATGTCTAAGTACTTTAATATTTGCCAATGAGCTCTGCATATTCGAGTAAATTGTTATATCTTTCTTAACATTACAATTTTTCTTTGTTGACGAGTTTCGGTGTTCTATATCTGTCACACATGTCCAAGTACTTTAATATTTGCCAATGAGCTCTGCATATTCGAGTAAATTGTTATATCTGTCTTTACAATACAATTTTTCTTTGTTGACGAGTTTCGGTGTTCTATATCTGTCACACATGTCTAAGTACTTTAATATTTGCCAATGAGCTGTGCATATTCGAGTAAATTGTTATATCTTTCTTAACATTACAATGTTTCTTTGTTGACGAGTTTCGGTGTTCTATATCTGTCACAAATGTCTAAGTACTTTAATATTTGCCAATGAGCTCTGCATATTCGAGTAAATTGTTATATCTTTCTTAACATTACAATTTTTCTTTGTTGACGAGTTTCGGTGTTCTATATCTGTCACACATGTCTAAGTACTTCAATATTTGCCAATGAGCTCTGCATATTCGAGTAAATTGTTATATCTTTCTTAACATTACAGTATTTTTTTTTTGTTGACGAGTTTCGGTGTTCTTTATCTGTCACACATGTCTAAGTACTTTAATATTTGACAATGAGCTGTGCATATTCGAGTAAATTGTTATATCTTTCATAACATTACAATTTTTCTTTGTTGACGAGTTTCGGTGTTCTATATCTGGCACACATGTCTAAGTACTTTAATATTTGCCAATGAGCTCTGCATATTCGAGTAAATTGTTATATCTTTCTTAACATTACAATTTTTCTTTGTTGACGAGTTTCGGTGTTCGATATCTGTCACACATGTTTAAGTACTTTAATATTTGCCAATGAGCTCTGCATATTCGAGTAAATTGTTATATCTTTCTTAACATTACCATTTTTCTTTGTTGACGAGTTTCTGTGTTCTATATCTGTCACACATGTCTAAGTACTTTAATATTTGCCAATGAGCTGTGCATATTCGAGTAAATTGTTATATCTTTCTTAACATTACAATTTTTCTTTGATGACGAGTTTCTGTGTTCTATATCTGTCACACATGTCTAAGTACTTTAATATTTGCCAATGAGCTGTGCATATTCGAGTAAATTGTTATATCTTTCTTAACATTACAATTTTTCTTTGATGACGAGTTTCGGTGTTCTTTATCTATCACACATGTCCAAGTACTTTAATATTTGCCAATTGCCAATGAGCTCTGCATATTCCAGTAAATTGTTATACTTTTCAACATTACAATTTTCCTTTGTTGACGAGTTTCGGTGTTCTTTATCTATCACACAGGTCTAAGTACTTTGATATTTGGCAATGAGCTCTGCATATTCAAGTAATTTGTTATATTTTTCTTAATATTACAGTATTTTTCTTTGTTGACGAGTTTCGGTGTTCTATATCTGTCACACATGTCTAAGTACTTTAATATTTGCCAATGAGCTCTGCATATTCGAGTAAATTGTTATATCTTTCTTAACACTACAGTATTTTCCTTTGTTGACGAGTTTCGGTATTCTTTATCTGTCACACATGTCTAAGTACTTTAATATTTGCCAATGAGCTCTACATATTCGAGTAAATTGTTATATCTTTCTTAACGTTACAGTATTTTCCTTTGTTGACGAGTTTCGGTATTCTTTATCTGTCACACATGTCTAAGTACTTTAATATTTGCCAATGAGCTCTACATATTCGAGTAAATTGTTATATCTTTCTTAACGTTACAGTATTTTCCTTTGTTGACGAGTTTCGGTATTCTTTATCTGTCACACATGTCTAAGTACTTTAATATTTGCCAATGAGCTCTACATATTCGAGTAAATTGTTATATCTTTCTTAACGTTACAGTATTTTCCTTTGTTGACGAGTTTCGGTATTCTTTATCTGTCACACATGTCTAAGTACTTTAATATTTGCCAATGAGCTCTACATATTCGAGTAAATTGTTATATCTTTCTTAACGTTACAGTATTTTCCTTTGTTGACGAGTTTCGGTGTTCTTTATCTGTCACACATGTCTAAGTACTTTAATATTTGCCAATGAGCTCTGCATATTCGACGTAAATTGTTATATCTTTCTTAACATTACAGTATTTTCCTTTGTTGACGAGTTTCGGTGTTCTTTATCTGTCACACATGTCTAAGTACTTTAATATTTACCAATGAGCTCTGCATATTCGAGTAAATTGTTATATCTTTCTTAACATTACAATTTTTCTTTGTTGACGAGTTTCGGTGTTCTTTATCTGTCACACATGTCTAAGTACTTTAATATTTGCCAACGAGCTGTGCATATTCGAGTAAATTGTTATATCTTTCTTAACATTACAGTACTTTCCTTTGTTGACGAGTTTCGGTGTTCTTTATCTGTCACACATGTCTAAGTACTTTAATATTTGCCAATGAGCTCTGCATATTCGAGTAAATTGTTATATCTTTCTTAACATTACAGTATTTTCCTTTGTTGACGAGTTTCGGTGTTCTTTATCTGTCTCATATGTCTAAGTACTTTAATATTTGCCAATGAGCTGTGCATATTCGAGTAAATTGTTATATCTTTCTTAACATTATAATATTTTCCTTTGTTGACGAGTTTCGGAATGACTCAATTTTCAAAACTTTAATACTAATTACTAAAGTACTATTTAAGCTTTGAAAATGGAGTCATTCCGAAACGCGTCAACAAAGGAAAATATTATAATGTTAGGAAAGGTGTAATTAATCTCGTCTCGAGTAGTAATGTACTCGAATACAAATATTCCTAACAGAAATGAAGATTGAGATTAAGAATTTCATTGAGTTATAACATGAAATGTATTTTTAATGTCAGATTTTTATACTTCTATATTATTTGTACTTTACTTTCAAGTAACTTCGTAATAAAACAATTCGAAAATAATATTAATACTCAAGAGAAATTATTTATAGCGCATATTATATAAAATATACTTCAAATAAGAATAATACGATTTCAGTTTCTTTAAGAATGAAGTTATTAAAACTAATTCAAACATTCAACTATTCTTTGAACTTAGCGTGTGAGGTTGTTAGTACAAATAAAATACAAATCTCATAAATTAATCATTTATTAACTTAGACGAGTTTCAATGACAAAGTCATCATCATCAGTGAGTGTTGTTATTACAAACTCTAAGTTACAACTGATGTACAATAACTATAACTTACAACTAAATAGCAACACTAACTGATGATGAATTTGCCATTGAAACGTGTCTGAGTTAATAAATTAGATGAATAATTTGTGAGTTTTGTATACGTCTTTTATTTGTACTAATAAATATATTCAAGTCGCTGGAAGTGTAAGTTAATGTCAAGGAACAGAGTAGTGTACAAATCGGAAATGTAGAAAACAATGTAAGATTTATATTAAAACTAGTATAAACACAAATCCACTGCATATGTTAGATTATAGATTCAACTCACTACAGTAGATTTTTCCATACTTTAAGCCGTTATTAGACAACAGGTGTATGGTCTGGGAAAAAACACAAAACGTTCTCCAGTTTTACAATAATGTGTAAAGTGTCAGGTTGCTTGAAAACAAACAACAGTCCAACACACCACTAGCACCCCTCGTTACAGACAGGAAATGGACCGTATCGACTAGTTAAGTGTCCACCTTACCCCGGGGTGCAACACAATAAACTCTGTTATGGTTGTTCTGTTTTGAAAGGACAGGGTGAAGATGAACTCCTTTTGTGCGGAACAAAGGGTCTCTGTAAATGGTAATGTTATTATGGCCCTTTCAAAGCACTTCGAGTGCCCAATACAATTTACGATAGTATGTCTGTAATTACGTGTGGCATGCATTTCTTCGCCCTCTATGCTTGGCGTCTTGTTGACGTAGCAAGCAACAAGTGTAGCTCGGATCGGAAGTCAAAACAATATGTCACACTGACCTTGTGTAGCAATGTGCGCGATAAATCTGCACGGCCACTGCGTAACAATAAGGACAATAGGGTGGGCGCCACGCCCAGTACATTATGCACAGTGTATGGGAAAACCCAGCCGAGCTAGGAACCCCGCTTGTTTTGAGGAGCAGATAAGACGTTTAATATCTTAACTCCGCATGAAGTATTGATTTACGGTTAGTTATTTCAAAAGAAATTTTTATTTCGTAATAGTCCTGAAACAAAAAAGCAGGTTGTGGCACTATGGAGAGGGGTACCGACAGAAGTGCAAAGTTTTATAGACACGGCTGCAGAAAGTTTTAATTAAGTAAAACATTTAATTTTAAGTAATGGGAAATTACCTAAAGGTTTGTTATGAGATGAGCGTAAAAATGTTTTCATTTCAAAAGTTGAATTAAAAATGCATAAATTATCGTCATCGTTATATTGAATTATTTTTACAATGAAAATATTGGAAAGAGCCCCAATACTACAAAAATAATCAAAAGTAACAAATAAAACCAGTTACTTAAAATTAAACCCTTGTGTACATTTCGATGACCATGTCATCATCATTAGAGGGTCTTATTACAAAATTACAATCTAGCAAACAAGAAGTTACAAACTAGAGTGATGTAATTTCTTGTTTGCTAGATTGTAATTTTGTAATAAGACCCTCTGATGATGATGACATGGTCATCGAAATGTACATAAGGGTTTAATCTTAAGTAACTTGTTTTATTTGTTATTTTTGATTATTTTTGTGGCATTGGGGTTTTTCCAATATTTTTATTGTCTGTGCTCTTGATATTGTAAATTATTTTTAACGAGATTTATCAAAATTTAAATAAATTAATATATGTATTAACTTATTACAACTATTTAATAATAACGTTTTACCATGACAGTGTTCAATAAATAATGTAAAATTACTTACGTTTTAAAACATTTGTTTTTCTACATAAAATCAGCTGATACATGAAATCATAAGTTAACATTTAATTCACTTTGAGGGGACTCATAACGGAAATTATACGGCTGGGAAATTGTATGTTTATCTCCATCCAATACGTTTTTGTTGGCGTCGCTATAAACGTTTTCGCTCCAATCACAAATCAAATAACACGATTACAATATTAAAATATTCTACATTCATTCAACCAAATGTCCATTTATAAAAGTTACTGCATATAGAGGTTGCTACCTTAACGCTGTAGAAATAATAGTTTATACAGCGAAGAAAAGGTAACACTGAAACACTGTAACACTCTTAAAAATAAGGTGTTACATATAAATTCATTTATATATTTGATTTTTATTTAATAATTATATCTTCCCAATATAAAAAAAATTTTTTGTTTTATTCGTGCTCATTGTGAACTAGCATAGATAGTAGCACCCCTAGCGGGTAAAAATGTAAAATATCGTACGAGGTAGTAACTCAGGGTCATTAACTGACATCACCTCATGTGACGCAAGCATGGTCTGATATCGCCAAATCCAATGCACCAATCGAAAAATTCGAAATAATAACCAAGGGTGGGATTTCCGTTGGCGTGCCCCTTCAGAAGCCCCAGTTCTCCAAAAGTCTTTTAACGAGACGGACGTAATGGCACTTTCGGACGTAACCTAGAAATTTACAAGCTTCCAGTTTTCTAAATTTTAAGATGTCAAGGCCGGTACCAAATTTTATTAACGCAACCAAAGAAGAAGTCAGAAGCGATTATTTATGTATTTCAAATGAGTAAAAGTTGATATCATTTTTGTTTAAGTGCGCTTATTGCAAGAGCGATGTGTTAAGTGTTTAGTGATTCCAAAAGCCATGGGCAATGTTTAATATGTGTTAATGTGTTTTAAAAATAAGTAATGTGCACAAGCAGGTACGTTTTAGATAATAATAAAGAAAATGTATTTTAATGTTAACTAAGTTGAATTTTAATTGATAAACGGTTAACACATGAACGGTAGAAATTGACCCTTGAATATTCATTTCAGAATTAATTTGGAAAACTTAAGTTACTATCTTGTCGATATATATAAATTTTAAAAGATAATAAGTAATCAAAATGTATGGAATAACTAGCAGTAATTAAAAGTAAATTACTCGACACATTGCTGTCTTTTGTTCTTTTGTAATTTGTCACTGATTAATAAATTGTATGACTTTGTAATTTAAAAATTTAAATTCTTATTTCATTTCACGTTACCTAGTTTTATCTTTCGAAGATATCAGAAGATCGTTTACAGAAAGACATTATTATGCCTGGCTGGAAACGGAGAACTAGATAGAGCCCTGGGTAAGTAAGGTAATTAATTTGTTAATTAGTAATTAACACACTTTTTTAATAAAGCCCTGATAAATACTTACCTAAGGAAAAAGGCTCATGTGTTACAACACCTAACCTACGATGTAATAGCTAATGTAATAAAATAAAATCAATAAAACGGTTTACATTTCGACGCAAACTATTAAATAGATTATTAATAAAAACAACCTCTCACCACAAATTCAACAATTTTTATTTTAACCTAATGTACATTTCGATTACAAAGTAATCATCTTCAGAGGTATTTTACAAATAATTTGTAAAATACCTCTGAAGATGATTACTTTGTAATCGAAATGTACATTAGGTTAAAATAAAAAATTTTGAATTTGTGGTGAGAGGTTGTTTTTATTAATATAAACATTTACGCCACAGTTGCTTCAAGTTGTTATTAAATAGAAGATGAAATACTTGTTTCAGAGCACAAAGTCGGTAAATCACTGGTTTTTGTTTTCGTGATATTAAATTTTAATTCTTTTTTTTACATTGATAGTTTTCAAACTTATATAGTTTTTTTTTACTTTTTACAAAAATTGTATCGTGGAGTATATTAATTAATTTTTTAGATTATTTTTTCAATCTTCAAAAATTTGCTCATTAGTTTTTATGTAGAAAATTTAATCGGTAGCCCTACGTTCCATAAGTGCTAATGTATTTTTATATATTTAATAGAATCACCATGTACATCACCTATACGTTCGAAGTATTTTTCAAATTTTGTATCTAGACATGCAGGCCTATATTCTTTAACAACCTGATTTAAAATAAGATAAAAACACACGAGTTAGTTTAATTTTTTGCTTTTTCACTCGTTAAAATCCAAATTTTGGATAGGCCTAATCTTTTTTAATACACTTCTACGTTGTGATCATAAAGTCAAAAAAGTTTAATGCAGATTTTAAAGTTAAAGGAAGTTCTTGTAAGGAAGTCAGTCATTGGTAATAAAGTTTAGTATTTAAGGATGACTAATATTGACGTAATGTTGCATATTCATTTTTATATAATTTTTTAGCAACATTCTTTCACTAATAATAAACCTTTATACTACAAGTGTATTATTCCTTCAGCCTTTAGTTTAGGTTCATGTTTTAAAATAGACCAATAATTGTAGGAGATTGAGATAAAAACGCAATTTAATTAAATATATTTTACTCTTTTTTCATTTTATTAAAGTGAAATTGTCCGAAATCCTTTCTTAGAACACTTCTACATTGATACAAACATAACCTCAATATGTCAAGTTTCCAGTTTTAATAGTTTCAGCCTGACATTTATTAACCTGTCAGTCAATCAGGATATTGAATTTCATATTGAGAGATCCTGAAATGAGTTATATTTGATGTTTGGTAAGTGGGGTGAATCATTAAACATAACTCAACTCATTTCCTTTAAATTCATGTAAAGAAGTAAGTAATTTATAATCACGTTTTTTATATAAATATGGGTGATATTTAAGCAGTGTTGGATATTTATTGTTACAAATGTTTCATAACAATGTTTTACTAATATTGTAAAATATTGTTGCTTCAGCTTTAAGTAGGCCTTTAAAATATACAAACAGTTGTATTGATATGCGTTCTAGAATGCGACGAAATTATAGTTTACCATTCAACAAGGAAAATTTGTTAAATCAGCAACACCTCTTTAAATTTCTCTTAAAATCTACAAACTTGTTTTCCAATAACTCTAACATATACCTAAATCTAATACTTTCCAGTCAGGTATATTGTCCGGTCCGAAAGTTTCATCATAGTTTAATTATACAACAATTCTTTGAGCTTAGCTTATGAGGTTATGTTAAAAAAATAAAATACGTACACAAGACTCACAAATTAATTATTTATTGGCTCATATGTGTTTTAATGACAAAGTCATTGTCATCAGTGTGTGTTGCTATTACAAACTTTAACTTATAACTGGCTGTTGTAAGTAACATTTGTGAGTTTGTAGTAACAACGCTCAATGATGATAATGACTTTGACATTGAAACGCGTATGAGTTAATAAATGATTAATTTGTAAGTCTTGTGTATGTCTTTTATTTGTTTTAACACAGTAAAATGTAATTTAAATTTGAAATAAAGGCAATGATATTTTTATTATTCTCGCAAAACGTCTTTAGAAACTAACTACACTTTTGCTATTACTTGCGACCAGCCTTTTTAATAACTAAAAGTTGTTAAATTGTTAACTTACACCTGGAGGAAAAGTTTTCGTCTTACGACTTCTTCAGCCTCGTATTTTGGCCGCTAGGCAAGCTGAATTAAATGATAACGTATGATTTCACACTCATTTTATGTTAAACAACTGTTTTAATATGTAGGTATGTAGGATATGTTTCATTATTTATTGAACATTCTAAAACAAACGTTATTATTAGATAATTTTGATCATTTAATAAATATACATTATATGAATTTATTTAAATTTTGTTAAGTAGCAGTACAAATAATTATATATAAAGATAATAATAATTTATGTATTTTAAACCATTCTTTAAAATTAAAACATTCTTAGGCGTGTCTGATACAATTAAAGAACTGATTTCAATCTAAATGTTAAAAAAATTCAATTGAAAATTAGATGTAATTAGAACAATTTGTAATACTGAAACTTTTATGTACTCAGTAAACATCCATTAAATGTTCTTCTTAATAATAGGATATCAAAATAATAAAATATAAAAATTTAATAAAAAATGTATTACCTCATAATTTTTGTGATTTTCATTGAAAATTTAGCAAAACTATTAGCTTTTATTTGTTATTGAATCAGTATTATTGTTTCTTTTTATTATAGATGACAGCTGTTTAAATAATATCTCACTACGAAAAATTAAATGTTTTTTTTCAATTCAAAATTTGACGAACCTATAAAAGTTTTTACTTCTCTCGGCATTTCTCCGATTGCAACAACCTAATTTTTTCTTACCCATCGTAGTAAATTTCTTTTAAGAAATTTTACTATCATTTTGATATTCTAATCCCTATAAATTAATATCATACAACCTTTTCTACCTTGCCTAACATTGCCATTCATATCTAACAGTATTCACGTACGTAGGTTGCTCTGACTGGTAAATGCAATCCGATGCGAGTTAACTAAAAAGATATTTGATAATATTAAGAATATTACCAGGGCAATATAGAAAATTTATTTAACAGGCAGCTAATGTTACGAAAAGCCAAGTGACATAAAATTTAACCCACATTTTAATATTAAGATTTCCGTCTTATTTATAATGTTTGTACCATTGTTGAATATATTTAGAAATTTAACCCAGTAAAATTACGTTATAGAATGTTTATAAAAAAAACTGAAATATTGCTAATGACGTTCTATACAACTATTACGTTTGTACATAATGAGTTCGGTTCTCGTCGGACGTATAGTTTAGCTAAAGTCGTTAATTTATTAACGCTAAACTTTAAAAAAAAATTGGGTGTGTTATGACCACACACACAGCCATATTGCAACGTATGGCAAGGTATATGGTTAGCACAATGTAGGTCATTAACAACAACAAGTCGATAAAAATGTAACGTAACATTATAAGAGTCATTAGTAGTGCCTTAGATATTTATTGTATATTTTAATGACTTGTGTATTTAGCCATAACACTCCACAATTAACCGTTACAAATGTAATATTATAATATATTAATAAAACTTTAGATTTTTAAATTTAAATTTACTATTTATCTGAAGGTAAGGTTTACTATTAAATTTTATTTAACAGTCCCCAGAGCAAACTTTTAATAAATACAATTTAACTTATGTAGTATGAAGTAAACGTTACTACTTAGTTAAAACACAATCAGTAGGAAATTATTTTGAAATTATTGAAACATAACCTTGAAATCGCCTCTAATTATTGATGGAAACAGCAGTTAGAGTTAATCTACTGACATGTCTGTCTTTCGGAGGTTTACGGGGAATCTGTCTTTTAAAATGAGGTGACATATTTTTAAAGTTTTTTTTATTACGGTAGAAAAGTGCTAAAGCCGTTTACACTTCAAAAACTTTAAAAATTAATTTCATCGTTTATTCCTTACACTATTACAATCACAATTTATTTCAGTCAAATTATCAGTATCCCGAATCTAATATTAACTAAAGTGTGTTTACATAAATATTTGTTATATGCAAATAACATGGTTAGTTTTCATTACGAATAAAATTTAATTATGTACTCAAAGAAGTAACAGCAATTGATGAAATTAAAGATAATTTAAATAAATAATCAACCGCATTCTTTTACCTTAAACAAGTTTCATCCTAGTGACAAACTATAAATAAAAACATTTATTTTTATAAACACAATACGTGCACTTATTTTTTATTTAACCTTTGAGAGGTCGCTTGGTTTGAAAAAACACGAGAGGTCGCTCAAGGAGGCTACTTCCAGCTAAAAGCAACTCTGGTTTAAATCAAATAATATAAATGTATTTCAAACATCTTTGGAATACACATTTTTATATATTTTAAAAACTTTATTATCATTTAAATAGCATTACTTTTTTAAATAGCAGAATGTATGTTATAACATTCATTACAAAACTTTAGAAAAATGAACTACAAAATATTATTTTAACATTTATATTTCTTCTTAAAATGGCAATCGTTATACAAAATAAAGCATAGGTCTTGTAACTGTATGTGTTTTTTACACAGATAATTTTAGAGATGTAAATTGTCTAAATCGCTGAAGTCGCTATCACCTGTTTCCACATTGTTTCGTAATTTGTAACAATAGCATTCTCGCCAGCCGCATGATCCTCCTCATCTGGCTCATCCCCACTGTCACTATCATTGATAAAGACTTTTCTAACAGATGTGCCATTTGGGCGCTGATTCGGCTCTTCGTATTCTACACTAGGGAGTAGATTAACAATTCTGACACTCTCGCCCTTACATTCACTCATGGTTTCTAACAACTAATTCAAGTAAAAAAAAAATTAACACATATTTACAGGTGCGTCAATAAAAACACAAACAAAAACTATATAAAAAGGTACTCTCGCACAAGGTCGTACGCTGAAGTTAGTTCATAGTATGAGCATAACAAGAGAAGTCCCTCACGGAAGTAGCATCCAGTCCTTCTCAGAAACTGAGCTCAAGTAAAATAATCAAAGCCAAAACGTATTCCTGTGGCCGTTTTTATTTCCAAGAAATGGTCTCGCGAAATAGGTCGAAGCGTAAACACCAAGCTGTAGTAAAAACAGTTTTGTAATAGAAAAATTAGGAGGCTCGTAGGTAACATCCGCGACCCGACCTCTCAAAGGTTAAGTGTGAAATCTATTTTCAACATTCCTCGTTGTCCAGATATCACTACAATATTGTAATATTATTCTATATACCACAATTAAAAGTATAAATGGAATGTTTAACTGGTGACTTTAATAAAAACTTAAGCGGTTTGGAGACGGGTTATTTAAATTGATAATGAATATTCCCCTGAGGCATTTCAACACAGGTTGACATTTCTTGTGCTATTAACGCAGCGTGTGCAATATTACGGCGAACATGTTATTTACACATAAGATTATACAGCATTAGCTTTTACATTACCATGCAGTGACCCAGACACACTGTACCACATTGCCTATGATACATTGCTATTGAAATAACGTACGACTATGTAGCAGATTATCCATAAATACATATAATTACGTTATATTTCATTACTTGTAATAATTATGTCTCTACTATTTAATTTATAGTGTTGTTAATTATATGCTGTCGTGAAGGACAAAACTCTCATTTCTTATTAGTAAAGGCTGTTTATAAATTGTAAGAAATATTTAGACTGTTAAGTTTTTGAAAAAATGTGTGTTTTATTAAACTTTAACTTTTTACTACAGTAGACTCATATGTGTGTTAAATTTGGGTCAAAATTTAATAAAAGACATGTTAAATATTATAATTGTGTGTGCGTGTGCGTGCACTCTTTTCCTTTTATTAGTTTAAGAGAAAAAGAGTTAAAAACTAAACTTAGTATGTAAAATATTTTTTTATAAAACGTATTCTTTAGAGTATTTAATTAAAAGTTGTTGAAAAATTAATAATTTTAATGTGTAGCTCGTTTTTAAATGTTCGGGTTTAAATGCATTATTTTATTTAAGGAGTTGAAATACATCTGAGTGCGCTAGAGTTAAAGGTACCGAGTTCGATTCTCAGTTTTACCTCACAGGTCACTGAATGCCTAGGTTTCTCCTAGGTTAGTAAAGGTCTGTTTAAGTGCAATGCTATGCTACATCTTTAATATCCTTTGGCCCTAGCAATGCAGCTATCTACTATATCTCTCTGAAACCATTTCAGTGGTGTAAGGAGGAGTCATTGTTATTAATTAAATTTAGAATGTCAGTGAAAAACTTGTTTTAAATGAAAAATTCATAGGTTTATAATCGTGTGTTTTGGCAATTTAAATTTTTCCCCTATAACGTTTTTTTTTCTATGGAGACTTTTAAGAAGAGTCTTGATGATTTCTTCTAATCAATGAAGATGTTCATTGATAACGAGGTACGATCCTTGCGTCGTCACTGACGAGCAAAAACAAAATCGGGTGGAAGTGTGCAGGGAGTTGAAAAAACCACTTAGTAAATGATCAATTTTCTATACAATAATAATTGGGGATGAGAGTTGGTGTTATGGGTACGCCCCAGAAAATAAACAGCAGTCGAACCAGTGGAAGACACCATCATCTCTAAAACCCAAATTAGCAATGCAAGGGAGATGCAAACGTGAAACCATTGCTGATTTGTTTCTTTGACATTAATGGATTTTTCATTCTGAGTTTGTACGTCACTGTCAAACCTTAAATAAAGAACTGTATTTGGCTGTTCTAAAAGGCTTGTATGAAGACTTTTTTTTAATGTTTAAAAGTATAGTCAGTTATGTTTTGTAAATGACTTCGCCAAACCTATTAGAGACTACTTAGTAATAGCTACTAAAATCTAATACTTAGTACAAGCCATGAAAATCATATAATATCCCTTTTTTTGACAAGAACAAAACTAGCGTTTCCTATTCCCCAGATCATAGAATTACTAAATGTTTTTTTGTAGGTTCAAGTGACTAACCAGTGTCACTTTTAATGCTTTCTAATGTTGTGAAAGAATCGTGGCTGATAGGATTGAGATAAGGGCATAAAACTTCTGATGAAGGATATACGGGGATCACGGCATCACGTGTGCAGAATCATAGACCTAAGTACTCTCACTCGGAGTCGTAGAAATGAGTATCTCTGTTACATCCCCTTGTCATAGGATAAGGAAGAGTACATGGAATTAGGTAGGACAGTATATAGTACATGAAGATCCTCTGGTGCTGGGGAAAAGGGACATGTATCTCAAAAGATATCTATCCGCGCTCGTGTGTGTGGGTGTATGGGCGGGTGTGTGATTAAGTTGGCAATACGTGCGCATAAAGGTATCACAGATAGGTCTTCCAGATATTCAAATTATTTAAGTTAATTTTTCAAATAAAATACAAAATACAACTGTACAAATATCCAGTATAGTCACAGAATCAATTAACTTAATCACATTCTTCTCTCTGATAATTTAAATGAGTGAACAGGCTATTGCAATACTAAGACATCAGTAGTAGGCTATTGCTCATAATACGCTCGGTTGTTTTCTCATTTACGACGCTAACGATAACTAAATAAAAAGTAAAGTGTTACAATTAGAAAAAATATGAATTAAACGGTTTTTAATATAAAACAAGTAATATAAAAATTTTAAAAAAAAGTAAATTCCTACTGAGGTTAAGAAAAAAAAATTGTATCATTGTTTGCTTATTTCCAGTTTCTTTGTTTTATTTATTCGTTTCAATAATTTTAAACCCTACTTACCTTATTTATGATATTTTGTGGTAACCATGACAACAATTTAAGGTTGTACACTGGAGGTTTCGTCGACAAAGAGATGGTGGGAAAAAGTCATATATGTATTTGAGAAATTCATTTCTTGGTATTGGAAAGTTGGCGCAGCGCCAAAGCGCTGCCTTTGAACATGAAGATTCATAGTTCGAATCCGGATGGATCCCCAAATTTTTATAGTTTAATTATTGTATAAATATTTGAAAATCATTTATTAACATCAATTGCCATCCACTCTAGGTTAAATAAAATTTATTTGAATTTGATTCGATAAATAAAAATGTATTTTATTAACGATTTAAAATTTGTGCATCATCATGAGAGTATGAGCTAATAGAAAGAATTTAAATAAAAAGCAATTTATTTTTTCATTTATTTAAAAAGTATAATGGAAGTGGTAATATTAGTGTTTTGTTAAAGGGTTATTTAGTTATAATAACGTATTTTCAGGGTATATACTTATTACAATTAATATTCTAATAAACATATAAATTTATACAAAATATTTTTAATTTTATAACCGAAAACGTCTTTGAAATAGCTACCATTTCAAATACACATTTTAGTTATTAAACTATTTGTATAGTAGAATAAAAATTAGAAAAATATTTTGACATTAAAGTTTAGTACGTAAACCGTTGCCATCCAATATAACATACCTGCTACGTTTCTTATTACGTAATAACCTAAGAGGTGAAACTCCAGTATAGTATTTGTAGAAAACCGTGGCAAACCATTTTTTTACCTCATCATAAAATATATATATATGGCTAAGAACCGATACCTCTAGGTGTCCCTTGGTTAAACCTATATATATATATATATATATATATATATATATATATATATATATATATATATATATATATATATATATATATATACATACTTAAAATAAATTATATATTTTGTTATGTAATATAACAAGATTATGTGGTGTGTGTGTGTACGCGCGCGCGCGCGTGCGTGCGTGTGTGTATAAGTTAGATTCTTCAATTTTGTGCTTGAGTGTGAGCAATATATTAAATACAGAGTGTGACCAATATATATTAAATATGCTTGAGTGTGGAGATATGTAAAATATTTGGACCACAAAAGAGACAACGAGTGAAATATTTAGCAGATTTTACTCAAAACTACAACCTGATAAGTATATTAAAATAACTATAATTAGAAACTACACACAAAAAACAATGCAGCCAGAATAGATTCAGACGAGACGTTTTGAGTTCGGTGGATATTTTTCTTGTGATGACTCGCAGAGTTAAGATGGACACTCTAAATAAAATATTAATTATTCGGGTTTGTAAGTTTTTAATAATTGTTTCTTGTGCTTCTGATTCAGGATAAATAGAAACAAATTTAGATGTTCCTGTTTTGAGAAGTAATGTCAAGAAGCATTTATAAATACCAATTAAAACAGTAATATTACATGGTTCCACTTTCAACGGGGGCTACTATTTTACACTTATTAACTCAATAATTTTTGTATAAATATTATAATATAGAAACTAAATTCCAATTCTTTGCTTCTGGAAGTATAAAAACCCGTTATACCATTGTTTGCTAACCTGAATGCTATTAAACGTGTCCTCCCGCCTTCGAATTAGTGCCTGCTTCCGAGGAGCCAACCTAGACTTGATTATACGTCTCGAAGATTTTAATGCTTGCAAAGGTGTTGTTAAATGACAAGAAAGACTAATTGAAATGAACTTAACACCTGTTTTAATTGTTTCTTTACGTTTATTGGCTTAACGGACACGATCTTAAATTACAAGAACACTAAAGGGAAACCAACGCCAGAATGTAATTAGCGTGTCGTTCTCAGGTTGTAACTTTAAATTGTTTCAAGCCACTTCGCTCAACTAACGTAGAACAATACCGACAAATATTTTAAACTACCCCATTAATTTGCAAAATAAATTATATTTGTACGTTTCCAAAATTAACGTCTTCCGTTAGACATTTTGAATTTCCATTCAGTGTTAGCATTACGTTTTTATTCTGTATTTTACAGCAATAATTTTCTAGCGGCGTGTGCAGTAAATACTTAATACAGATATGAATCACTATTTATAGCAAATATAAAATACTAAGATTAGTCGATTTGAAAAATAGTTAGACTAACAATAATAAGAATAACTCGCAATAAATAATTTCGCGAAATCACTCACGATCAGTAACCAAACCACCAACATCAGTGTTTAAATCTATATTTTACTGAGTTAATAACCTCATTTTTTATAGTTAATGTTATTTTATTTATTAAACAATTACCTTGACTTACAAATCTAGATCAATACGTATACAATGAGTACATACTCGGTAGGTTTATATTATCTTCAAAATAGTTTTTATTTTAAAACTGTCTTTTTAGGTTCTGGCGTTGATGAATAATTTCGTCGACTAAATATGTAAAATTAAATTTCGAGCATATGAGTGAATGATTTATTATAGAAAAAATAAATATTAAACTAAACTCTATACTGTCAGATTTTAAAAATCTGAAATGTGTTTAACTTATATAAAAAAAATTATCTGAAGCCAAATTGTTTTTGAAAGGCAAAGTTTTTAGGCTGGAAATGTAGGTCTACTGTGTAGTTGTTCAAGAAATTTTAGTTCTTAGAGTTTAGAGTTCTAACCGAGTTTGTGGCTCTTTAATTGCTTCTTCAAGTATTGAGCACTGGTTTTCTGTGTTTAACCTTTATTTCATAATATGATATACCAATTTTTTAATATTAAATTCTTCCATTATATTTTCCCCTTTTCTCTTCAGTCTTAGTTTCCTTTTTTGTCTTCTTTTATTTTTTTTTATTGTTAAAACTGTTAGCTTCCAATATATCAATAAATTTGTATCATTTCTGGTCTTTAATTTAAGCTTCCTCTTTTCTCTTCAGTGTTGGTGTCTTTGCTCGTTTTTCGCTGTTATATTTTATTAATAATAACAATTTTTAATTACTATTAGCGTCCTAGTGGTCGAATATTTATGTACTTTCTGGGCTTCAATTTTGAGTTTCATATTTTCCTTCAGACTTAGTTTCTTTACTTATTTCTTCTCTCTTATTATTTTATTATTAATATTAGCTTCCTAAAGATCGACTATATTTCTCGTTTTTTAATTGTTTTCTTTATCTGGCTGGTAAGCTCTTTTAGTAAGTTTCTGTTATACGTAACTATCTTTGTCTCCTATTAATCTTTCAATTCTTTATTTTGCAACAAATCAGTGAGCTATTAGTTTCGCTTCGTAGACCTCTGAAACGATCTCGTTTCACCGCCAACAGTCTTCCGCGTATTTGTGTCGGAATGTTACAATAAATTCTCTATTTATAACTCCAGATACAATACATTAACATGTCTTCATGATATAGACTTCACAAATCATAATAAATGATATTTCCAATGAGTAATTTAAATCCACCCGCTTAACATTTTCCCAGTTATTCAGGGAAGTTGTTCACACACAAGATTACGCTTACCTTCTTTTGTCAAAACAAACTTCTCATTCGTTAGTTTGCTAAAAAGAGCTGTGAGAGCAACATATCTTTCCTAATACTGAAATAATTAATTGTAGACCGTACAAGGTTAAGTAAGCAAAGTTAGTTATTATGGAACTTTTTTTAACGTTACACTACTTCAGCTAAAATGTTATTATTTTAACCATTTGATAAAAGGGAACAGATCTATTGTTCATTTTAAAAAATTAATTCTAGTTTATTGAATAAAGATGAATAGATTTAGCATAGTTTGAGAAAAGAAGGCAGAAATCAATCCCTTTACTTCTCATATTCACTATTCCTCACCATATCTTGAAATAATAATTTAGCTACACTGACCTTATCAGCATCATGTCTATGAAATCTGAAGATGTGCGACGCCTTTTCCTAATATTTTTAGGCCCCAGGAATCTTCGACGCCCTGATCCCCATACCTTCACGTTGCCTAAGTCGCTTATGGTGCTTTCAAAAATTCAAATTTTTCAATATGAACCATGTAGCACTATAACAGGTTTGTTCAGCAACCGCACAAACCTTTTTCTACGAGGATGTTGTTCTTTCCAAAACTAAAATGTAAACTGTTTCATAATGCTGTCCTTTAAAACGATTTCGTTGACTGGATGGCTAAATAAAATTGAAATGTTTCTGTTTTTTTAATGTTTTTCGTATGTGCTTTAAAAAAATATTTTTTAGAAATTAATTTCACTGACAAGCTTATGAATAAAATTAACCTCATTAATTTAATCCTACGCTTCGTACCAACATTGATCATGACACAGAGAACCTGCCGTGGAGGATATTTAGAGAAAGTTGTTGAAATGGAATTGTCAATTTCCAAAAGAATATTTGTTTTTCTGTAAACCCGAATAGCTCGGCTGGTCTGTGACGTATGTCGTTATTGCAGAGTGAAACAAAAATAACACACTGGAGAAACTATACAGAAATAACATTTACTCTGGAAGCACATTTCCTAAAACGATACACAGATATCCTTCCGAATCAACCCTTTAGATCTTTCAACTAGGCTATTTTCATACTCGCTCTTTCTTAATAATTTGCCTTGATATCCTTAGCAAAAGGGTCTCATGTAATTTCTCATGACATGATCAAGGTATTGTATTTGTCCAATATTTACTTACAGTTTTAAATTTGAAGTCAGTTTTAATCCGATACTACTCCTTCGCATAACTCATTTTCTCCGACTACAAATATACTATATGCATGCTATTATCCTTAAATGTACGTCCTTCAGCATATAGAGCTTTAGAAAATAAATAGAATCATACGTCTGAAATTTAAGCTCAATTTTAACCGAAGAAGTCATGAGAGATCGACTTTATTTCTTTGGCTCCTCATTAAGATCCTACCTTTTTCTGTTTCTACGCTGTGTTTTTACCTATTGTTAATTTACAACAATTAAATTTGTGTTAGACTTTTAATTTCAGTATTATGAATACCTACAGATAATAGAAGATGGAATGTATTCATCTACTTTTAAGACTACTAATCTTTTTTTATACAATCTCAAAAATTTGTCAAGAAAAACTCGTTGCGTAAAAAATTATCTTTAGAAGACATTTGTAGGCGTAGTTGTTCCAAAGTTTTACCTGATTTTGGAATTTCTGAGATACAAACCAGATAAAACAACATTTAATTGAATGTTGAGTCCCTTTTATATTGCTTTAACACCAAGGTCAGATTATTGACATTCTCATCTGAAGGATCTGATGGTGGTTTGAAAAGTGTTAAAGAAAGACTAGGAAATCAGAGAGATTAGCAACTAAACTGTTAGAGTGACCTGCCAGAGGCTGAGCTAGTCGCTAAGTTCAATCATTAATGGCGATATGAAACAATTGTTGGAAATGAAGGTTTATGGTAGAGACATGCTTCTGGGAGTGAGAGAGGATCGTCGTTTTTGTAGGAACAGAGAGATGTCTCGTCTATTCAATCATTCAGTTGCTACCTCCATTATTACCCTTGCTTCCCTAGGCTTACACATGCTGACACTGTACGTTCTACGATTGCAAAATATTTCCTGATAACCCATATTCCTTCTGTACTATTCAAAGTCTGTACCTAACTCATTCAAGGGGATTTTTAGTCACGACACGACCAAAGATAGTTCATAAAACGCCATGAAACGCCGATCCAGAGGCGAACGTGACACATCAGCGCATTCTAGCGGCGGCTTCTCGGAAATGCCGTTAAACCGTCAAATAACAATAACACCTTATTTATACTGTTGGCAGCGTTACATTTTATGGACGATTACTCTTTTATTGACTAAGGTAACAAGTAATTGCAGGGAATTCCTGTAATTCTTTCGTGAGGGAGCTGCAACCCTTGACTTATTCACTATGTCGTAACAGATATTAAATCACAGATCTACAACAAACCTAAAAATTATAAATTTGTTGAGCACTGTGGACTAATTTTTTAACTAAATAAATAAAACCCACTAATAACAGTACAAAAATCTTCATTACAATTACTTTATGTACATTAATAAATTTGTTGAGCACTCTGGACTAATTTAATACATTTGTGAGCACTTTGGACTAATTTAATACATTTGTTGAGCACTGTGGACTAATTTAATAAATTTGTTGAGTACCGTAGACTAATTTAATAAATTTGTTGAGCACTGTGGACTAATAATATGTTTTTATTATTTTCTCTAGTATTATAGTAATTTATAATCGGTAAACTTTTCTTCCTATTTTACTTTGTCAGTTTTAAATATTTTCATTGTTTCCACTCGAACTATTTTAATTTATAGTTAGTTAGCTTTTCTTCAATCCTACTTTGTTTTCTTATCCCTCTTTAACGTCATGAACGCAATCCCACATAAAACTCGCGATAATTTATTTCACATCTCACAGAGGCAATGAGATATCTAAAGTACACAACGCCTTAAATCACTAAAAGCCACACAACGAAAGTGTTTATTTAAACTCTAATAACGCGCGAGTGTTCTAAGATTAATGGTGACCTCATACTTCTTGCCGTTTATTTCGCCTAAGAGGCGATCAATGTCTAATGTGCTTTCCTTCTTCAAACGCCAATCACAAAATGCATTTATTAAAGACATTTATGTATTTTTGTTTCTAAAAGAATCCCACGCTCGCCAGATTTGTTGGCATAGTACTGGGATGATGGTGACTGAGAGTTTTAAGTAATATTTCTGTAATATTACTTGTAACAGCTGTACAAATGTATCCCAAATTTAATAATTCAAACGCATTGTAACAGTATATTGCCAAGCACTGTTTATACTGATAGCAAGACTACTGAATAAGGAATTGTCTAGCCTTATTTCGCAAGGTAGAAGCAAGAATTCTCAGCCACGACGTAGCATATTGTTTGGAAACGGAAATGACTGGTGACGTCATTTGACGTAGGACAATCCATTAAGCCCGAATTGTACACCCGCGCAGTCAGAGGCCTTCAAAACGAATTCAGCTGAAAGGTAAAACGCATATAGCTTGAATTCAACCAGATGTTCACAAGTTATAGTCTACACTTCTAAATCTGTATAAAAAGTGTGAAATATATAAATGTATTTTCCTGAAGGCGGTAATAGTTCTGATACCCACAATTTCAGGCTATGTTTCATCTAAAAATACTAGATGAAATATGATCCCTTATTCCCAATATCCTGTGATTAAATCCTTTTTTTTCAATTTCTTAGTCCCAACTATTTCACATATTAATCGCTCCCCTTCTTGCTGCAAAGAGGCGAAACTGAAAGAAACTCTTTATGATCTTCATAAACATTAGATCCTCTACAGACGTGTATTGCAAAATTAAACACTACAATAATAATACTGAACAACTGCATTAAAAAGAAAACAAAATTCGAAATTCCAATCTTTCCCATGTGTAACATTTCACTGTAAAAATAATTAATATTATCGCTCGTTAGTAAACTAAAAAAATTTGAAGTTGCTTGATGTAATCATTTGAATTCACTGATTAAAATAATTTTAAAAATACTTAACTAAGTGAATACGTAATTGCTTACTTGCAGACGCGTTTCAAAACATTCGTTCCTTTTACGAAGCTAACGCTCTACTGGCGGCATCGGTTAGGTGTAAAGGCTTTAACGGGAATGGATTTATGACTGTGGAATGGGGTGGTTGTTTGAGTTGTATGTCATATAATAGAAAATACTATTGACTTCAAAATGTGTGTGATCATTTAATACGTTTCTGTATTCATTGCGTAGTGTTTGTAGATTTCATGTTTTTCTAAGGTTGTTAAATTTTAAAAAAATATTTTAAAGTTTTAAAATAGTAAATTAAAATAAATTTAAAACGTTTCTTATATCGATAAAATTGTATACATTTTTTTAAACATTTGTACTACGTCTTCTTCCAGACGACAAAAAATGTTGTAGTTTCATTAATGGAAGAGGACAAAGAACATGATAGAAGTTAAAGTATGAGGATATACGAAGGTGGTAAGCTCCTGTGAGGGAAGGGCTAAAATAGAGTCTGCAAGGTTTACAGAGAGATACCAGCGACCAAATTGGCCGTTGCAAAAACAGATAGCTTAATAGTCTAGAAAACAGGCACTGCGCAAAATTAACCAATATAATCAAAAATTAAACAAAATAAATTATGTCAGAATAGAAACAGATAATACTGTAATATCAGAATAAGCAAAATTTTAATTAATTACATTAAAATTCTTTAGATTAGTAAATTTTGGTAACGCCTACATTAGAAAATAGAGGTCAAAGAGATAACCTCACTCCCGAGTGACAAAAGGTTAAAAAAAAATTAAAGCCTCGTAACAAGTTTCAAAACATAATAATCGCGTACAGAATAAGATATTATCCGAGGGAAAACGTTTCTAAAAACCATACAATCCGACACCGCTACTAGTGGTGACCTACGAATACATAGAAGATTAAAAATAAGGATATATGAAAATCGGAGAAACTAATAGAACGAAACTTGAAAATGAAATAAATATATTTTGTAAAATTACTTTAGGGAAATTTAAGGAAATAAAGCAGGAAGTTAGACTAAATAAAAGCAATCAAATAATAAATTAATTTTAAAATACATTAAATTTATTTGTATAAACTAGTTCAAAATGTAAATAATTCAAGCTATTAGTTATTATATGTAACTAAAACACCTGTACATCCAACTTCACTAAACATTAGTTCTAAAATTGATGCAAAATAAAAAATGTTATTTTCCAATTAGCATTAGTTCCTTTTTATATTAGTAAATTTCACTACTTTATAACCTTATTATAGTCTTTAAGTCAAAATTTCTCTCAATGAATCAGTGATTCCAATAAAAGCCTAAAGGCCTTATATGCGGCTATTTGGTTTTATGAGAAATTCAGAAGTTTCTGAGAGATCTGTTTCTTGGAATACATGTTTCGAATCAGAGTTCGAACTAGGGAAATAGATTATTACTTTCCTATGGACAAGGCGTGGTTTAACGTCAAAAAGTCGGTGGTAGTGGATGAGCTGGTTAGAGGTAACCAGAGAAGGTGGTTGCAGGTAAACGAAGAAAGGTCTGTAGGAAGATTCATACCCACTACTTGTATTAAAGGCCAGATGGTTCAAAAACTGTCAAGAGTTTACAGTTTAGTCTATACCTAAAACAAAAATTCTAAAAACCTATAAAATCTGAACTTATTTTACTATAGTGTAAAATAAAAATTTGTATACGAATTACCTGTACTAAGCTACAATTGGTTATATACTCGTATAATTGGGGCGCTGAAGTTAATATTCAGTGCATTCAATACCGGCGATTTTACTGTATTAGCTAAGCCTGATTGGTCCACAGTTTTAAAAGTATGTAAATATCCACATAAAAATGTGTACCTACTCTAACAAACGCATAAAACACCGTCCGACTTTGTTGATTGACAACTGAAGCCGCACTCAGGTCTTGTTTTATACGCAGACTGGATTAATTTCGTCCAGGTCAGCTTGGCAGGTCTTGGTCGTGATAGTTGGTACCACCCAGCATCTGGCGATTCCGTACATAGTTTACCAAGTAGGGACCATTTTACAGCGACTGTTAAAATTGTTGGGAAACAAAGGCAATACAAGGTCACACAGTAGTCATGCAGTAGCCTTGCACGCCGCTGCCTGTCCTGCACACATATCTCTTTATATCAGCAACAGTAAAGATCGCGTAGGTAACTTTAATTGGAGTTATCGACGCGGTGGAAGAAAGAAATATCAATAGAGTCCTAAGGAAAAAAGATTATTGTTCTAATAATGCTGTAATAACGTTGCCGAAAAAAAAACAATTGCAAAGTAATTTCAACAACAACAAAAACTGGTCGGTAAAAGATAAATGTATTATGAAAAATTATTAGATAATAAGTGTTTGTTGGCCATAAACAACAACATTAAAATCTACATAAAATAAATACAAAAAACTCTGATTTTCAAACAAATAAAGTCTACAGTTCCACACCATGATCCTCTCCATTTTTGACTATAGTAAACCAACACACAAGCTGAGGAATATTTAAAACAGAAAACTATCTCTTTAGCAATAAACTACCCCTTTAGTAGTAAACTACTCATTTAGTAAGTAAAGTACCTCTTTCGCATTAAACTATCCATTTAGCAGTAAACTACCCCTTTATCAGTAAACTACCCTTTTATCAGTAAACTATCCACTTAGCAGTAAACTATCCTTGTAGCAGTAAACTATCCACTTAGCAGAAACTATCCTTGTAGCAGAAAACTAACCCACTAACAATAAACTATTCCTTTAGCAGTAAACCACCCATTTATCAGTAAATTACCCTTTTATCAGTAAACTATCCACTTAGCAGTAAATTACCCTTTCATCAGTAAACTATCCACTTAGCAGTAAACTATCCTTGTAGCAGAAAACTAACCCACTAACAATAAACTATTCCTTTAGTAGTAAACCACCCATTTATCAGTAAACTACTCACTTAGCAGTCACTATCCTTGTAACAGAAAACTAACCCATTAGCAATAAACTATCACTTTAGCAGTAAACCACCCATTTACCAGTAAACTACCTCTTAGAAGTAAACTTTTCTTTTAGCAACAAACTACCCCTTTAGCAACAAACTACCCTTTTATCAGTAAACAACCCACTTAGTAGTAAACTATCCTTTACCAGAAAACTAACCCATTAGCAATAAACTCCCCCTTTAGCAGTAAACTGATTTTTAAGCTTATTTAACTAATAATCACTTAATTAAGGACAACTGATTGACGCATTAAACCTGAAAAATAAATCAGATTTTCCCTCTTGCTTTCTGTCCTTCACACACATATCTTTATATGTGAAAAACAAAAAGATTTAGATTATTCTCAACTGATGTTATGGAAGTGGTGCAAAAGACAGATGCCAATAAACTTCTCAGAACGAATTGCAAGTCGAAAGTTGGAAAAAATACCGTCTTTTTTACTACAAAATAAATATTTTATTAAATATTGTTATTCTATAAGAAAAGAAGGTCTTTGCTAGCTATGATCAACTCTTTTACAATCCATTTATATTGTTAACCTGTGTTAACCGAAGGAAACCAGTGTTAATTTTCATTAATTATTAAAAAATAACACTTAGTTCATGCAATTACGTCATCAAATATATACTTTCTCGACCTCATTATTTCCATTTTAATCTACTTTATATCGTTGCTTAGGTTGCGAGTTATACAAAACTAAAAGTACCCGTTTAGCAGTAAATACGTTATTAAGCTTATTGAGCCAACGAGAGTTTAAATAAGAACGTCAACTGATCCTGTGGCCGAATAAAACAAAGGCTCAACATTAAACTGTAATATTTCCAGCCTTGAAAACGTATCAAGCCTTTGAATTTTATATCTAAAAGGCTCCACTAACTAAATGCTGTCTACTGGATATTTTTCAGAATACCTATGGAAGAACATCCCTTCTGTACATAACAACCGCGAGGGAAAACAATTATTTCCTAGTTTCTTTTGTTGCCACTTTCAATGCACGAACTTCATCTATTTTCGATTTAGCCATTCATCCTACTCAAAAATACATTATAATTTCATCTGTAGTATTTTATTTCTCGAGACAACTCGAGTTTAGCAAAACTCAAAGCAGAACATTTTTAACAACACATTTTTAAAAGGATTTTTACGCTCAGTGAGGAATTCAAGACGGTCAATTCTAGCGTTTGATCATCGTTCGCAGTGAACATCCCTATTTCCCAAAACGAATCTTTCCATGATACCTCTCAGGGCTTCCCTATGACGTATAAACGTTTGCTTCATTGTTCACATTGAACACCTCCGTACCTCTCTAAGTAATCGCGATGTCCACGATATTTAAATACAGCTAGACCTTCTTCGTTTTGAGCCTTAATATCTAATGATAAGTCCTGATTTTACAAAATACATAATTGGGGCTTTTGCTTAGAATATTAAGGAGAATTCAAAGTTAAATTGAAACAATTGATTTTGTTCTGCAGTAAACATGAGTCACAGAATTGTCAAATTGGTAAACGTACTCCTTCAGATAGTTGTACAAGGAGTTAAACGTGAGAGTCCGTATTTTAAGTTAATAGAGGGGAAAGCAGCAACTGAGAGAATTTAGCTAAAGGTAAGAAAGCACTATACTTGCATATTAAAAGTAATTGTACATGCAGTATTTTACACGACCGGAGAGTGTGTCAACAGAAACAGCTGACCACAACCCAACTACACAAACTGCTTTAAACTGGTTTAGTACTCCAGGCAATGGAAGCCTGGATAATAAATGTCAGGAGTGCTGAACATAATCTATCTTGTTTTGTGAAGTAAGCAATTGAAGCGCGTTTAATTTTTATTTTATTTAGTTATTTTGTAGTTTTACGGCGATTAATGACTATCTACGAAGGATAGAAAAGGATTGTTAATATAGGCAGGATCAAATTAGAAACATTAAACCCCCTGATACACCTTATGAGGAAGATATTATGGCGTGAAATAACACTTGAAGTGGTCGCATACCTGAAGTAGGTGTACACTTCCTCCCGAACAGAGATATAAGGAAGTATCGTGAAAAAGTACCAACTGGAAAAGCGTGGATATTATGTACACATTCTTTCTATTGGAGTCATAAAGATGTCTACAAGTTACAATCCCTTTTAAAAGAAGGATAGATGGAATTATATAGGATTAAAGAAAGCACATAATCTCCTGGTACTGGAAAAGCGTGGATATTATGTACACTTTCTTTCTATCGGAGTCATTAAGATGTCTACAAGTTACAATCCCTTTTAAAAGACGGATAGATGGAATTATATAGGATGAAAGAAAGCACATAATCTCCTAGTACTGGAAAAGCGTGGATATTATGTACACTTCCTTTCTATCGGAGTCATAAAGATGTCTACAAGTTACAATCCCTTTTAAAAGACGGATAGATGGAATTATATAGGATTAAAGGAAGCACATAATCTCCTGTTACTGGAAAAGCGTGGATATTATGTACACTTCCTTTCTATCGGAGTCATAAAGATGTCTACAAGTTACAATCCCTTTTAAAAGACGGATAGATGGAATTATATAGGATTAAAGGAAGCACATAATCTCCTGTTACTGGAAAAGCGTGGATATTATGTACACATTCTTTCTATCGGAGTCATAAAGATGTCTACAAGTTACAATCCCTTTTAAAAGAAGGATAGATGGAATTAGATAGGATTAAGGAAACAACATAATCTCCTGGTACTGGAAAAAGCATGGATATTATGTACACTTCCTTTCTATCGGGGAAGTGTCTACAAGTTACAATCCCTTTTAAAAGAAGGATAGATGGAATTATATAGGATTAAAGAAAGGACATAATCTCCTGGTATTGGAAAAGCGTGGATATTAGGTACACTTCCTTTCTATCGGAGTCATAAAGAAGTGTTTACAAGTTACAATCCCATTTAAAAGAAGGATGGAAGGAATTACATAGGATTAAAGAAAGCATATAATATCCTGGTACTGGAAAAAGCTGGGATATTATGTACACTTCCTTTCTATCGGGGAAGTGTCTACAAGTTACAATCCCTTTTAAAAGAAGGATAGATGGAATTATATAGGATTAAAGAAAGCACATAATCTCCTGGTACTGGAAAAGCGTGGATATTATGTACACTTCCTTTCTATCGAACTCATAAAGAAGTGTCTACAAGTTACAATCCCTTTTAAAAGAAGGATAGATGGAATTACATAGGATTAAAGAAAGCACATGCAGTAACCTCCTGGTACTGGAAAAGCAGAGCTAATATGTACACTTCCTTTCTATCCAAGTCATAAAGAAGTGTCTACAAGTTACAATCCCTTGTAAAGAGAAGGATAGATGGAATTACATAGGATTAAAGAAAGCACATAATCTCCTGGTACTGGAAAAGCTGGGATATTATGTACACTTCCTTTCTATCCAAATCATAAAGAAGTGTCTACAAGTTACAATCCCTTGTAAAGAGAAGGATAGATGGAATTAGATAGGATTAAGGAAAGCACATAATCTCCTGGTACTGGAAAAGAATTGATATTATGGCACCGAGAACAGGTTTGTTAATCTGAGACGGAATCGTAGATTTGTCAACCGCTGGGGAAGGGGGAAGACATGTTGCATTACGTTTCATTTAAAAGGAGAACATTGAGTTATTTTTTACTGAAGTAAACTTCAAAAATTATTTCATACTGAGATTTCCAAAAGAAGATAAATTATAAAAATTTGTTTACATCGAGTTCCGACCAAATGACAGCAGTTATTATATTTGCTTTTCGAAACCAATCGACCTCTTCGAATACACAAGAGAACGCTTTCAACAGATAAATATCGGTTTCTGTTTTAGTAAAATTTTCAGATAAATATCGGTTTCTGTTTTAGTAAAATTTTGAGATAAATATATTGTTTTCTGTTTTAGTAACATTTTCAGATAAATATCGGTTTCTGTTTTAGTAAAATTTTCAGATAAATATATTGATTTCTGTTTTAGTAAAATTTTCAGATAAATATCGGTTTCTGTTTTAGTAAAATTTTGAGATAAATATATTGATTTCTGTTTTAGTAAAATTTTCAGATAAATATCGGTTTCTGTTTTAGTAAAATTTTCAGATAAATATATTGATTTCTGTTTTAGTAACATTTTCAGATAAATATCGGTTTCTGTTTTAGTAAAATTTTCAGATAAATATATTGATTTCTGTTTTAGTAAAATTTTCAGATAAATATCGGTTTCTGTTTTAGTAAAATTTTGAGATAAATATATTGATTTCTGTTTTAGTAAAATTTTCAGATAAATATCGATTTCTGTTTTAGTAAAATTTTCAGATAAATATCGGTTTCTGTTTTAGTAAAATTTTGAGATAAATATATTGATTTCTGTTTTAGTAAAATTTTCAGATAAATATCGGTTTCTGTTTTAGTAAAATTTTGAGATAAATATATTGATTTCTGTTTTAGTAAAATTTTCAGATAAATATCGGTTTCTGTTTTAGTAAAATTTTGAGATAAATATATTGATTTCTGTTTTAGTAAAATTTTCAGATAAATATCGGTTTCTGTTTTAGTAAAATTTTCAGATAAATATCGGTTTCTGTTTTAGTAAAATTTTCAGATAAATATCCGTTTCTGTTTTAGTAAAATTTTCAGATAAATATCGGTTTCTGTTTTAGTAAAATTTTCAGATAAATATCGGTTTCTGTTTTAGTAAAATTTTCAGATAAATATCGGTTTCTGTTTTAGTAAAATTTTCAGATAAATATCGGTTTCTGTTTTAGTAAAATTTTCAGATAAATATCGGTTTCTGTTTTAGTAAAATTTTGAGATAAATATATTGATTTCTGTTTTAGTAAAATTTTCAAACTTAATTTTAAAAAAATTTTCAAACTTAATTTTAAAAAAATAATAATGAATCTAGTTTTTAATGTGTTGTTTAATTCATACAAAATATTATTACAGTGTTTCAATTTTTTAAGAGTTATAATTTTGTATTACTTTTTAGTAAAGAAACGAAATTGTTATAATCTAGAATGTTGATTTGTGTAAAGACTTCTAGATATTCAAATATTTTTGTGTTTGTTTCAGGTAGGATCATGTGACTGAAACACCTTTGGTATAAGGTAAAGATTAGGTTTAACATTGTTTTCTTATGTATAAAAATTATGCATATTTATGCCGGTATTTGCATTACGCTATTGTTCACCACCATTTATGTTTGTGTTTTTAATGAAAAATAAAGTAACCAGATGCTATGAACTTTTCTCAATTGAATTTCATAATAAAAATTTCACCAAACCGCAGATAATCGTCATTGTGCGGTCGCGAAGTGAAAGGCTCCACAACAATGATTGTCTTAATGTTCCCAGTGCGCGTGTCCTTCAAAATATTCTGATGCTTCGCTTTAAACAATTAACCTTATTTTGTTAACAGCTTTGCGGTTCTGTCCGGAGAGAGGATTGTGATGAAATTGCAACTCTTGTTTCTCTATTGTTCTTCCATTGTAAACTTACGCCTGAAGGATTCCCCTGTCAAAATAATTTAAAAACACGTGTTCTTAGGTCACGTCCTAGTTGCCTAACCTTAAACAACTATTTTCACACTCTTCCATTTAGTCTTCACTTACTTGTTATTTTTAGTTTACAGTCCGCAGACAGTTGAATTCAAACTGTTTGCTTTATTGTTAAATTCGCTATTGTTATTTTATCCTAAATCACTCAATGTTTGTGTAATCTGGTCATTATATTTTTTTTGTTTTATATTTCGCACAGGCTTCTGTTACTAACTACTAATTTCCCGTGTTTAAATATATGTGTTATTAGTTTAGTTCCTTCTTCTGTCTACAAATGTTTAGCACTCTTTTTTAAATTTAATCACCATTGAAAAATTTAAAAAAACGTCTTCTACAACTCTTATTCACAAATATTCCATTAGCATCTTGTCTCTAACATCACATCCCTTAGAGTCCTGTATTCACAGTAGCACTATAAATATTTTTTGAAAACTCTTATCCTAGAACCAACCCTTCGAATAGTTAACTTCAATATTCTAGTTTTTAAATTAAATATAACTTTTTTTCCATCCTGATGTTTATATTTTTTTACGTCTATTGTAATTTGATTCTGTGTATCCTATGCGAATTTTATTTTGGTAGGAGATTGTGGTAAAATTATCTTCGGGTATTTATTATTTTCCCTTAAAACGAAATCATCCTGGGCTACATGTCTACCAGAAGCTGATTAGGGTGAAGGCAAGGATGAAGATAAACATTTTCTCAAATATGAAATAAACCTAAAATTATTCTACTTGAGCAAAAAGTTTAAAAAATACACATAATTTTTTTATTATACTCAGCGCATAATTATTTGTAATTTCGAAGGTGACTTCCAAATTGTCAAGTTGGTCGTGCTACTTAGATCTGTTTAACTATACACTACACTGTTCTACCGAAAATAGCAGTACAATTTCTCTTTTATAAAAAACAATAAAACATTACAAGCTCTGATCTAGCACCATGAAATAAAGTATTAATAGAAAACTATAGTCATGACAGGTTTCATTTTTTATCATTCAATCCTAGTGGTTATTTTTTTTAAATCTATATCTCATTTAGAGTCAACATTAACCACATTTGTATCTGAAATATTAATCCCTTACCCCCTGCCCCTGGACCTCATTCTCACCCTTAGAGTATTTTGCCTTGTTTTACTACCTATATGGTTTGACAATGTAAGAGCTACAGCAGTGATAGGTTGACCCACCACTGTGTTTCTTAATAGAAGAAAAACTTTCGTAGGGTAGCTGCTTATGTCAGTTAGTCATGTGGAATTTACGCTTCGTTTGTGAACAGGCCTTAACTTCAGTACTGGTATTTGGTTGCAAGAATGTGACTTACAAAACACACTAAATCAACGTGTTTCTGAATACACACACTAAATAAACGAATGGTCTGGTTTTAGATATAAAATGGTTTTATACAAAACTAGATAAAACTATAACACAGGAAAACACGGTTGTTGACAAAACCTATAGTTCTCGACAATACGTTGTTATTAATGGCGGGTCGTATTATTTCATCTCGATTACTGCAAATTCAATGCACCATAAAATCAATAAATCTACTCACATTAGCGTTACCGTGTTGTTTAAACCGAATCGATTACACAACGAGGCCAAATCTAAGGTCGATTTCTCGACGTAATTTGTTAATTTGGCCGTGTCGAGAAGCCTGAAGGGTCGCTGCTGGCTCCAATTCTATTCCATGCCATGACTAATTACCTACTTCATTTGCATTCTTATGACATCGGGAGGGAAAGTGGATTGATAGCGAGAAACGCTGCCATCTCTACGCAGTAGCTCGATGTAAACAAATGATGTAAACAAGTTTACGAAACGAGTGTTTGATACTTCAGGGAGTACTGACACTTGAGCAAATCCCAGAGTAAATCTATCAATAAACATAACAATCTAGGTTATAACGGAAATTTAATTAAAACAAACCGAACATTAATTTCACTCTGAAAAGCTATTAAGTGCATAACGCTCAAATTAAGTCGTGTACATTCAAATAAAATTTCAACTCCAAAAATATTGATTAAAGATATGCGACTTGTGTAAATCATGAACTAGTGGAACATTTTAGAAATAAAAATATTTGTGTATTTTGAACCTTTTTTTTACTTAAGGTATTTTGCTAAATCACAACCTCCCCTAAAACTCTGCAGGAAGAACCATGGCGGAAAACATTTGGACGTTTAAAATATGAATGACAAAAAACAAATTACAGGAACTTAGAAATACAAATATTTATATTTAATCTAAGTTTTCTGTAGGTCTAAGATATCACAAATACTTAGATAATGAACAGCAGAAGAATAAATTATTTAGTAGTCTATGAGAAACAAAAGTACCATAAAATAAAATAACTAAATCTTATGTAAAACTTTTACCCAACAGCATATTAGGTCTGTCGCATACCTGAATTAGAACTGTTCTGTAACAAGGTCTAGTAGAGCTATTAACCGGATAATCCCCTTGTAATAAGTAATATGAAGCAGGGTAGGCGTAATTAGGCATGGCTAAGGGAACCACATAATCATCCCCAGGTACCCGAGATAGGGGAAAATTACAAGGTGTAGGTCTGCTCCTAACCCGTGTGAAAAAGCAGCAATTTACCAGTTAACCAGCCCTTAAGGGATGGGATGCTACCCTGACTATTCTGTATACGGCTTCATACCAAACCCCACTAGGAACGATTCGAGACCTAATCATCTATACTTCTTCCACCATTTAACCTTACATGACAATGTCAATGATTCTCAATTTATGTTCTTGATTATTACTTTTACTTTGTAAGTAGGGAGGTCATGTTTATACTGATCAACCATTTCAGACGTATTGTCTAACCATTTTTATAATTTTCCATTTCCAATTCCTTTCGAGATATAACTGTTCTTAAAATATTACAAATAAACCCTTCCACAAATTGTGGTTGCGTTAGTCATTATTATTTTCGAAAAACATTCTGGTTTAAGGTCTTGCTATGCATTGGCATTTAATAAAAAAAGAAATTGAAACAAATTTCGAATACATTGTCGAAGCACAGGGTGTGTGTGTGTGGTGTGTGTGTGTGTGTGTGTGTGTGTGTGTGTGTGTGTGTGTGTGTGTGTGTGTGTGTGTGTGTGTGTGTGATTGAAAATACGATAAAATACAAATACAAGAATAATTTATTGAATTATACAATTCAAATATTTTCGTTGGCAAACAAAAGGTTGCATAACATCGAAATGTTTATCCAACGCCTAATTATGATATCAAAAAGGAAAGTGGCTCGTACACAATAGATGACGCTAAGATTATAATTAGCGCACGCGGCGTACGCGCTGTAAATAATATGCAATAGACTGGTTTTACTACGTGTGGATGCTTAATGCTTGTTTTATTGTCAACTCGCAGGATAGACAACATTATCACTCGACTCTATTAGAAGTTATTGGTCGTAAAGACACGGCTTATTATCGTGCGATAATTGTCCTCCAGTTCAGCCATCAATTAAAACTTTACAAACGCAGGAAATCAGACTAGAAATAATTCAAATAATGCAGAACTGGATTAACTGTGCAAAATGGAAGCTAGCCGCTAAATAACCGTACCAAGCTATCATTTTAGTGATTATAAACCATATTAAACTACCATTATTATAATAACATCATATAATTCTTGAATATAACGCATCTGATTTCCTATATCTTGTAGTCTGTACTTGATTTTTCATGTATCGCAATCTCAAAGTTTTACGTAGAATTTTGAGTATATTATTTTTCAAAATTACAATGAAAATATTAGAAAGAACCCCATTGCCACAGAAATAATAAAAAAATAACAACTTAGATTAAACCCTTATGTACTTTTCGGTGACCTTGTCATCATCATCATCAGTCTTATTACAAAATAACAATCTAACAAACAGGAAGTTACAAACTAGATTCACTCAAAATACAAGATAACACGGTAAAGTCCTGCTATTCGGAAATAATTGAGACCTAACCTTGTTCGAATTAGCGGAAATTCGGAATAGGCGGATTTGAAATAATTAATCAACATATTGACCGGTTGAGGTGTAAATCAAGGGGGCATTAGCTAGAGTTATCTCAATACAGTATTGATAGATTTTTGGACAGATTGAGTGGCAGTCAGAAGAAAAGAGCAGTGACCGTCGATGACGCATGACGCAGACTCGCCTCGGACGGTTAAAAATTAGACTCATCTGTTTTTCCTCCTTTCCACACTCCCTCTGTTCGGAATAGAGGGGTTCGGAATAGCGACACTCTACTGTAGTAGTCAAAGACAAAAAGCATGATAGAAACGCGTAAAATTTGTCCAAGTGAATTTCAAAAATCTATAGATCCCTCCTGAGAATTTAGACCTTGTTACGCCTAAAGATTACTTTTGAGATTCTATCTCATAGCGAAATTAGTTGTAATCTCCTTAGAAAATGTGTATGTGGAGCTTGGTGTGTCGTCATAGCAAAATGTTTGATAAAATTGAACGCAAAAACACCAAGAGGTAAACCAGGTTAAAATTTGCCATTCAACTGTCAGACGGTTATTTTTGTAATGGTAAGCCAAAAAGGTTGAAATTCCCATCCACGTGTCATTTATGAATCGTAACATAACAACCAATGAGAAACGTGCAAAAAATGTCGTTAATTCCTTTGGCAGCCGCATCAAACTCTTCACCATTGTAAGGAAAATAAAAATAGAGTCAATCTTTATAAACCGATTTCTACTCGCATACAAATCGTCTTTGACTCGTATTCGCATGCAAATCTAAGTGTGCAAGAGTTTATGACAAATTCCACGGCTTGAATATCGGCGCTAAAGTAGCGACTTGGAGCGTAACTACGCCTAAAGTGTAAATCTGATGTACATAAAATATTTGAACTGAATGTGGCAGCGTTGTATTTCAAAGTTCACTACTACAGGAATCTGTGACGTTGTAGGTTACAATGTAGGCTAACTCTACCCGGCTGGCCGCGCGGCGCTTTTCTACCGATTCGTCTATTTCTAATTCATCTATTCAAAATTTTAACTATTGGTTTTTTCTAACATTTCTTTCTATTGTAAAGGCTTAGTAATATAAAGTCTTTTTTAAACGACTTAATGAGTTTAACTCTTATAATTTAGTCCATTAAAAGAAATAAACCACAATAAAAATAATTGTGCGCAGCGTGAGGTGAAACAGTGAACAAATGAATCTCTACAGGAAATTAAAATTACTAATTATCATAAATTAAAATTTATTACATTATAACAGCGTAAAACTCATGCTATAAGTAATTTAATTCCTACTAGGTTATAAATGACAATTTTTTTTATACGAAGGGTTGAAAACTAACAAAATATTATCACTTATATAAATTTTGGAAAGTGGGGACGGAGAGTTAACGACAGCTATAATAGATCCGTTTTACACACACACACACACACACACACACACACACACACACACACACACATACACACACACACACACACACACACACACACACAACTTTTGCAACACTGTTTTTTGTATTTACTTATCACATACACTTTAATGTATATATGCGAGTCGACTTTCGAGAACTATTAATTTCGTGTTCTCATTTTCGAGAAAGTCGACTCGCATATATACTAACTACGATTCTTGCTTAAGCTCATTAATGTGTAAGTAATATATATTTTTAAACGTAAAATACACTTTAAAACAAATAATGTAAAACATAACAATACATGTTGTATGTTAAAAATTATGTATGTAAAATTAATTTGAAGATATACATAACGCACTCATTAGGAAAACGAATACTAAATTGTTGAACAAATTGTAATTGAATAATTAAATTAAAAAACAAAAATCATAAAAAATATCTTAAAGGTTACAATTCGTACAGTCTTGTGTTATATTTTTTGCGACAACTTTATAAGCATTATGTATAAAATTTGCAAAGATTCAACAAACAGTTTATAGAAACCAACTCAAACATCTTCTCCCAAACTGGCTTCTCATTATTGTAGATCCAAGACTACGAAGGATTCTTTAATCCTTGGTGAAAGGAACCAATCATCGAATCAATTTCGGCAAAAAATATTGCTGTCCGATTTTATTCGGCTGTTATTATTTGTTTTAATTTGCCTGAATTATTTGTGCTCTCTTTACTTCAATTCAGTTTATCCTCTCAAATATAAGAGTTAAACATGTCCGTTCCAGTGATTTCACAAGCTGGGTATCTGCTTTAATAAACAAAACATTTGTTGGTATCTTTTTATCTTTTTAAAACTTGAGTATGTTTCAAAATTCAGTTTCATTCATCGCGGATGTTTTCTGGTTTTAGGGTAAGTTTAAAGCTCCCGATGAACGTATTTTTTGTGAGGAGACTTTGCAATTATAGGCGGCGCAGAAAAATAGAACGCGTACGATTGATGACGCCGACGATTCTCTGATAAAATAAACGAAAGTCGATAAGGCTGGCTTAGAAGCTACAGAAAATTCAAAGAAATGAATAAATTATTGTCGACGCGTCTCGAACATCATCGGTAAAACGTTATCCTCGAGAAGGTTATGTCGGTTCTGAGTAGACACAGCTGTTATTTCTGTAGCTTACCGCTGTAACGATTTATTAATCAGAAACATTCGGTATGTTTGTTTTGCGTTTATTAATACACGAAACATTTTGTATTTTAAAATCCCTTTTTGGCACAATGGAATTTTTTTAAATAAATGTAGCTGCTGTTCAAATAATAAATATATTGAGGTTTTAGGTTATAATTAAATGGAAAACAGTCCTTAATATGCAAACTCTATCGGTAACATTCTGTCTTATAGAACGGTGACTAATGATATTTTAAACTTTGATGGCTAACAACCGGCAGGGATAAATTCATTTCGTTTGATGGTAGGCCTGACTAGATCGACCTCACAAAAGCGAGATATAGCGAAATATATTGCGTTGTTAGTTGAATTATCGTAAGATATTTCAACGGTTTCTACTTATTGTACAAACATTTACACATTCCCAGAACAAATTCATCTTCGCGTCAATAAGGTGACTGTCCGGTCCGTGTTGTGACGGGCCTGCGCGTGTAAACATGTATCCAATAACCATTAAACGTTGGCACGAGTCCTAGAACAACCTGTTTCATAGATTTAAACAAGCATTGAACACAGATCAATAAAAAAATAATAAAATTTTACGGCAAGTGTTGTCGTCTTCAAGTGTGTTTTCAAGTTACGTAGAATGAAAATATAAAGTTTATTTTATCCATTTGTTCTACGTTTTGGTAAACTGAAATTGTTTTTCACCATTCTGATAATTTAATACATTCAAGTAATCAATTTTTTCTCTGGTATGATTTTTAAATATTTGTATAATCTCTTGAAAAGGTCAAAGGTCCAAAGCAAATATACGCGGTGACTTAACGTAACAGCTGCTAACTGAACTATTTACACGAATAAAACTGAATTTTGAAACATACTCAAGTTTTAAAAAAATAAAAAGATACTAACAAATGTTTTGTTTATTAAACAAGTGTATAACATTACTTGAAACATTGTATTTTGTAATGTATTAATTATAATAAGATTTATTTTTCGCTAAAACTCGAATCAATCTAAAAACATTTTCTTTGTCTGTTTAAAATCACTTTCTGCAAAATTTTAATTTAATATTCCACAAATTCCGGTAAATACTAGTGCTGTTTCACTATTGCTCCATTTAAAATAGCTTTATTCGCTCAGAGTAACAATTTACGATGAAGCAGATTCACCATGAGCCCTGACCGGAAGTAACATTGAAAAGTGATATTAAAGAGGGAAAAGATTCAAATTGCTTCCTTGTTTCTATTTGACTAAACTCCGGTTTCGAATATAGTGTAATTTCGGCAATATGTGTGTGGGGGGGAAGCATGCGTGTGAGTGTAAATAATGCGTTTGTTAATTTAGATAAGATATTTTCCGAGTTTTTTTAAAAATACTTGTGCCTTGAATATCCATTTTTCGCTCCGCTGCCAGGTGACACACTACGCAAAGTAGCCCTAATAGCCAAAATACTAACGATGGCGAAAGGTGACAAATGATACTCCAGGCCTATCAAGTTTTCTTAAACAATGGGCATCGTCGAGTCAGGCTTGTCTGTCTCACGCTCTCTGACTATTGTGTCATACTTACGCGCCCAGGAATTTAACGGACTTCGAATATTGATGAAACTGCAATTAGTATGCAAAGCCCAATGCCTTTGTCGCCCAGTGCAATATTAGACCAGTCAGTAGAAGACTTCACGAAAACTTTAAAACACGAGATAAATGTCTGCGTGCATATTGTGGCCATGTTTGCTCGTAAAGAAAGAAAGTTTAAATGTAAGACTGATAAATCGAATTAAAGTAGATTTTACATAGGTATATCCTCAAAATTGGGCAACAGAGACTAGCTAGCGGCGAGTTAGTTTGTATTTATTTAATATGGTCACTAATTACACTCCGTAATATTATAGCTGCTTATACGGAATAAGATAATTTTCTTTATTAACTTAACCAACAGATTGTAATAATATTCTCCGTCTCTGCTATGCCCTACACACACACACACACACACACACACACACACACACACACACACACACACACACACAAGTATATATATATATATATATATATTGACATCAATAGAGGAATAAAAATCCTACCTTAATTTCTCTACCTTTAACATCCTTCTCTGTCTGCAACACTCTTTTCTATCTGTATCACTTCCCTTTACTTTACTCTTTTCTATCCTAAAACCCCATCTTTATCTTCAACACTCTTTCCCATCCGTAACTCTCTTCTCTGTCTGCAACACTCTTCTCTATCTGTATCACTCCCCTCTACATTACTCTTCTCTATCCGTAAAACCAAACTTTATCTTCAATTCTGTTCCCAATCCATAACTCTCTTCTCTATCTGTATCACTCACCTCAACTTTACTCTTCTCTATTGGTAAAACCCATCTTTATCTTCATCACTATTCCCCATCTATAACTCTCTTCTATGTCTGTATCACTCCTCCTTAATGTACTCTTCTCTATCTGTAAAACCCATCTTTATCTTCAACACTCTCCTCCATCCGTAACACTCTTCTCTGAATTTATCACTTTTCTCTACTTTACTCTTCTCTTTCTGTAAAACTCATCCTTATCATATCATCAACACTCTTCCCCATCCATAACAGTCTTCTCTATGTGAAACAATATTCTCTAGCTATAGCTCTTTTGTCTACCTGCAACACTTTTCCCCTGTCTGTATCACTCCCCTCTACTGACCCTTCTCTGTCTGTAAAGCCCTTCTTTATCTCCAACACTCTTCCTTATCCATAACACTCTCCTCTATTTGGAACACATTTTTTTTTATATATAACTGTTTTCTCTATCTGCAACACTCTTCCTTGTAACCCCAACTTTAGAAAGTAATTCTACTCATGCGGACAATGAATCTCTCACCAATTATCTACTTTAATCCTTCCCTCTTCAAGTACTTAGGAATATGGCTACATCCAAATTCTTCAGTAAATATTTCCATTTCGTACAAAGGTGATGTGTTTGTATACATCAGTCATTTTGTCGATGCTGAAGTTGAAATAAAATATTATAATTAAATCTAACAGTTTTACAAGGTCTATTTTTCAGGAATCCACACGCCATAAATAAAATACCTATAAAACTAATATAAAAAAAAAACATTTTGTTAATAAACATTGACTACATAATGGTTACTTTTTGACACTATCACTTTGACGATTGAGGTACAGTAATTGAAGAACCTGAGGGCAAGCTTTCCTATACTATCTTCATAAAATTGCAATGTTCATAAGTGACAATTAATTTTAATGTGTCTTTTGAAGTGTCCTTTCCGTTCAAAAGATGGAAGTTTGTTCTTAAGTCGGGAGTGTACTCGTATAACTGGTGAAAGAAATTACTATTTGTAATTACTCAATGACTGTTGGGTTGCATATACACTTTGAGGACGGGTGTTGCCATGGACCAACTGACTGTAGGTGCCTAGGAGCTCCCCGCTTGTTGGAAATTAAACATTCTGGAACTGATCTGATCCATAACAACGACCGGCCTCTCGTTTATGCAATCCAACTGTTCGTAGAATATTTTCGATCACCAGTCATACTCTCCGAAACCTCCTTAACCTAGTAACCTCCACTTTATATGGAGTTAAGAAAGGTATTTATTTTACACTTACGTAAAAAAAAAAAATTATGCAAGATGGATTGTGTAAATAGGAGAGAGAATAGAGTATACATATTAGTAGAATCCCACAAGAGAGTGGAATTGCCAAACGAGGGGTGAACACCGAAATTGGTGAAAAACAATAGAAAGACTGAGAAGAAACCACCCGGTTGCCTCGAGGTTTCATACTGAAGAAAAGCAGGCAATATTCGTACTTAATGGTTGGTTAGTGAAAACAAATTAAGTGCTATACAACACTAAAATGATTGCTTAACAAATTGTTAAAATATTTACAATAAAAAGACAACAATATCGAGTAATATGGCAAATTTAAAAAACAAATCTCGGAAGTAGAACGCTGGGTGCGTTCGATCCTTTGCCGGTCTACAGAGTCCTGGACTCTGAAGGAGAGAGGAGATATAAAGATATTCCAGCAACCTTGATTCATGAGGGCAATGACTTTACTCTTTTCCCTGGCTAAGGAAAACAATATCCCTTCCCCCGGCTAAGGAAGACCATATCCCTTCCCTCGGCTAAGGTAGACCATAACCCTTCAACCAGGCCTGCAATTCAATACATTAAAATCGCCAAAGTACATAAACTGTTATTACACTATCTTTAAGGAAGAATTATTTTGTAAGGTGTTTTAAATTATATTTAGATCAATAATTTTGTTAGCAATTATTTTTATCTGTAAATCACTACAAATAGAATACAGAGAGAATGAAATTACTACGCGTTGAGATTTTAATTTTAAATTTATTTTTGTTACTAATTTTTTTAATTTTAGAAAACTTTTAAAATTAAGTTAAAGTGCATATTTTATTTGCACAATTTGTTATTACATGTTCTTTTTATTAATTTATAATTCGCACTTGAAATAATGTAGCAAGAATCAGCTTTATTCTACTACAATGAACAAACAATAAGCAATATATATATATATATATATATATATATATATATATATATATATATATATATATATATATATCCGGAGTACACCCGTTCGTTTTTATGCGTTAGAAAATGAACGGATCTACCCCATATATTAACTATTTATCACATTTTTCCATCCGTAAAGAAATACATATCAACATAATATTTATTTAAATATTTATTTATATTTATATTGCCCGTATATTTGATGAATTTAAATACTTCTGTTGTGCTTGAGGTGATTACAATTAGAATGAATAAAACTAAAACAAAAAGAAATATTTAAATGAAGACTAATTTTTACAATTGCTTTATAATAACCGAAAATGGTTTAAAATACAGAATACGTAGACAAAATTATGCAACACAATCTATTACAAAAATAAATTAAAAAGTGTTAAGATCGATTTCTACTACCGTGCTTGATGTATTTATTTTTTAATGAGCTAAATATTAAATTCTGTAGATGTATAATATGTAATTCGTGAATTGAGACACAAAATTAACAAAACTATACAGTCACTGGAAGAAACGTTGAGATTCGAATTTAACCTTGAGTCTTGTGGGCGACCAGTATCATCCTTGTTGAGTTGACTAGAATATCTAATGTGTGATGGGTTTGTAAATCATAAACTACTCGCAACTTGCTTATACACGTTGAGCTGAAATATGTAGTGTCCAGAGGTTAGGGAACGCACAACTTCAATAAAGTAAATATCTGCTTTCATTTATAAAACTGCAGAACAAGGTATGCAGTGTTTGATACAAGTTTTACACTGAAAAGATGAGTATTTTTATGATAATGTAAGCCTATTTGTGGAGTATAAATATTAAAAGGAAACCATATTATAATAACTACATAGTTTACGCTATGCGTTCCATATAGTTGTTAAAAGCAGGTTCTATTTCAGTATTTATATTTTATAAATGCCTTTTTGTTTATCATAAAATTATTCAAGCTAGTATATAACACATATTTAGCTTTTATTCGAACTCAATATATTTTACATTAAAATCTAATACATTATAATCAAATATATAAGCAATAATAAATCATAAATAATTCTTTTGGGTAAAAGGACTTACAAGATACACGCCGAAAAACTTAAACTTCTGTTTTCTTAACAATTAATTTATTTCTAAATATACAGAACGCGTCATTTAAGCACATGAGGCGCATGGCACTGAGGGAAATGTTAAGATTCGTCTCTAGCCTTGACTCGGGTGGGCGGAGGCCAGGGTCCTCCTGGCGTGAGGTGGCTGGAATATTTATTGTGCGATGTGTTTGTAAACCGAGAATAACTTGCAACTCATGTAGAATTGCCTATTGTCGTGAGGTTATAGCGGCTTTAAAGTAAAATGCATTCTACTCTTATCTGTCGGAAGAGTAAGATGTATAGTTCATTCAATTGTTTTTAACGTGTAAGGCTCTGATGCGAAAACCTAAGTCCTATGATGCGGCGTATTTTAAAAACTTTCTTGATAATTTTAGCGACTCTTTAATACTGTTGGGTAAATGTACATTATCATTTGCGTTTTTATATTATTAGGTCATACTTTATATGTTCTTTTAACAATTATAACCTGACATAATAAGGATGCAATTCATGTCAAAGTAAACCCCTTTTTAGAATTTAAACCCACATAAATAACGAATGGGTGACGCTTAGAGTAGTGTCACTGAATGTTGATTTATAAAATTCAATCTAAACCTATATTTCTTCTTAAATTTTAATTTTATTCCTAAAGGTAGAAAAAACTTAAATATTATAAATAATATTTGAGCTGGCTTGTGAGTTGAGGTCATAAACAAAATATATACACGCAGCTCACAATTATAAAACTGTAATTTCATACGCGTTTCGATGTCATCATCATCAGTTATATGTCTTCTAGTAGCATCACTGATGATGGTGACATAAGTAATCGAAACGCATATGAAATTACAGTTTTATAATTGTGAGTTGTGTATATTTATTTTTTTATACTTAAATATTGTTTTTAAATTCTTGTTCATGTGATTCTGAATATTATAAACTACTTTCTTTACGTACTTAGGGCCTATCTATCATTCCATATAGTGAAGTACTGCTAGCACACTTACGCTGTAAATGAATATTTATGATTAGAGATTTGATAATGATGAAAATACATGTTTAATGTAAAAAAATTTAAATTACTAAGAAACCCAGTAAGGTACTTAAACACAATGAGCATAAGAGGTAATTTTAAAACAATGGCATACTACATATGGAGAAGTTGGGTGTGCACTTATTCTACAAGTTGCAAACCTCTAAGAGTAAAAAAATGGAGTTCGCCAATGAAGCGAAATAGAGACAAAATTTTAACTCGTGCCTAGTAAAAAGCGGCGTTATCATTATCAGCCTCTTCGCAGGAGCTTCCGCTCTCTGATAGCGAAGCTTTAGTTGACCACATATTGAACACGGATTTAAATCCATCTAGTTAGTATAAGGCAGTGGTGGCTGGTGCCTAAAACCTATGGGGATTGCAGAACGTAAAGTGTTAGTTTTTTCAAGACAGATTAATCATGATCATAAAAATTTAAAGGGCTATTATAGGGAAAATAAATAGATAATGCTCAATGATTTGAGATTTACTCTATTAGCACTTTTTATTTTATTTTTACTCATTTAAGACGTCGAATATTAAGATATGGGTTTATTTATTATCAAACACGCCTCAATTCATTCTTAACTGTGAATGTCAACAAACTCGGAGCGGAGATGCTTCTCTTCGGACGGAACCTATCTAAACTGAATACTCCCGATGTTGCAGCCCGTCTGCAAGCTATGGAGCCTTACGGCGCTGCATTGCTGTTTTAGTCTGTCTGGACCTTACAATCCTCATTCTACATTAGGAGTGACGTCACTGGGTGTTGAAAGATTCCCTGCAACCAGGCCGAACGAGACTGTCTGCCACTAGGCGAATGGTCACACGGTCGCTGCGGTTCCGACATTTTATTATAATTTATAATGATCGATCTTGTTATATGATGAATAATCACTAGTAACAATGTACATAATTCCTACACAATAAATTTTTTTTTTTTTGTTATTGATCTCTGTTTTTGGGGTTTGCGCAACCTGTCCACGAGCCGCCGTAGCTATAAGGTAGTATAGACAAGCTGCAAGGCTCTATGGGGCACAAACAAAAGATCCCCATTGAATCCAGGCAACGTTTTCCTCTACACAAGATTCAGTGAAAAACAAATCCCCTAAAGACATCACGAAAATTGACGCACAAACTTCAAGCCCCTAATAAAAAACAAAACTCTTTGATTTGTCCAGGGTATTCCAAATATAGAAAAAACTCAAACTAGGACTGAGTAAAAAAAGTATGATTCGAACGATAATACTACAAAGTTTTGGCATTTCGAGCGTTTGATTAAATAAAAACGTGTATGATTCTTCCACAGTTATGATATTTTTTTGTTAATGTTTATAATTTATTTATGATTAATTTTATGACTTTTACAAATTCTTAGGTGACATTGCTAGTAACTTTGTACTCAATTCATTTCCACTATACTTACATTGTTTCTTCTTCTTTTTTAGCAATGCTTTTCTTAAGAATGGTCTCGTATACTTTAGTAAGTCCTTACAAGATAGACAAAACTTAATAGTGTAAAAACCAAATAGTGTATGCCTCTACTTGGTTGCGTCACCACAAAATGCGTGTAAAAATTGAATTAGTTGTATGAATTAAGATTCTTTACCCCTAAAAGGTTTGCAATGTGTGTCAAACCCACATATTGTTTGATGTCCGAGCTGATAGCATCGGTGAACGATATATTCCTATTCACCAATGAAGATAGTAGTTGTAGCTCTAATGAAGTGGTCGTACTTGTCCTTGCTTAATTAGTTTCACACCTGTTGTGCCTGTAGTTAGCCTTAATGACTTGCCTGTACCTGCGGATGTCTGTGTTTAGTCTTTCTAAACTCTTGCACCAATTTAAACTCATCCCGTTTATCCGACCGATCCGACAACCAGGAATGAGTTATGTCCACACTGTATTACAACGTGTCATCTGCTTGTAAAGACGTCTACAGCCGTCAACGATTAAACGAACGGAGCTTAATCAGGTTTAGAAATTGGGACCGACCATTTTCCCTCACACGTGTTGCCCCAGATCAGTAACACACCGGGTACGGTTGAACGGGACTTGTATAGCGGTAGAGACCACATGAACTCTCAACAATTAATTATATCTATGTCATCTCCAGTTCGACTTGCAACAATCTAGGTCTTTGACCTGCAACATAAGCAGCTATTTTTAAATAAATCTTTAAAAGAATTATTCTTTTCAGAATTAAAATTTATTTTTTCATTACTTTCGTTCAATACACACTATTTATTATAATTTTGTATCCAATAACTAATACGCCATTGGAAATATTTCACTCACATGCACGGCTTAAATTTAATTTTATTATAGCTTTTAATTTTTTTACAATAAAATGAATCTTATTCCATGTGGCAGTATAATCTTATTCAATCAATATTCTGATGAATAGCTTAAGATTTAATTTGATTCAATATTTCCATCGACGTTTCAGACAGTTACTTTCCTTATGGTCATTTCAACACTACAACAGAAAATACGAGAACAAATATTACTAACAATACTTTTGTTGGGGGAGTTTTTGTTACTTATATTTTATTTTAGAACGTTTTAACCTTGAAAATGTCCAAGGGCTGAAACGTCGACGAAATATTAATTTACATTATATACAATGTCTTACAAAAGTTATAAATACAATAGCTAATACAATGTCTTGTTTTATTCATATGAGTCCTGATTGTATAGACTTCTAAGCTTTCTCAAAATGTATTTATTTTTTGTTTTCTGTTTTATATGTTATCCAGTTATAGTAAGTATGTAACATTTATCAAATTATACTCCTTTAATATAGAAAATTTTTTTGTTTAAAACAACTATTAACTTGACCCTTTCGTAAAAATTGTTATCAGTAGTATATTCAACTAAAAATAAAAGTAGGCCTACATAGAAAATAATATTATTGCCTAATAGTTTAAAGTTGGATATAGTTACCTAATTTGCTAATTTGTAATTGATCTGATTCTAAATGATTTTAAAATTATTTTTCCATGCAGATTTAATAGTCGATAACTAGGCAATTGTTAAAATCATGAAAAAATTAATAATTTTAACCAAAAATCTAAATCTTTTTGCATTGCATGTTGAGATTTTGTCTTTTATCAAAGAACAAGTTGTACAGTTTTATCAAAAAAAGTGGTTTATTTTTCATTTATTATCCTGAATTTAGGTTCAGTATTACTATATGAATTTTGTAGTGCATTCTGTTAAGACAACACACACGCGCGCGCGCGCGCGCGCGCACACACATTTACGCACATACACAAGCGCGCGCGCACACACACACACACACACACCAATACTTATTGCTCTATATGTACCCTAGGAACTACTTCACTCAACCCAAAAGTGAGGTTTTTCTTTGTAAATCTTCCTTAGTATGTTACAGACTATGTGTTTCTTCTATTTCCTTAAGTGCACTATAAGTTCAACCAAATACACAATTCTCTGAAATACATAACGGTTTATTGTAAGTGTAAATTCATTCCCCGTGACACATCCACGGATATATTGGAAGTTTATATACCCATCCCACAAATATAATATATAATATGATTTCATCACTGTTACTATATTAAAAAAATGTTTTACACAAGCACACGTTGGTTACGCAAGTACCCCCCCACTTGTAATAACAATGAGAAAAGTGGATCTAATTTTCACATCTACACTTGTCGACACTGTTACGTCATCCATTGTGCAACTTCTTAAATGTAGCATAGCTAGGACTGTCGAAAGTTTCACCACCAAAGTTTAATCTCGCTGTTTTTCTAACCGTGCATTTAAATCTCAATTCTGAACGTTTAAGATATTTAAATTCAGTAATACAATTCCCGTGCAAGCGTGTGGCCGCTCTATTATCATGAATAAATGGATCGCTGAGGAGAATATTGTTACTGGCCAACAGCTGATTGCTCTAAGATAACAGCTGACTATTGTTGGGAGCAATAAATCAAGAATGCTATTGTGCGCACGCTGCCAGTAGATTATTTTATTTAATTTTATAATGTATGACACGAAGGTCGGGTAACTGAGTGTCATAATAAATCCTGTCAGAGAAAAATATGTTACCGTAGATAGAGATTGAGTGCATATTGCTCTTAGCTTTGTATTCGGCCTTCCTACCGCGGTACGTATTGAGGAATAGTGCCACTAGTTGTAGCACGAAATATAATTACTAATAAATACCAATAATTTATGTATAAAACAAAAATGTAATAAATTTAAAGTTACTTTGTAATACTGTATTACAAAGAGGTAACTGATAAACAAATTCTGACTAGAATCTCTACACACGACCAAAAGCCTACTGTAGTGACGTTTTTATCCACTACCCCCATATTTCTTTTCTAGGAATGTAATTATTTAACACAATCAATGCAATCTAATCGAAGATTTATCGTCAAAATCAAAAATATTTGTAAAAATCACGGCTTGAAGCTTTATGTCAATTTAATATATTGGCATCATCAAAATTCTCATCCACACTCAGCAGCTGAAATAATACTAAATACAAACACACACACACACTCACGCGCGCGCGCACGCGCACACGCACACGCGCGCACACACACACACACACACACACAGTCTGTTTGAAAAAAGGAGGTAACTTTGGGAAATTACCAAACAAATTAAAACTAAAGAAAGAAACCAATTAACGTAGGTTTGAAAAAACGTTTCCGTTTAGGATCAGTTTTGTATTTTTCAACAAATTAATTATGGTTTATCATAGAAAAACTGATTTTTACTGATTTTATCGAAATTTTGTAACATTAACCCAATTGCTTTTTCTCACTAGATAAATATAACCTAAACAATTGCCACAAAAATCATGGTGGTCATAACATGTTTATAGGATTATAGACTATATAATACTTTTTATACTTTTATTTCTTAATATTATAGCTAATTATACAAATTGCTATTTGTGACAAATTGCTATATTGTAAGAGCAAAATACAATATTATTTTAATATCGTTTTGTATCAATTCTTTGTTGGGCGTCTTTTTTTTATTAATTTGGTTTCAAAATTCAACAACAAATTACATCTCCACTTCTTACGTTGTTTGAATCTAATTTCATCTAGTTGCCCTCATTTGTGCCTATTTTCTCTTTATATTTATTATCATTTTTTGTTTAATATTACGTTGGAATTGGTGTTTTCTATGAAAGACTCAGTACAAATTTTAATTAACTTTAAAACTGTAATATAGATGTAATGTCCAAAAGACAAAGTTATTTCTTTACAAAAAAAAAAGTAATTCCTTTTGGAAAAATTATAGGAGCAGAAATATTTAAAGCCTGCTGACTGGTCTAATTAGCAAACCACTGGACTATTAACATAAAGGTCCTGATCCCTGGTAGTACCAAAGAATTTCTGTGTTAATTACTTTTACATTAGTTTACGACTATCCGAATTTATTTTGTAAATTTGTAAAAACTTACCGAGACAGAACGTTTTCGATCGCTCCGTGGTGATCTTCATTAGTGTCGTTAGGTGACGGTTTTAAAGGCAGGTTTTCGATAGTATCAAAGATTATGTGTGATTTGTATTGGGTTTGTTTGTTTAATATGTTTGTATTTTGTGTTTGTAAATTTCAAATTCTTCTAGTATGTTGAGATGTGGTCTTTTTTTGTTGTTGTGTAAGATTTCTAAGTTATGGTTAATGTCTGTGTGTGTATTTGTGTCCTGTTTCTTTTAGGTGATTAACGGATGCTGAGTCGGTGTTCTTTTTGGGTGATTTTGTGTGTTCCTCGACTCTTTGTTGGAAGCTGCGACTTGTTTGCCCAATGTAGAGTTTGTTGCAGTTTGTACAGTTTAATTTGTATACGCCTGGTGCTTGTAGTTTATCATTACTGTGGGTGTTGTATTTTCTTTTGTAGTTTTTTTTGTGTTTTTCAAGCCTAGGTCAACTCAGAATATGAAGATGGTACCTACAGTCAAAACTATACTAATGTGTCTGCCATTATCCCTTGAAAACTGAATAGCCAAAGGCAGCTTTATCATGGATCACCAAGGAATGTCGAAAATGTAAAAGGAATCATAGAAATAAGTAAAAGAACAAACAGCTGTTACTAAACTACTGATTTATATTTCTAGCAACAACTTTACGCAGTTCGGGTCTTGAATGTAATTTGACTAATGTTCGTTATACATTTATATATTTTCAGGCATAATACAAAAAACATTAAAATATTGAAAAATAGATTGAAACTTTTGTCAAAATTGTGAATTTAACGGATTTACATCGTGACATAACCTTTCAGATTGAATTTAACCCAACCAATTAGGAAGATGTATTCCAGACGTCATAACGACAGCACAATAGCTCCAGTCCTACGAATTTGTTACAATCGTTAGCCTCATTCGGCCAACTAGATCTTTCAGAGCAACACAATCCAAGTTAAATAAATCGATTAGTTTGGGCCGATCGTTATCGAATAACGGTATCTCCGAAACAAAGGCAACGCCTGGTCAATCTAATGAAGACAGGGCCGCAGAAATGCGCTGCTGTCGGTTTCGGGTTTATGAGTCTATTTTTGACCTGGAATTTCCAAAATGCGCTTTTTATAATTCACCGAAGCCTTGAATAACGCCACATAGAGAAGACGGCTTACAGTCCGTTATATTTTCAAATTATTTTTTAAAGGAGTTTTCATTTTATGAATATGCAGACAATCTCTTTAGTCAAATTGTTTTATAATTTAAGGAATGTCACTTTCAAAATAAGTATGTGTGTGTGTGTGTGTGCGCGCGCGCGCGCGCAAATTTATTTACAAGGTTGGGAAATCAAAACCAACTTTTTTAAAATTATTCATTTACTCAATTTATTCTTTACGCCAAGTGAAATTAACCACTTTTTTTCAATTATACTACGATAACTTATATTTTTTGTATTTTAATCAATAATGATGGTAAAGAGTTAGCAAAACATGTATGACGAAATTGAACATTTTTTAAAGGGATTAATGTGTTAGCTTAATGCTGATAGGTTTAAAGTTTTTATATGTAGGCGTATCCTACAGTGCTGTCCAACCTCAAAACCAGAATTAACAGTAAGCACGAATTATCGAAGGACTAAAAGTAGACCTTAAAGTTGTAATTATTTTTTTTTAAACGTTTAATCGAAATTTCTCTAAAATGAATTTGTAATATGATTGCTTTCACTAAATGTTATATGTTTTTATTATTTTAATTTTAATGTTCAGGCTATTCAATATATAATTAACTCGGGGTCTCCAACCTACGGCCCGCGGGCCACATCCGGCCGTCGAACAGATTTTTTCAGACCCGCGGAAAGCTAGCATACTGAAAAATATATTATTTGGTACTATATTAAACATTTTTACCATTAAATATAAGTACAGTACAAGTCTCTCACTTGCCACGTCTTTTCTATATAATGTGAAACTAGCTGTAAAAAGTAAACAACTAAGCAAGAAAATCTCAAAACCCACAACTGAGGTCTTGATTAGAAAAAACGTCGTGGGTGTATGGGGGGGGGGGGCTAGACTTTCTGCCCTGAAATATTGCTGGACCGCCTTTCCTCCAAAACTTTTCGATGTGGCCCTTGAATAAAATATGTTGGAGACCCTTGATATAAACCATTATTATTTTTAAGCCAAACTAAAAAATTTCTACAGACATATTCCATCATCTACGTACTATTACACGCTTTTAGGCCCAATTTTGTACTTCGTCGGTACAGGTTGTAAATGTTCAATAGAAATTTGACATTGTTCTTCACTGTTTAATAATCAATAACAAATTTTAGTATTCTGGAATACTTTAATTTTGTTTTTTACATAGGTAAGATTGAGCCCAACTTGTGAGTTGATGTAATTATTAAAAATAAGACTAAAACACACAAATAAATACGTCGGTTGCATCAAACGCATTTCAGTCATTAAGTGCTCATTCATAATCAGTGATTTAATCTACTGATTATAAAAGGAAGTATTAATACCAGTTGTTTCATGTAATTAATGCATTAAGAGTGTATGTTTTATTATTTAATTATTATTATTTATTCTGATTAAAACTCGTGTGAGACCAACGTCTCTAGTCATCTAATATTTACTTAAAGCAAAAGGTTTTTTTTAATACAATATCTAATCTGTGTTTGCAACACAAGCACCAACTATTTCGTTCTCTTTCTTGCTTATACTTATTCGGAAACGACGACATTCCTGGATTAGCAAGAACAAGACTAACAACCCTAAGGCAAAAAAAGTATTTTTTAAAATACAAATTAGACCTTTGTACAGTAAACAAAATTGTTTATTAATATAGTTGGGCAAGTACTCAATGTCCTATGATATAAAAATATAAATAAACTTTTCCAACAGAAGTTTCAAGTCAAAAATTACGTGAAAAATATACACAATGTAAAGAAAGAAAAAGAAATATATAATTTTAAAAAATAAACTTAAAAGTATTAAAAGGAATTACTGGTTAAATTTCTTGAAAGATTTTCTCTTGAAAGAATCTTCAAATATTCGCCGAATTTCAACTTAGTAATAAAAAACAAAAATTAATAAAAGAGACAATGTTAAGAGTATTATTAAAACAGCCAAAGAACAAAATATAATGTTCCACGCGTACAAAACTATTACAATTTTCTCTCCTATTCGCTTCAGTTGAGAGTAGATATCCGTTTATTTACTATTAATATTCTGTTAATATTTAGAAAACATTACAACTTAAGACTTTTAGAGTTATTTAAGTTCAAAACTCTAATGAACTCCACAAGACTATTATAACTCCTATTTATTTAATTTATTCCTTTTGTCGTCGACTTTCGCTCATTCACGTTATTTTGCGGCTATTTTTAAGATTATAACCATAACAAATAACCTAATTATATTTATAAATCTATCAATAAACTCTATTATAATTTATCTCAAACCATCTCAAACGAATAGGTTTGTCATCAGATTTATTAAAAAGACTTAATTAAAACATATGCTCGTGCGCGCTCATATTCACACACACACACACACACACACACACACACACACACACACACACACACACACACACACACACACACACACACACACACACACACACACACACACACACACACACACACACACACACACACACACACACACACACACACACACACACACACACACACACACACACACACACACACACACACACACACACACACACACACACACACACACACACACACACACACACACACACACACACACACACACACACACACACACACACACACACACACACACACACACACACACACACACACACACACACACACACACACACACACACACACACACACACACACACACACACACACACACACACACACACACACACACACACACACACACACACACACACACACACACACACACACACACACACACACACACACACACACACACACACACACACACACACACACACACACACACACACACACACACACACACACACACACACACACACACACACACACACACACACACACACACACACACACACACACACACACACACACACACACACACACACACACACACACACACACACACACACACACACACACACACACACACACACACACACACACACACACACACACACACACACACACACACACACACACACACACACACACACACACACACACACACACACACACACACACACACACACACACACACACACACACACACACACACACACACACACACACACACACACACACACACACACACACACACACACACACACACACACACACACACACACACACACACACACACACACACACACACACACACACACACACACACACACACACACACACACACACACACACACACACACACACACACACACACACACACACACACACACACACACACACACACACACACACACACACACACACACACACACACACACACACACACACACACACACACACACACACACACACACACACACACACACACACACACACACACACACACACACACACACACACACACACACACACACACACACACACACACACACACACACACACACACACACACACACACACACACACACACACACACACACACACACACACACACACACACACACACACACACACACACACACACACACACACACACACACACACACACACACACACACACACACACACACACACACACACACACACACACACACACACACACACACACACACACACACACACACACACACACACACACACACACACACACACACACACACACACACACACACACACACACACACACACACACACACACACACACACACACACACACACACACACACACACACACACACACACACACACACACACACACACACACACACACACACACACACACACACACACACACACACACACACACACACACACACACACACACACACACACACACACACACACACACACACACACACACACACACACACACACACACACACACACACACACACACACACACACACACACACACACACACACACACACACACACACACACACACACACACACACACACACACACACACACACACACACACACACACACACACACACACACACACACACACACACACACACACACACACACACACACACACACACACACACACACACACACACACACACACACACACACACACACACACACACACACACACACACACACACACACACACACACACACACACACACACACACACACACACACACACACACACACACACACACACACACACACACACACACACACACACACACACACACACACACACACACACACACACACACACACACACACACACACACACACACACACACACACACACACACACACACACACACACACACACACACACACACACACACACACACACACACACACACACACACACACACACACACACACACACACACACACACACACACACACACACACACACACACACACACACACACACACACACACACACACACACACACACACACACACACACACACACACACACACACACACACACACACACACACACACACACACACACACACACACACACACACACACACACACACACACACACACACACACACACACACACACACACACACACACACACACACACACACACACACACACACACACACACACACACACACACACACACACACACACACACACACACACACACACACACACACACACACACACACACACACACACACACACACACACACACACACACACACACACACACACACACACACACACACACACACACACACACACACACACACACACACACACACACACACACACACACACACACACACACACACACACACACACACACACACACACACACACACAACACAACACAACACAACACAACACAACACAACACAACACAACACACACACACACACACACACACACACACACACACACACACACACACACACACACACACACACACACACACACACACACACACACACACACACACACACACACACACACACACACACACACACACACACACACACACACACACACACACACACACACACACACACACACACACACACACACACACACACACACACACACACACACACACACACACACACACACACACACACACACACACACACACACACACACACACACACACACACACACACACACACACACACACACACACACACACACACACACACACACACACACACACACACACACACACACACACACACACACACACACACACACACACACACACACACACACACACACACACACACACACACACACACACACACACACACACACACACACACACACACACACACACACACACACACACACACACACACACACACACACACACACACACACACACACACACACACACACACACACACACACACACACACACACACACACACACACACACACACACACACACACACACACACACACACACACACACACACACACACACACACACACACACACACACACACACACACACACACACACACACACACACACACACACACACACACACACACACACACACACACACACACACACACACACACACACACACACACACACACACACACACACACACACACACACACACACACACACACACACACACACACACACACACACACACACACACACACACACACACACACACACACACACACACACACACACACACACACACACACACACACACACACACACACACACACACACACACACACACACACACACACACACACACACACACACACACACACACACACACACACACACACACACACACACACACACACACACACACACACACACACACACACACACACACACACACACACACACACACACACACACACACACACACACACACACACACACACACACACACACACACACACACACACACACACACACACACACACACACACACACACACACACACACACACACACACACACACACACACACACACACACACACACACACACACACACACACACACACACACACACACACACACACACACACACACACACACACACACACACACACACACACACACACACACACACACACACACACACACACACACACACACACACACACACACACACACACACACACACACACACACACACACACACACACACACACACACACACACACACACACACACACACACACACACACACACACACACACACACACACACACACACACACACACACACACACACACACACACACACACACACACACACACACACACACACACACACACACACACACACACACACACACACACACACACACACACACACACACACACACACACACACACACACACACACACACACACACACACACACACACACACACACACACACACACACACACACACACACACACACACACACACACACACACACACACACACACACACACACACACACACACACACACACACACACACACACACACACACACACACACACACACACACACACACACACACACACACACACACACACACACACACACACACACACACACACACACACACACACACACACACACACACACACACACACACACACACACACACACACACACACACACACACACACACACACACACACACACACACAATAATCGGATTCTTTCATTATAATATTTATGAGACCGACCAGCTGTTAAATTGCCACAGTGACGAGTTTCTGTAATTACTCACAATAATACCTCGCTGTTATAACTATAATAGCTATAATAGTATTAGTAATATTACGAATATTAACAATATTGGTCGTAACTAAGAAAACAAACTAGAACCAAGAATTGGTCTTTATCAGCAATCACCAACAAATCACCTTTGCTTATCATTGAAAATACTCAGCTATATACAGTATATGTTATATATAGTACGAATGTGTGCGTGCGTGTGCGTGTGCGTGTGTGTGTGTGTGTGTGTGTGTGCGTGCGTGCGTGCGCGCGTGTAATATATATATTTTCAACTTTGCAACACTGTCTTTCTATTATATACTAGAATATGTAGATATTTTTATGAAGCCGATCAATCAATTTGGGGGTTATTGTCTAAAAAAAACTATGAATACATATATAACTAATATAACCAGTATTCTCGTTATATGCAACCCTACAACTTCATATAGGTTATAATGAATAATAATGCCACAACATCTCAAGTGCCATACATCTGTGCCATAGGCCTACATCTATCCCATCTACAGTACACTTGATGGCATATCTAGTGTTACCGCCTACCACAGTAACCTCACTTAAATAGTGACAGGGTTTAGTAAGAGGCCCGGCGTGGTCAGGTACCGTACCTATAGCGGACCTACAACCTATCTCGGTTATAGAATGTTATCCTACCTAAGCTGGCACTCGGCGGCTGCGGGACTTGGCGAGAGGCCGAGGTAGAGGGGAGGATGGAGGTGATCCAGGTCATTTTCAAAAACATCAACCCTTGGACTTCCGCTCACTCATTATTTTGTTACCTATTAATAGTTTTTTATGTAGAGTAAAAATAACAAAAAATGTAAATAGAGGGTTCAAGGAAGCGTGCTAATAGGATTGTCTAAGGTTTGAGACAGCTAGGCTGCGAATTATGGTCCCGATGAGGAATGGCGACAGAGCCTGACGTTTTCTATGGACGAATACACAATTTCTACCTAAAAGCCAAGTGCTAGCTTATAAAATTTAACCTATACTGTTACGTATTTAAAATTAATATAGACTCATTTCTTTTATTTTAAACCCGCCGCCAAAGTCAGACAAAGCTCACCCGTAATAAGGTTTGTTCTGCAGTTTGAACCGGCAGAGCACGTTAGACCTTTCCAGAGTGTATACCGATATCCTACGTTCTAATATATTATTATACTTTTCAATCTCCGTACCTTAGGTACTAGAATACGTGAATGTAACTATTTTATTAATGTTTATACCGAATGTGACCAGTGCGTGGAATACGAACAAGTTTTCTGGCCAGAAATCGCTTATTTAATACGCGAGTGTGATAAGTGTGTATTCCACGGTTCACGTAAGTACAAACTATTAATTTATATAATTATAATAATTATTGGTCCTCCGAAACTATTGTTACCAAACATATACGTAGGGACGCATAGGTATTGCCATGCAATTAGACATTGACAAATACAAATGAACAGGGTGGTGAGGGTCGAAAGTCCCATAACATGTGCTACACTTATAGATGTATTGCTTTAAGTATGTGTTATTCTGTGAAAGATGCTAACCTCCTCTTTATTGGGAAGTAGCTAGTCTTCCACAAAGGACACTAACCCTTCTAAGTAACCCACAAGGAAAGGCAATCATTAACACGCGTTCTTTATCAGTTGTTTCTGTAAAAATCGCAAAGACGAAATATTTTATTGATAAAACCGCACTGTTTTACCATAACCGTTAACAAAATTAAATGCAGGCTCATTCAACCGTAAAAGTTAGAATTTAAAGATGCAAAGACGAAATATTTTATTGATAAAACCGCACTGTTTTACCATAACCGTTAACAAAATTAAATGCAGGCTCATTCAACCGTAAAAGTTAGAATTTAAAGATGTAGATTGAACAATAAGCCTTCACGCATTGAAGCCTACAGTCGCAATAACAGCTAAACCTCTCAATTAACAATGCAAATACCAGCATGGCCTCTGCTCAGAGATGCCCCGATATGCTCCCCGCTTTAAAAAGTGTTCAATAACAAATACTGCACTTGGGTGCAATGACCTTACTTAGACGTTTATACTTTACCTTGTGTAATCTGACTGGGGGGAGGGGGAGAGATTACAGTCTGGCTTAGATAGGGGCATTTTAAACAAAGGTATTTGTAATGCACAAAACACATTGTAATTGAAGAAACATGTATAACACATTCATAAAAACTTAATTTTATTATAACTTACTTTTTATATGCCTAACATAAAAATTAATAGCTAGTAAAGTAAAGTTTTTATATATGTTACATGCATAAGTGTAACCAGCAGCGTAAGTTCAAGGTGAACACAATCGATATACATACTGATACTAATAGTGTAGCCTACTAACTTTTAGTGTTTGTACTTCTTCGATTTATTTACTCGTATAAGCTCATAGAGAGGACATGAACTTTTTATTGTTTCCTAGCCATCGTGCTTACGAGATGAGAAGCTGTCAAACGTTAATTGAATAACGGGCCAAGTACAGTGCAATATTATTTTTTTAAGAAACGTATGTGTTACCTTTTCCCAGCATCGGTATCAGGTGTTATTTTTCGTTTCTGACGTAAATTCAGAGTAAATGTAGACAATATTTTTACAATTTTGGCTTTTTTATTGGCAAAAGAAAAGAGGAAAGGAATAAATTACAAAGAGGAAAAACTCAATTCATAAAATTTGTAAAATCAAATTTAAGAACACAAATTAAACCGTTTAGAAAAATATGAAACATTTAATGTATGTTATAATATTACACAATTATTACCAGTAAACGAGCTTAGCTTGCGTGAGACAAAGGTTACAAACTAAATACAGTAGTATTGAGCCACCAACTCATACTCAACAATATTTTCTCGAAATCTTGTTGCTGTTCATAACTAGCTGGTTATTAATTTTTATTACACTTTTTCTATTACTTGCGACCAGACATTTTGTTAACTAAATGTTGTTGAATTGTTAACTTACACTTGGAGGAAACTTTTTCGTCTCACGACTTCTTCAGCATCATAAGACCCTCTTAAGCCTCCGGAGGCTTAAGACGAAAAGGTTTCCTCCAAGTGTAAGTTAGCAATTCAACAACTTTTAGTTAACAAAAAGTCTGGTCGCAAGTAATAGAAAAAGTTTAATAAGAATATTTTCTCATTAGGGTTTCACGTCATTCATTAACGTCAGTGAGAACAACCACACAAAACTTGAGTTTCAGTTACATTTTAGAATTTGTGCTTTAAACTCACAGATGATGATCACTATGTTATTAACACCCATACAGAAAACATATCACAGATTGTGTTTTGGCTTACGTTATAAACGTTTTCCTTCATAAATCTCAATTTAGGTGACTGGAGCACAACGGACTACGAACCTAATCTATAGGTCAAATTTTATAAGCTGGACTTGGCTCTCAGGTAGGAAATGTATATTCGCCGTCTAGAAAACATAAAGCACTGTCCTCATCCCTCATCTGGGACATAAATCGCGACCTACCCGTCCCAACCCTTAGACAATCCTATTATCACGACTACGTGAACGCCTTATTTACATTTGTTGTTATTTATACTATACATTAAAAAGTATAATTAAGTACTGTAACAAAATAAGGAATCAAACCTAAGAGTCAGCAGTTCTCCAAGGGTCAATATTTTTGAAAATGACCTGCGAGCACCTCTACCCTCCCCTCATCCTCTGCATTTCGCCAAGGCCCGCAGCCCTAAATGCTAGCTTATAAAATTTTACTTATACCCGGATAGCAGATAGTACCTACAGCTTAATCACTCTGGTCAAATGTTCACCTAGAGAAACCCTGCTGCAACAAAGGGAGGTTAAAGCTTAATGCAGTCATACTCTTCAATGCCTGTACGACTTTAAAATAACTCTCCTAAATCATGATAGTGATATAGAAAGCAGTTTTCTATAACTACTTAGTTATTTATTTATATTGACATTAGTTCAATATAAAATTAGTAAGCTCAAATACGTGTTATAAAAATTTATTTAACTTAGACAATGTTTAAGTTTTGCAATAATACATTTTGTTTACAAAGATGATTTATTAATAATTACGAAACAAAGTTTGCCAATACAACTTGATATATTTGAAAATAATATCTTGTTCCGGATTTGAATGGGTTTTTTTCATCAGAATGACACTATGTTCGAATAACTATGTTCAATTTTATACTATATTCTAATGACAGTTCGATTGTATACTATGTTCGAATAGAAGTTCGATTGTATACTATGTTCGAATAGAAGTTCGATTTTATACTATCTTCGAGAGAATATTCGGTTTTATACTACGTTCGAATGACAGTTCGATTGTATACTATGTTCGAATAGAAGTTCGATTTTATACTATCTTCGAGAGAATATTCGGTTTTATACTACGTTCGAATGACAGTTCGATTGTATACTATGTTCGAATAGAAGTTCGATTTTATACTATCTTCGAGAGAATATTCGGTTTTATACTACGTTCGAATGACATTTCGATTGTATACTATGTTCGAATAGAAGTTCGATTTTATACTATCTTCGAGAGAATATTTGGTTTTATACTACGTTCGAATGAGAGTTCAAATTTATTCTAAGTTCAAATTTTGAATGTTCAAATGAAATTTCAATTTTATAAGAAAAAAGTAAAGAATAACTGTTAGTGTTTGTCTCAGAGTTGCAAGCAAAGATAAAAGCAAATTACAACAAATGGGACATTTGTTTTTACAAAATTACCTTATATATAGACATTATCGTAATCTTCAATTGGTTTACAATTTAATTTTTTCACTTCCAAATTATTTTCCTTAAACAAAGGTTGATTGTGGCTTTTAAAAATAGTTTACCTCTGTGTTACTTATGATAAATAAATGTCAGTTGGAAGTGGAAGATTAGAGAATTTAAAACAATCTTAACATTCAATAGGAACATCGAGGAACCCAAGAACGGATCAAGCAAACTAAATACTTATAAGAATAAAAAAAGAGAGAGAGCACCAACTTCGAGTGTATAACCTCAAAGAGCTTAGCCCTACCGCTCAAAATCAGACATAAATTGCATGTGTTTCCGGTTTTATTATAGGGAACGGAAGAATGGACAATGGCCGAAACTCCAAAAGTGTTAGGGCCTTTAAAATGCAGACCAATAGACGTAGGCTATACAGCGAACATCTTGGCCATCTACGTCATCAATGGAAGATTATAACATCTGTTGGATAAAGAGATAGGTGTAACTATTAAAAGAAGAAGCCTGGATTAACAAAGCCATATTATGCGGTACAGTAAATGTAAAATGCTTCAGTTGATCATGCAGGAAAACTTGATAATAGCAGGGAACCCGGCAGGAGAAGACACATTGGATTTATGATTTTAGATACAAAACAGTTTGGTTGTGTAACATTAGATATATTATTTTAGATACAAAACAGTTTGGTTATGTAACATTAGATATATTATTTTAGATACAAAACAGTTTGGTTATGTAACATTAGATATATTATTTTAGATACAAAACAGTTTGGTTATGTAACATTAGATATATTATTTTAGATACAAAACAGTTTGGTTATGTAACATTAGATATATTATTTTAGATACAAAACAGTTTGGTTATGTAACATTAGATATATTATTTTAGATACAAAACAGTTTGGTTATGTAACATTAGATATATTATTTTAGATACAAAACAGTTTGGTTATGTAACATTAGATATATTATTTTAGATACAAAACAGTTTGGTTATGTATAATTAGATATATTATTTTAGATACAAAACAGTTTGGTTATGTAACATTAGATATATTATTTTAGATACAAAACAGTTTGGTTATGTAACATTAGATATATTATTTTAGATACAAAACAGTTTGGTTATGTAACATTAGATATATTATTTTAGATACAAAACAGTTTGGTTATGTAACATTAGATATATTATTTTAGATACAAAAACAGTTTGGTTATGTAACATTAGATATATTATTTTAGATACAAAACAGTTTGGTTATGTAACATTAGATATATTATTTTAGATACAAAACAGTTTGGTTATGTAACATTAGATATATTATTTTAGATACAAAACAGTTTGGTTATGTAACATTAGATATATTATTTTAGATACAAAACAGTTTGGTTATGTAACATTAGATATATTATTTTAGATACAAAGCAGTTTGGTAATGTAACATTAGATATATTATTTTAGATACAAAACAGTTTGGATATGTAACATTAGATATATTATTTTAGATACAAAACAGTTTGGTTATGTAACATTAGATATATTATTTTACATACAAAACAGTTTGGTTATGAAACAGTTACAACGTCGAGTGACAACTCATTAACTTTGTAACACTGAGTAAAATATATTTAATGAAACGAAAACATTTATTAGTCAATACGAAATGATATATTTAACAACAAAAGGCGTTTAAATGGAAACCTTTGTTTAAATTTTACATTTTTAAATTGGAATTTTATCGTATTATCTTATTGCTATAGATTACAATTTTATAACTCAAAAATAACCCGCTTAATAGCCAAAGTTCACAAAGGACAAAGCGCATGAAAAGGGAGAAAATATTTAAAATTTAATTCCCGATATAAATGGCAAATGCAAGAGGTTAGATATAAAGAGTAAATAAAATTTATTTCCCATTTGCTATTTAATATGTTTCAGAATTCACATAGGAAGATACAAACAGTTGAGTTCTGTTAAACAAATTTAACTACGGTTGTTACTATCAAAATACAAGACAAGATTACTATCAAAATAATAAATTGCAAAAACATTTTCACACAAAATTCGTTATTTCTCAAACGCGTTTGGACGGCAAATGTGCTATCTTATAGTTATAGCATATAGTTTATGAATAATTATACAGTTTATATTACACAGTTAAATTACAGATCAACTGATGCTAATATAAATACACTCTACGTCCCGAAAATCCTTTTCAAGAGGAAAAAGTTTATTAATTTAATATTAAGTCATAATGTATAGTTTTAGTTAGTAACAGTATTTTAAACATAATTAAAATCAAATATTTCATTATCCTTAATAAATATTAACATTTACAAGTCAAATTTTGATCACAATTAATGTAGATAAATTAATGTGTACATTAATTGTGATCAGAATTTGACTTGTCTAGTAGTTCAATTTGACTTGTAAATGTTAATATTTAATAAGAATAATGAAATATTTTATTTTAATTATGTTAAAGGTATTGTTCATGAATGTAAAAACTGTAAATTGTGGTTTAATACTAGAATAGTAACGTTTAGCTCTTGAAAAGGACAGAAAATCGAAACGTAGAGTGTATTTGTAGTAGCAAGAATTGCTCTGTGATCTGTCATTACCTTAGGCACATTAAATAAAGTGTAAGTATACTATTAGTTATTCGTTACTTACAATTGAGACAACGAAAAGCCAAGAGAGTGGCATTTTTGCACTTTTGGAGTTGAATGAAGTTTTATACAGTTAAAATATAATGAATAGTTGTGGCAGAGAGAAATAACTGAATCTCTAACTGGCGCCGAGATCTGGCTGTAAATGGATTTACAGTTACCTTTTATTTATCATAAGCTGCGATTACATAACCTTTATTTCCTAAAACAATAAAAACGTCGCGTGGCTTCTCGATGTCTCGATTAAATAGTAAGGCGGTACATATGTACGAAAAGAATGCTTTTTTACACGGCTATGTTTTTAAAGTGAGGTTATGTTTCCAACATTCATGTCACTGTTTAGAATATTATATGTAGAAAATAAATCATTGAAGTATTAGGCCCCCTATTCTAATTTTCCTTTTAATAATACCATGTATGTCCATATTAGGGCGTAATAGTTTCAACAAATTTCAAAAATTATTTGTCACTTATTTAAAATCGTTTAACCGAAAAGGTCTAATCGTGTCTATAAACTAAGTTATGGTCACTTATAATGAACTTATTTAAAAAAATTGGCATATATTAAAAATTAATTCAAGATTTCATTGCAATAATCATCGGGGATTAAGACGGACCAAAGTGATTATAAAAACAAGATTTTTAAATACAGCTCTAGTATTTGTTGCAGTCAATAAACATGCATTATTTATTACATATGATAATTTTGACAGCTCTTTAACGGTGTGTGATGGCTATGCCCACGCATTCTGTTGGCTGGGATTGACAACTGTCGGCTAGCACTAGTGTAACGGGAACACGCATCAATTCACATCTGTTCAAATGTATTTATTTCATCCAATGCGATAAACATAAAATCTAAGCAGTAATGCACATATAATGCAGTAATGATTTTACTATACGATAATCCTTACTGACATGTTTTATAATATTTTTTAAAAAACACTTAATGTAAAATCAGAAGCAATAATCAAAAAGTTCAAAAATTATATTTAAGGCTGACAATTCTACCAAAATAAAACCAGTAATATAAAAAATTGATTCATTAACTATTCAGAATTACTAATTAGACGGATTAAAATTTGTTTACTAGCCTACATCGAAGACAACTGTTCCATACCAACTGTTACTCATACCCAATACAAATTTCGGTAATTATAAACAATGTACCCTTTGGTATCATATTTTTTTCAAACACATTCCAGAACAAAATAAAAATTTTAAAAGTCGTTAACCACAAACAAAATTTTGAAAATACAAATATAGCCCAAATTTGCGTATACAACCTAGATCAAGTTATCGAAAAGTTAGATTTTTTTACAATATATTGTAGCTATATTATAGATAGATAAAATGTATTCAGTTAAATCGGTTTGGTTTTAAAAAAATATTAACTTTTTTTAACAGGCTTAAACTGAAGTGAAATGGTTTCTATTTTCTCCGGTCTTGCAACAACATACGTAGGCCTATACGATCAGTTTCTTCCGATGGTAAACTTAATTTTGTTTTACCCAAAAAAACTTATCATAGCAGGATATTTTGTAGCCTACCAATATTATAAAATAACTACGAGTATAAAGACAAAAATAAGTTTATAAAATTCTATTTCCTAATTAGAAATGGACGCCATATAGATTATGTATACAATTACCAAGACCTTAAAAATGTATAGTCTAATACTTCAATATTCTAGTAAAACCTGTATGAAAATGTTTAAGACTGTTTTGACTAGCTTACTAACTATTTTTTTTTCTCAACTACTTAACCTATGGAGGTACGTTGTTATCTATATAGTAAAATAGCGTTTATATATAAGTGTTCTATTGTATAACGAAACATTGAATTTATAAAGTTTCGATTGTGTTTATATATTAAAGCAATGTTTATATTATTTTCTATCTAACCACAATTTATTGTTTGGTTTAACTGGAATAAGATTTTTATAGCCTATTGGATGTATTTTTAGGTAACACTTATAAATTAGGGCGGAATTGGGGATGGTGTCATTTCTTTTCTAGAAAACGACCGTTTGCAGAACTGACGAGTGGAGTAATTTTCCAGTTATTAAAACAACATAAGTTAAAACATGAGTACGTGCCTAGCTCACGCTTGTAAACTTCATTTTAATTTTGTTAACCAAACCTATCCTAACTGAATAATTTTTAAGCAATGTATTGTATACAGTATTTTAATATAGCAACCAAGTAATTACTATTCTAATTAAAGATCTTTGATTTATTAAAAGAGATTGAGTTTAAACAGTTTGGAATATGTTCATAAATTGAGGTTAACTTTATATTTCTTTCTTTATACTTAAAATGTATTTTCAAGTGGCATATGTAAATGTAAGAAAAATTGAAGTAATGCCATATATTGTACATATAATTATCATTTTTTTAACCAAACATATTCTAATCGAACTCTTTGTTGCTACATATATTGTAAAATAACTACTGTATAACCATAGTAAATTAATTTAGTATAAACAGTGACCAATTTTATAAAAAAAAAAAACACTGACTTTATATAGGCCTAAAGTTTTACGTGTGTTTTTAAATTAACGTTATGTTAAAATGTTTAACACATTTCCTATTTTCGGCATTTAAAATAACTTTTTTCTACTTTAGAAACTATTTTTAAGTAGAATATGGAAAACTTTAAAAAAAACTGGAGTGCTATACGAGTGCGTATATTGTATACAATTACCTAACAGGCCTAGTTGAATTGTTTCGCTTTGCATAAGTAACCTCATAACTTCTCAAGTTTAAAGTCACCTTTAAATAAATGTTCTTAAAATATAAATTCTTTAATCAATCTGTATTACATTTATAAACTAACTTAAACACGCTAGATTATACTCGGACAAGTTTTGGTTATAAACAGAACACTGGCACACGTGCAGTTGGGAGCAAACTAAATTGCTAACGAAACCGTGGCCACTACAACTCGTGATTATGCTGTACCTATTATTAAACGTAATGAATCCCATAAAAGATATACTTCACAAAGTCTAATCAGTTCTACTTATAATACTAAAGATCTATTAAAGAACGTATTTAGCGGCAGTTAACTTACCCTGGCGGTTAACCTCAAAAGGTTTTAACTATTGAATTTCATCTGACAAACTGGAAATGAAAGGTCAATCGAACACATGATGCACTACAAAAGAAACACACAAACACGCCTAATGAAACGCACAAACACAACACTAATGCACACATAATAAACACAAAGTTTTGTCTGCACTTGAAAAAAACGTTCCAATTACTTAATGTAGAGGAATAAACAAACTGACAGTTGGTAATTCAGAAAAACCTCTCTAGGTGTCGCTGATGCATAAATCAACGGAATAATCTGCTGTGACAATAGATTCGATCAACCAATTACATTGAAGAATAATCCAAATTTGTTTTTTGTTTTGCTACTTTTACTTCTGCCATTCTTTAAAATATAAACTACCAAAGCCGTTATTCGTTTCTTAGAACAATACAAAAATATTCGTACACACATTATTTGTTCCTCATTATTTTATGTTATTATAATCACAGCAAAATATTACTAGAAAGTTATTATGTAGGCTGATCATTTAATGTAATTGCTACTCCTTTTAAAAGTTTAATATTTTTGCTGCTTATCACTTCCATCACATGATTTAGCTGAAAACTTCGTTTATTTACTACAAAGTGTAGTATTAAACGGAGCTATTTTATTGAGGAAAATCTAGCGAATTAATGATTATAATAATTACTAAACCTGCAATCCTATATTCAAATACAGTAAATCTAGAAAATTAACTTGCATTTATTGTGTGTATCGTTACTTACTTTAATCGTTGTGTGGATCTGCACTTTTACTCCAAGACGAGAGTGAGTCCTTCCTACATCAAGATGTGCAAGCAGACCGATGTAGATGGGCTTCTACCCCTGTTGGTGCCGTGTCGCCAGGACTACCTGCCCGTTCCAGTGGCCTGCTAGGAGGACCTACAGCGTCTCTTTGGCGAACTGCAGGAGAGCCTTCGCAGCGGATTCAGCTGTGTCGTCACCGTCAGGACATCTAGGGTGACGACTCGGAGCGGCCAGTGCAAGGACTGCGGGACCGTTGGACATGCGTCCAAGCGGTACGGCGGCTGTCCCAAGCACGAGTCCCGGCCCCGCCGACAGAAGAGAGTGGAGCAGACGCCCGCACCGAGAAACGATCGCCAGGTCCCTCCAGTATCCATCGAGGTGCTGCCGCCAACACCTGCGGACAGCAAAGAGGCTGCGTCGTCGTCGCCGCCGGATACTGTGGTATCCAGGAAAACTGCTCCCCCTCGTAAGAGGAAGTACCAGAACAGCGAGTACAGGGAGGATCCCGCTGCTGTGGCTACCGGCTGGGAGAGAGTCTGGCGTCGCCGCCGTCGGCCCAAGACTAAGCCGGCCCTTGTCGAGGAGCTTAAGAAGAAGTATTCCTTCTGGGACTCTGAGGAAGCGGCACTGAGTTGATCCCGGCCGACGAGCTTGGGACCTCCTTTCGAGAAATTACTGAGCTCGTTCTTGCTCCGGGGGTCTACGTCAAGGACCAAGAATTCGCCAATGGCAACGTCCAACTCTACGAAGAAGATATGAAGGATGATGTGGAAAAGGAGCTCAGGACTAAACGACGAAGAGAAGCTGAAGCAGCTTCCCTAGATAAATAAGTTATTTTTTTTAATTCAATAAAATTGTATTTTTTCGTATTCTTTATAAAGATGTATTTTTTTGTTTGTAAACATTTTTTGCAATAAATTTCCCAAATTAAATCGGAGCTATTTCATTCAGGAAAATCTAGCGAATTAATAATTATAATAATTACCAAAACTGCATTCCTATATTTCAAATACAGTAAATCTAGAAAATTAACTTGCATTTATTGTGCTTTGAGATGACAAGTAGCCCACGTTATTGCCTGATGGGTAGGGCTGTATTAGAGGTTAAGCTGAGTCTTAGGTAAGGTCAGAATACAGGCATGGATCTAATCCGTTACTTTAATTAATGTCAGGCGATTAATGTTATTGTATAATTTTCTTTATGAACGATTTCTTTCAGTTTATTAAACTATAAATCACCATTATAATGAAAAGGTTATTCGGATACAGCTTACTGTTTTTTTATTACTGAATTGGTTCCTTACCTAAGGATCGCTGAATGGAATCGTAAACTCTAGTCTATGTCTCATGGGTTTCCATATTAAAATATTAATTTTCTATTAGCTTTAAAAATCCATTTCAATCATTTGAATCAATATCCCAACTGAAATCTTTGGTAAGAGTTGACCACATGCTAAATAACTACGTTTTTTTCAATTTTATATGTGTTGCTTAAAGTCAGTGGCGAGCTGTGGGTCGAAGCTAATGGCGAACTGCTTCAATAGAAGGCTACGAATAATTATAATATATATGTTCTACTTATAGTTGCTCAGAATAGGTTAACAATTGGCTTGTGCATTCTAACACTTCAGACCCTTGATACCGATTCCTGCCTGAAGCTGAACGCTTATAGCTTGGGTAGGTAGGCTCTGCGAGCAGGTACTACAAGGAGCCAGAGTGAAGCGGGAGCGGAGGCCGAATTAACAAGTGGCCGATGAAGCTAGCTTCTAACAACGTGTTGGCATACGAGTGAACGTAACGACTGTCGAATGCAAAAACGTAAGGTCGAAGGAAAGAAGAGTCACTTGTCATATTGTGATCTGTTATAATAGTCAATAATGCGAGCCCCGTAATCCTGCACTTGGCATTGAGAGATCGCAGGAGACCAGACAGTGGTGGAGGGTCAGTATAAATACTTTCCTGCAAACATGATAAGAACTTTCAAAACACTGATTTGCATGAGGCGGTCGATATTTGATAAATACAATGATAAATTAGATTCCCTATGAAATAACAAACAATCTTAAAATATATGTAGACATCGGATGCAGCAGCTGTTGATGTATAGAAGATTCTGAATATGTAACATGTTTTCAGCAGTAGTAGTACACGAGAAATCTCGTGCGACCTCTCAAGGCCAAGTGCACGGTTACGTGCCCGCATTATACACTTGTAATTGATGCATCATTAAAAGTGCAGATTTTAATCAATTATTAGTGCAGATATAAAATAAAACTCTAGCCTCGGTGGTTTGTTTGTTCACAATGGAGGAGTGTATTATTAAATAGTCATAGATATTCACTTTTCTTCTCGATTTTTTAAAGAAAAACATTCAATAATAAAACTTGCTAGGCCTGCTCCAGACTTACCAAACTTAGTGCAAAGAGGCAGAAAGTTTACCTGGGTTATTCAATCTAGCCCATATAAAATATGTGCTAGTTAGCGGGTAGCAAAGAGTAACAAGCTATTTTTTTTGGAACTCTTTATTGTTTGTAAAATATATGAATACTAATTAGGCAAAAAGGATAAAACATATTAAAGAAATACCTGAAATTATTGCCTGAAATAGAGGCTCTTTCAGGTATCTCATATCCATAGAATGTGAACAATTGGTAGTAGTAGTAAAACTATCACAGTTTTTTTAAAGACTTAGTCAATAAATTCGCTGCTAAGGACAGAATAATTAAGTTTAATTCTGTTAGTCAAAACAATTGCTTGAACACATTTAAAAACTTTAATATTTTCCACTTTAAATAGCCTATATCCCTAATAAACATAAGGTTTATCTCTTTATGTATATTTTTCAGTTTTTTCTTTAATATTTATTTATTTAAATACAAGTAATAAGCTGTACTAAATTATTTCATTTCCATTTTATCAAACCATATAACGTAATACAAACTAATAATCATAAATTTCCAGTTTAAAGTAAGGTTATCCCTCCCAGTGTCGCTTTTTTAAACTCTTTATTGCGTTGTGAGGATTGCTTAAAATAATAATCATACTATCTCATCCTACTGCTTGAAATATGTTAGGCTACTTACTTAAAATACATATTTAAAAATATTTTTACAAGAACTGCTTTTAGGAGGTAATTTAAGTAGATAGTTGTTCAAATTAGAAAAAAATAAAACATAATCTCGCAGTACTAAGTTGCACAAAACCGAATAAGCTCTAAATCTCTTAATATATTATTAATATAGTGTAGAGCACTGTATTGTACATCATTACAATAGAACGTATACGGTTATTATAGATTTGGTTATAGGTTTATGAAAGCAAAAACAATTCTAGTTCGGATTTCTAGAAAAGAGTTTTACTTTAACAAAAAATAGAAAAACAAGTAATATAAACAAAAATGTCAAATCCTACTTGCGCCAACATAGAAAAATTTTATTTTAGTTACTTTTATTAAATAATTAAAATTAATATAAATAAAGTAACATGACCTATGCTTTAAAACAGCTGTTCTACTACATAACCTATAGTATAAAATCAGCTGTTTTACGAAATCATATGTTATCTTTTATTTTAACCCAAATAGAGCTAAATAAGTATATAACATACCTTGCGTCTTTTGTAAAAAGTTTTTGTTCCAAATGAATCTAAAATAATTAATTAAATTTAATTAATGAATTAATATTTGAAAAGAACTGTATTAAAATCAAATGTCATAAATACAAACTTTAATAATTGTATTAGAACCTTGAGTAGATGCATAAAACGATATATATATATATATATATATATATATATATATATATATATATATATATATATATATATATAAGGAGAGTGTGAAATAATACAAGGATATGAATAAAACACTGTGAACTAAAATTTATTTCCGATTTTGGTTTTTTTTTTCTTGTAAAGACCTTGCCTGCAGTTGAAAGACCTCACTGACTTTCACTGAGAAGGCATAGTAACCACGTGATTACCTTTAATAAAGAATAAATCACACGGAATTTTATTACTCCGGGTGGAATTTTAATTCCTTCTGACAGCCTGATAAATTATTGAGCCCTGCGTCAACAACCGTCGACGGGTAAATTTACAACTGTTTTACGCTGCGTTCCATTACACAGCCACTAACTTACCCGTTCTGACGTCTTATAAAAATTAACTTCTTTTTTAAGAACAGCTACAGTGAAAACATAAAGTAATTTATCCTGGATATCTTGATGGAACTTTCATGTAATGGATGTCAATTCAGCTTGGGGTTTTCCAACAAATATGAAATGTTTTAAACCTTGTAAAGTTAAGATCGCAGTAACTAGAGTTTTGAGGGTTAAACCCCACTTAAAAATGTAAAGATTCTTTCTAAATTTGTATGTGTTAAAATAAATTAACCAGTTTCGTAACAAATGTTATGTAAATTTCATACCCTCATAAGTAACTTCAAATGACGTCAAGATAATTTAAATAAATAAAACCTTTTAACCACTAACCAAACCTTTTATTTAAACCCCTATGAACATTTCCACTGCACTGATCATTTTGTTTACAAAAATAATCATTTTGTAGTAATTATGTCCCCTAGATCAGGGATGCTCAATCTTTTTCAAAGACTGTACCTCTTAATGAAAAATTCAAATTTTGCATACTCCTTTGGGGGGGAGGGGTAAATTAATAACCCTTATTACATAAAGATATATATATTTGAAACTTTTATTTGAAACAATATATTCGAAACTCATTACAAAAATTAATGAGAAGGATGAGCTTGCTTCTTTTTACATAGTTCCTCAATGTTCGTCTCAAGTTTTGTTAAGTACAACCTTGAATCGTCCTCATCATTAAGCCTGTCTCTGTGCTTACTTTTTAAATAAGTTAAGCTCGAAAACCCTCTTTCACATAGGTATGTAGTTGAAAACCCAATGAGAATCTTTACAGCAGTATTTGAAAGTTCTTGGCCTTTCCAACACCGATCCTAAAAGCTAACATAGCAAAGGAATATTTTTTGTTTAACGTGGAATGACATGATAATTCATTCAGTTGATGCTTCTGGAATGTTGTCAGGTTGCTCAAAGTTTTAAACGAATTAAATTATAACCTTACGTGATTACGAAACAGAAAGAAATAAAAGGTATTAATTTTTCATTAACCTGCCCCGCGTACCCCCAAGGAGTACGCGTACCAGTTTGAGAATCCCTGCCCTAGATGATTGCTTTGCAATTGAAATGTAATAAGGGTTTCAATAAAAAGTTTATTATTTATTTAAATTTATTTAAAGACACGGTTGTTTCAAGTTGTTAGCATCAATATAGTTTTCTTACAAGATAAGTGGAAAGTAAACTGGAAGCTCCTAGTAACTACGCGCATCCAGTGCCTGTAAAATACTTCATTGTACTTAGACAAATATTTCTGAAGTTTAGACGCAAACCTCTAAATGGACAAGTAGTGACTTATATCCGTGAGAAAATCGCTAAAACAGAAGATAACATGATATCAGAACTTTAAAGTTGTGATATTTTAGCTTGGATTGTGAGTTGATTCCACGTCCTCCGTCTGCAGGTCCGAATACTCCTGACTAATGAAACATTCTGAAGCGCGTCACACACAAAAATATTTTAATATTAGGAAAGGTAGAAAATGTACTTGAACGTACACAAATATTTCTGACAGAAGTGAAGATGAGTATAATAGGAGGTTTAAAATTACTGATTTTTAATTAAACACAATAATTCTACGTTGAACTTAATTTTACAAATTCTATAATTTTAGTAAGCCTCACTTTAAATGATGTATTTTAAAATAACAAAATTTCTTTATAATGTTTTACACATTTTCTTACCATCAAATAAATATATACCAAACTATATTCCACGATTAAACTTTGTTGGGCATCAATAATGGAGCAATTATATAAGTGTTTTCTTGCAAATTTGCATTTTTATAAAACTATTCATTTCAGAAGTTATACAACAGTAGTTAGATAATTATACACAATATTAATGAATGAATTTCTGTATTTTTATTTATATAAATTCGATACAACTACATTTCTGGAGAAAATTGTAGAAACATTTTACAATATAATTTTCTACATGAAAATATAAAACTGAAAAACACATTACTAATTTAAGAACACATTCGCGCGGGAACGCACACACACACACACACACACACACACACACACACACACACACACACACACACACACACACACACACACACAAGTAAAAATAAACAACATATTAAATAAATGGCGGTTGAGTTTCTTCTGTGGGCATTCAAAAACGTGTGGTAGGATATTTATTTACTGCTTGCGCTCCCACCCGCCGGACCTTGAGAGGTCAAACCCAATTCTAGAGGTTAAAGGTGAACAGATCGAAATGTTTATATGGCACTTAAGTGAATTGATAGGCGCACGCTGTTCCGTTAGGTTTAAACTTGGGTTTGTTTGGGTTAATGTATGCAGGAAAGAAACGGCCTGAGGAAAGGTACCAAGTGTTGTCCTTGAAATAAGACCATCTTTGCGTTCGTTTTCTTTACATTACTTACAGTTGCTTTTCTTAATGAGCAGTTGCTTACATTAATGAGCAATTGCTTATGTTAATATGCAGTTGCTTAAGTTAATGAGCCGTTGTTTATTTTATTGAGCTTTTGGTTATGTTAATGAGCCGTTGATTATATTAACGAGCAGTTCTTTATCCTAATGAGCAGTTGATTATTATAATAAGCAGTTGCTTATGTTAATGAGCAGTTTAATTTTTTAATGAGCATTTGCTTATGCTAATGACCCGTTGATTATATTAATGAGCAGTTGCTTATGTTTGTGAGCCGTTGATTATATTCATCAGCAGTTGCTTAATGTTAGTGAGCGGTTGATTATATTTATCAGCAGGTGCTTATGTTAATGACCCGTTGATTATATTAATGATCCGAGGCATTATTAATGAGCAGTTGCTTATATTAATGAGCAATTGCTTATGTCAATGAGCAGTAGCTTATGTTATTGACTAGTTGATTATATTAATGATCAGTTGCTTATGTTAGTGAGAGGTTGATTATATTAATCAGCAGTTGCTCATGTTAATGACCCGTTGATTATATTAATGATCAGTTGCTTATGTTAGTGAAAGGTTGATTATATTAATCAGCAGTTGCCCATGTTAATGACCCGTTGATTATATTAATGATCAGTTGCTTATGTTAGTGAAAGGTTGATTATATTAATCAGCAGTTGCCCATGTTAATGACCCGTTGATTATATTCATGATCAGAAGCTTTATTAATGAGCTGTTGATTATTTTAATGATCAGTTGCTTATGTTAGTGAGCAATTGCTTGTGTTTATGAGCCGTTGATTATATTCATCAGCAGTTGCTTATGTTAATGACCCGTTGGTTATATTAATGATCAGAATCTTTATTAATGAGCCGTTGATTATTTAATGAGCAGTAACTTATGTTATTGAGCAGTTGATTAACTGAGGCTACGAGATAAGTTAGATTCTTGAATCTAAAAGCTAATCTTCCTAATACAGTTCATTATTTATTTTTAGAGTTGCAAATAACTGAAGCTTGAGAACACAAGAAAAGCTTTGGGTTTCCTTGAAATCTCACGATGGAAGAGAAAGCCTAAATATTTGGGTCAAAGGTATTTATTTGTATTTCGATATCATAAGCCAATAGTCTCTTTCTTTGAATTAATTAATACGTGTTCATCTACTTTAAATGTTTTCTACTTATGTACTGGCGCACCCAGTAATAAGATGCTAACGAGATTAGGAATGACTGACAACAGTGTTGAGGGATGCTTAGAATATCATAGCAAGAATTAAAATCTATTGAGCTAATGAAAATATTGAGCGAAAGAAGAATTTTAATTGTTAGCATAATATAAAAAAATACAATAAAAAAATTGGTTTAAATAAAAAATAAGATGTAAAGGATGAGGAAAAGATATACATTTATGATATCATATATTTAAGTGAATCATAGCAATCAGCTGATAAAAGAATCATACCTCCCAGTATCTTATGCGTGCCGCAAACCGATCAGTTCATCCAGATGCAATACTTGTAAGTTTTCATTTCAAAAAGATTTGTTTATTAAAAACCTGATTACCGTATATTTCGTTTGCGTTAGATTACTTTGAGTGATTCTTTCAGTACTTATCTTTATAAATTGGTCAAAACGTAATTTAAATCTAAATATATATTAGAAGCATCATGTATACGACATTTGTACCCAAGTCCTTTTTTACACTCAGGTCACAGGTGTAAAGTTAGGTTCGGCTGTATGATATAACTTATTATTTGGTTCTTCAACAGAAGGGACCCACCGACCTCTCACTATATATATATATATATATATATATATATATATATATATATATATATATATATATATATATATACACGTTCTCGCATTGCTGCATCATTTCCATCCATCGAATTTTCTCTTTTCAAAATCTTCCTTGAGGCACGGTGCCCATTCACCTGTTGTAGGTGACACAGCCGTCTAACGTCTCACCAACCTCTCACTATGTACATCCGACCTCCTCACTTCTCCTTCTGCAGCATCATTTCCATCTATCGAATTTTCTGCTTTAAAGATCTTTCATGAGACACTGAACCCATTCTCCTGTTCTAGGTGACACAGCCATTTATCCGTCGAAATAGCATGGTTCTGAATAGCCTAAAACGTATGGCAATGAAATACACTAAAATGTGTTTCACGTATTTCAATGAAATTATCTTTAAAGTTGCTTAAAAAGTAATCGAACTTCTACATCTGCTTCTTTATTAGATTTAAGTAAATCTGACTGATCTATTTATAGACGTCGTAAAATGCACTAATTAAAATTAGATTTTAGAAACATTGATAGTTTCTGATGAAACCATAAGTAAAAATCACCTAAGATAACTTATTCTGTCGATACTGCCAGAAGCAAAGCAATAGCTTGCCGTTGTACATCTTTGGAAGATATCGTAAGAACAAATAAAAACTTAAAATTAGTGTTACTATTGTCACAAAAATCTTCAAAGCAATGAAAAATACTCGTACAGTTTGAAGAAGATTATTTTTAAATAAGAGAAGTTGTATGTATGAAACGAGTAAATAAATGTAGTAACGCTGCACCATATAACTTACAATAATGTCACAAACCACCATAGTTTCGCATAAAACAGACACATTGCACATAATGTAACATATATATATATATATATATATATATATATATATATATATATATATATATATATATATATATATATATATTGTAGCTTACACATTAAGTGTATATTGACAATGCCTGTGTAAGGCGAAATAAAGAGTTTCGCTTCTAATATTAATAAATATTGTAATAATATTGTTTCACTAAGTACCAAGGTATATAAATGAGGTGGAAAAACGTTACAAATTAGGCTTACTTAATTCTAAAAATCTAGCTGTGTGTATAGACGACAGCCAAAATAAGGCAGAAAGATCTTACTTAAACAAGAGGTTTTATTTTTTTAAGGCAGGTCACACAGCCATAATCAGTTCGATATATCATATTTGGATATTGAACAAGTTACGTCACCATATTAAAAGATAGAAAGATATTTAACACTTGAAAAAGACACGTAGTCATTTTTAACAGATCACTTACACACAATAAAACGCCCATTCCAAAATTAGGCAGATCATGCAGCCATATAAAAAAATGTTCTCATTTACAACTTGGGGTGGTTACATAACGATAATAGCAGGCTGAAACTTGTATTTACAAGGAAGTCATCACGTACCTAGAATAAAACACAGTTAGATCTCTTCACAACTTGGGAAGGTTCCCTCACCAAGAATAATAGACAGATCCTATTTACCATTTGAGTAGGCCACGTACTGAGAATAAAATAAGTATATTCTCTTCACAATTTGGCATGTCACTCAAGTGGAATAAAAAGCAGGAATATCACGCTTATAACATTTCCAAATCATGCACTCAGGATAAAAGACAGAAAGATTACATTTTAAAATTAGGGTACAATTAAAATACAAAATGCTGTAGTAAGATCCTTTCACAACTTCGGGAGGTCACGCAACCAGAATAGGACACAGTAAGATCTCTTTACAACTTTAAAGGTTACACAACAAGAATAAAAAACGGTACGATCTCTTTACAACTTTGAAAGGTTACGTTAATAAAATTAAAACATACATTTTTCGTTTCAAACTTGGCCACATCACGTAGGTAGAAAATTCGTACTTATCTCTTGGACAGTGCACATGCTGAGAATAACAAATAAAGTCTCTTTTTCGACTTTTGAAGATCACATAGTCACGATTAAAGACAACAAGGTATTTTTTAAAAACGTAAGAAGATAAAGTGCCAAAATAAAAAAAAAGTCAAATGTGACGTGATATGAAAAATGTAAAAGTTATTAAAAACGTCAAATTGACTAAAGTTAAATAAGGAAAGGTAGTACGATTTAATTGAAACAGTGTAACATTATTGGATACATTATCACAGATTTGAGATAAATTAACTTTCACGATCTGAAAGCAAAGGATTTAATTATTTAAGTAATACAAGAAATTAGCCGTGTACTAAACACATTTTATTAAAACGTCTCTGTTATTTGAAAAGCCAACTGTTTTATTAGATATTCAGTGAATGGCAAATGTCTAGATTGGTTTTATCAGAACCTGACAACCATTATATCAACAAGATGGCGCGAAAAAACCTTATTACTGTTACTTACAAGCATTTCAATTCCAAGAAACACTCTAGCAGCTACACAATAAATGCTTAAACAATGTCATTCCACTTGAAGCACTTTCTATTGGCATTACACAACAGCGTAACAAATTATAACACAAGTGTATAGTTAGGTAATAGGTAATAGCGTGCCTCGAGCTACGAAACTGGGACTTATTCTGTTTGTAAAATTAATTATCGTCCACGTTATTGATATTGTACTAAGTTTTTTCCAATATGTTCTGACCTAACTTGCTGACAGTTATGTCCTTATGTTTTAGGTTAATACAATTATATATATAAGTATTTGATGTCAAGGGGCCTACAAAGTTATTATAAGATCTCCGTGTTAAACTATTTAACATATTCTAAATAATTTAACGATATAGTCACGTCATTGTATGTCATGCAGTTTAAAAAGTCACCTCACCATCCTGTGAATTATTTACAATACTTAGTCAGGGTAGCATATAGAAACTTCTCTTCGTCTAGTTTACAAATGTACTTCAAGGAAGTGACCCTGTTCAATTTTCCTACTCATGGTACCAGAGTTATTGATTTTTTCTTAAAACTACCTAAATACCTAAGTAGAACTTGCGATAGTTTGGCGCGCCCACCCCTAAACTCGGCCGCTACGTAACCTAGGACTATAGGGGTAGTTTTGGATGATGCTCAAGGTCATCCCGGCCCTGACCCTAGACCAAGGGGTGGTTTCGACCACGTTCAGGGGGGTAGGGGGTAGTTTTTCGAAAAAAAAAAAATCGGCCGCTACGTAACCTAGGACTATAGGGGTAGTTTCGGATGATGCGGGCGGACGTCGTGACCCTGATCCAAGCCTTAGGGGTGGTTTTGAACACGTCCAGAGGGGTAGGGGGTAGTTTTTCGAAAAAATTTATTTCCAACACACTGACCTAAGCCAGCCAAAATGGATCTAACCTAACCTAACCTAAGTGTTGGGGGTGACCTCGGCTACGTTCAGGACCATCACCGGGGGTAGCTCCGGGGGAGGATTGGGGGTGGGGGGTAGTTTTCAAAAAAATTCTGGAAAAACGTGCCTTGACCGATAGGGTATGTCTAGAGTGTATTATTGCGTCGGTAGGGGTAGTTTCACCTAGGGGTAGTTTTTGAATAAAATACGAAAATGCCGAAAATCGAACGGTTTGATCGAATGGCTGTATGGGATATGTCTAGAGTCCAATAAGGAACGCTGCGGGGGTGGATTCACCGAGGGGTAGTTTTTACAAAAAATACGAAATTGCCGAAAATCAATCGGTTGGATCAACAGACAGTACGGGATACGTGTAGAGGCCCTTTTGGACCGTTGCGGGGGCTGTTTCACCTAGGGGTAGTTTTTACAAAAAATATGAAATTGCCGAAAATCGATCGGTTGGATCAAATGACTGTATATGGTATGGTTAAAGTCTATCATGGACCGTTGTGGGGGTGGGGTCACCTGTTTTCAGATTGCCAAAAGTGATCGGTGACCTAGGTAAAAGTCGCTCCCGAACCCGCCCTCGGGTAAAGCCATCACGAGGCCGACCCCTAGGTAAAGTAACCCTGGAATAGCTCCGGTGGTGGGGGTAACGTTTGGAAAGATTTAACGGTTATCTGATGACGTATCAGCGCTTGAGCGAGTCTAGGCAAGTAGTAGGCATACCCTAACTAGAGTGTTCTACCCTAAATAAATTGGCTGATGCAGGGCAAGGGGCAAACCCGCAGAGTTAACACACTATCTTGGAGGTAGACCCACCCAAACCTCAGGCATAGCATCCCTGCAGCGGGGATTTAGCCAACCCAAGGCAGGCCCTTAAGTAAAGCCCCTGAAGAAAAGGCTTAAGGTAAAGCTACCTTGGAGCCTGGTCTTAGGTAAAGCCTCTTTGGAGGTAGACTTTAAGTAAAGCTACCCAAGAGTCTGGCCAGGATGGTTGCTATATCAATTACAACCCATCGACCAAGACAAACACCTCCACCAAGTCCTAGGTAAAGCCATCCAGGTGTCAGACCATAGGTAAAGTAACCGAGGAGTCGGGCCTGAGGTAAAGCCAGCCAGGCCCTAGGTAAAGCTACCATTGAGGCAGACCATCGGTAAAGCTACCATGGAGTCGGGGCCTAGGTAAAGCTACCATGGAGTTAGACCATAGGTAAAGCAAACACGGAGCAAGGACACAGGTAAAAGCCATCTCGAAGCCAGCCGATAGGTAAAGTAACCCTGGATTCAGGTATCAAGTGGGGGTGGTTATCAAATAATATATGAAATTACCAAAAAATGATCGGTTAGATCAAACGACCAACGACCTACATAGAGTTCAAATAGTCAACAAGTTGAATCAACCAATCACAACGCGGGGGCCCGGTAGGCCTACGTAAACGGTCAATGTAAGACGAGAAGGCCCATATAACGTGTTAAACCAATATATGACAGCCCACATAATGTGTTAAACAAATATGCAAGCCTACATACATACTATGCTAGGCCGACATACTATGTCGGTAAATCACCGGCCAAAGCCTATATGAACTGAGATAGTTTCACCTCATATATCAGGTAGAACCACGGGCAGGCAACCGTATAATATGGGGAGTACTATAAGGTATAGCTAAACCAATATATACGATAGCCCACATAATGTGTTAAACAAATACGCAAGCTTGCATACATACTATGCTAGGCCTACATACATGAATCCCTAAATGCGCCTACTATGTCTGTAAACACAGGCCAAAACCTTTATGACCTGAGCTATTTTCACCTCTTCTATCAGGTAGATCCTGGCAACCATATAATATGGAAGGTACTATATGGTACATATACCAATGCATAACCTATCAAGCCCACGTAAAGGTTTAATATATTTGACGACGTATCGGCGTTCGAGCGACTCAGGTATTAGGCCCTCCATAACTAGAGGGGCAAGGGTTATGATTGTCAAAATTTGTCTATGCTACAAAATAATAAACAAAGCAATAAAGCCCTGTCGGTTCAGGGAATACGCTTGACCGTGTGTTAGACATGTACAGACATGCAGAGATAACGCGTTATCTAAAAACCGCAACGGCTGCCGGCGACCACTATAGCAGGCATAAAAACCCGCACGGCTGTGTCGTTGTGAATCTAGGCACGTGTTTATGCTTTGATTACTGTATCAAATTACTGTGTACTGTCGGCATACCAAGGCCTACATATATAATCAGAAATCAGTGTAAATAATCAAATGGCCTCAATGGACATCTCCTATAGCTGTAAATGTATCTAGATATAAAGGTATATATGGAGAAACACTAATAAAGAGGCCTATCACAAAACGTGAATAAATATATGTTATAAAACGATGCCAAGCCATCATGCATGCTATCATACATAGGCTTGTTTAGCCAACACACGTGATAGGACACATAATGTGTTAAACAAATATGCGTGTAAACCTGCATACATACTATGCCAAGCCGACTTACACGGGCCTACTATGTCTGTAAACCACTGGCCAAGGCCTATATGATCTGAGCTATTTACACCTCGTCTATCAGGTAGAACCTGGCAACTGTATAATACGGGAAGTACTATATGGTATAGCTAACAATGCTAACCTATATGGTATAGCTAACCTATCACGCCCATGACGGTCAACAAATAATACAATATAATTTAAAAAAGTTACGCAACCTATATACATACAATGCTAACCAATATAGGCATATATACTATGTAAAACCAGCATGCAATATACTCTAAATAGCCATATATACGTTGTTAAACAAATATGCGTGTAAACCTACATAAATAATATGCTAAGCCTACATACTGTGATAAACAGATATGCGTGTAAACCTACATAAATACCATGCTAACCAGCATGGATGCAATCCTACATAAGCTTATATACTATGTTAAACCAGCATGCAATATACTCTAAATAGCTATATATACGCTGTTAAACAAATATGCGTGTAAACCCACATAAATACGCCAAGCCAATATCCGTGCTATCATAGATAGGCGTATATACTATGTTAGGCCTGCATACTGCGTTAAACAAACATGTGTGTAAGCCTGCATACATATTAGGCTAAGCCGACAACGGCCTACAAATTATATCCAATGCATAGTTTAGCTAATGGTTATCACACAGTAGCCTGACTACAACTTGCCCACATAATACCTGATACATAGCTAGACTAATCATTAACACATAGTATCCGAAGCGTAGCCCGACGATGGGTTAACATATAGTATCCGATAAGTAGCTTGAGAATGCCCCAACACATAATATCCGGTGCATAGCCTCGCTAATGGTTAGCACATAGTAGCCGATGCTGAGCCTGGCTATGGAATATCTGATGTGTAGCCTGACTAATGGTTAACACAGCCAATGCATAGCTAGGCTAATGATTAACATAAAGTATCCAATGCATGGCTTGGGTAATGTATATAGTTAGCCTACATTCTGTGTTATCTGTGTAAACCCACATACTATGCTAAGCTGGTTATCCATAGACACAAATCTATGGTGATGCAAGAGTAACCAGCACCCTGACAACAGATACCTAGCATGATCATAGCCTACATTGCCTGATAACAGATACCTAGCCTGACCATAGCCTACATAGCTAGACAAAAGATACATAACTAGACAATAGATACCTAGCCTGACAACAGACACCAATCCTGGAATCAAATACATAGCCCGACAAACGATGCATAGCCCGACAAGGGCTAGCACATAGTATCCGAGGTATAGATTGACTAACGGTTAACACATGGTATCCAAAGCATAGCTAGGCTAGTGGATAACTAGTGGTTAGTTTGACTATGGTTAACACACACAGTGTCCGATGCATAGCTTAGCTAATGGATAACACATAGTAACCTATGATTAGCCTGAATAGGGCTAACACATAGTACCCGATGAATGGCTCGACTAAGGCCAACACACAGTATCCGATACACAACCTAGGATCGAATATGACGTCATTCAGGTGTAGAACAAGATGGTGGCAATGTTGATACCGTGATGGCCTGTGTAGGGTAGATCAAATAACCAACGTTTCAACTAAACTACTGTCATACGCGTAGTTTAACCAACCAACACACGTGATGTTCAAACGAACAGCATTGACACCAAGTCCAAATAGGCTATGGCGGCTATGCCTAGATCAACGTATCAGCTAATCAAAATGAAAAACTTAAGCTAATCAACCAACATCTACACCGAGGTCAAATGGGTTATGGTTAGCGAAGGCACTGGCAAAAGCTTTAAGCCTTAGACATAATTATAGCTATCAACGCATACCAAAATAGCTATGCAGAAACCGTCAAGGCCATTACACATATTGTCCAGGTATGTTCTCCATCAAACCGAGACTTTAGACACCATCTCTGTAAAACAGCTACCAATTTATACTCTACCACAATAGGTATGTCAAAACTGTTACCGGCTCAGCTGTTACCAACTTTCAATGGTTGGTCGTATCTCCATCACGGGCATGACTGACCTGTGGTTGTAGAAGTTAGGGGTGGTTTTGGATGATGCAGGCGGTCGATGTGACCTTGATCGTAGCCTTGGGGGAGGGTTCAACCACGTCTAGAGGGGTAGTTTCTAGAAAAATTCATTTTCAACCCACTAACCTAAGCTAGCCAGAGTGCCTCTAACCTAACCTACTGTTGGGTGTTCAACCACGTCTAGAGGGGTAGTTTTTAGAAAAAAAAATTATTTTCAACCCACTAACCTAAGCTAGCCAGAGTGCTTCTAACCTAACCTACTGTTAGGTGTGCGATAAAGATGAGGATCATCACGCCATCTGCCATGTACAGAGATATTGTGATGGTTTAGTTAGTGACCCTCAATTAGTCTGTGTGATAGGCTATTCAATCGTAGCGCTATTTACTTAGCTAGTGTGACGAGTTATGTGTTGGTAGCTGTAATAAGTAATGTATTGGTAGCCGTCCACACCTTGCTGTTGTCGTAGTTCATGAAGTGGTAGGTTTTCCTTACGGAGCTATTGTCTTAGCACTGATATAGGTCTTACGTAAGTATTATCTTGGTCACGGATCGATAACTGTTTTTACGTAGCTATTGTGGTGTTGGTAGCTGTCTTTACGTGGCTAGTGTAATGGTTCATTATTTAGTAGCAGTCAATAACGAGTTAGGTTATGCATCTTTAGCTGTCTTTACATAGCTATTATGATAAGTTATGTATTGGTTGTTATCTTTTCGTAGCTATTTTAATGGGGTAGGCATTGTTAGCTGCCTTTACGCATTTATTGTCTTTACATAGCTAATATGATAGGGTATGTATTGGATGTTATCTTTTCGTAGCTATTTTAATGGGGTAGGCCTTGTTAGCTGCCTTTACGCAGTTATTGTGTGACAGGTTATGCATAGCTGTTTTTACATAAGTCTTGTGATAGGTTATACAATATTAACCGTCTGTACGTGGCTATTATGGTAGGGTGAGCAGCGGTGGCACTAACGTAACTATTGTGATATAGTATGGATTGGTAGCTGTCTTTACGAAGATATCTCTTAAGGTCTTAAATTGATAAAGGGCGTTACGTAACCATTGTATTAGATTAGGAGTCGGTAACAGTTTTGACATACCTATTGTGGTGGAGTATAATTTGTTAGCTGTTTTACAGAGATGGTGTCTAAAGTCTCGGTTTGATGGAGAACATACCTGGAAAATATGTGTAATGGCCTTGACGGTTTCTGCATAGCTGTTTTGGTACGCGTTGATAGCTATAATTATGTCTAGGGCTTAAAGCTTTTGCCGGTGCCTTCACTAACCATAACCCATTTGACTTCGGTGTAGATGTTGGTTGATTAGTGTAAGTTTTTCATTTTGATTAGCTGATACGTTGATCTGGGCATAGCCGCCATAGCCTATTTGGACTTGGTGTCAATGCTGTTCGTTTGAACTTCACGTATGTTGGTTGGTTAAACTACGAGTATGACAGTAGTTTGGTTGAAACGTTGGTTATTTGATCTAGCCTACACTGGCCATCACGGTATCAACATAGCCACCATCTTGTTCTCCACCTGGATGACGTCATATTCGATCCTAGGTTGTGCATCGGATACTGTGTGTTGGCCTTAGTCGAGCCATTCATCGGGTACTATGTGTTAGCCCTAGTCAGGCTAGGCATAGGTTACTATGTGTTATCCATTAGCTAAGCTATGCATCGGACACTGTGTGTGTTAACCATAGTTAAACTAACCATTAGTTATTCACTAGCCTAGTTATGCTTTGGATACCATGTGTTAACCGTTAGTCATTCTATACCTCGGATACTATGTGATAGCCCTTGTCGGGCTATGCATCGTTTGTCGGGCTATGTATTTGATTCCAGGATTGGTGTCTGTTGTCAGGCTAGGTATCTATTGTCTAGTTATGTATCTTTTGTCTAGCTATGTAGGCTATGGTCAGGCTAGGTATCTGTTATCAGGCAATGTAGGCTATGATCATGCTAGGTATCTGTTGTCAGGGTGCTGGTTACTCTTGCATCACCATAGATTTGTGTCTATGGATAACCGGCTTAGCATAGTATGTGAGTTTACACAGATAACACAGAATGTAGGCTAACTATATACATTACCCAAGCCATGCATTGGATACTTTATGTTAATCATTAGCCTAGCTATGCATTGGCTGTGTTAACCATTAGTCAGGCTACACATCAGATAATATGTGATATTCCATAGCCAGGCTCAGCATCGGCTACTATGTGCTAACCATTAGCGAGGCTATGCACCGGATATTATGTGTTGGGGCATTCTCAAGCTACTTATCGGATACTATATGTTAACCCATCGTCGGGCTATGCATCGGATACTATGTGTTAATGATTAGTCTAGCTATGTGTCGGGTATTATGCGGGCAAGTTGTAGTCAGGCTACTGTGTGATAACCATTAGCTAAACTATACACTGGATATAATGTGTTATACTTTGTGGGCCCGTGTCTTCTTAGCATAATATCTATGCAGGCTTACACACATGTTTGTTTAACGCGGTATGTAGGCCTAACATAGTATATACGTCTATCTATGATAGCATGCGTGTTGGCTTACCATAGTATTTATTCGGTTTACACGCATATTTGTTTAACAGCGTATATACGGCTATTTAGAGTATATTGCATGCTGGTTTAACATATTATATACCAGGGTAGTGTTTCTTTCCGGCTGACTTTTGAAATGACATGTGTGACTATATCTAGACCATACATAATTGATAAGCCAATTTTGGGGGGTTTATGCTTATTTAGCGAGGCTATGCACCGGATATTATGTGTTGGGTCATACTATGTGTTAATGATTAGCCAAGCTATGTATCAGGTATTATGTGGTAATTTGCGGGCCGCTTTTAGGATAGTGTGTGATTGCCCTTTAGCTAAACTATGCATTGGATATAATTTGTAGGCCCTTGTCGGCTTACATACATGTTTGTTTAACGCAGTATGTAGGCCTAACATAGTATATACGCCTATCTATTATAGCACGGATATTGGCTTGGCGTATTTATGTGGGTTTACACGCATATTTGTTTAACAGCGTATATATGGCTATTTAGAGTATATTGCATGCTGGTTTAACATAGTATATAAGCTTATGTAGGATAGCATCCATGCTGGTTAGCATGGTATTTATGTAGGTTTACACGCATATCTGTTTAGCACAGTATGTAGGCTTAGCATATTATTTATGTAGGTTTACAAGCATATTTGTTTAACAGACTATATAAGCTATCATTCATCCTGGCTTAACATAGGCCTGTGCGGGTAACGGGGATATTTGCCTAATACAGGATGTATATAGGTTAACCTGCATATTGGTTTAACAGCGTATATATGGCTATTTAGAGTATATTGCATGCTGGTTTAACATAGTATATATGCCTGAAAGTTGGCTTAGCATTGTATGTATATAGGTTGCGTAACTTTTTTAAATTATATTGTAATATTTGTTGACCGTCATGGGCGTGATAGGTTAGCTATACCATATAGGTTAGCATTGTTAGCTATACCATATAGTACTTCCCGTATTATACGGTTGCCAGATTCTACCTGATAGACGAGGTGAAACTAGCTCAGATCATATAGGCCTTGGCCAGTGGTTTACCGACATAGTAGGCCCATGTAAGTCGGCTTGGCATAGTATGCAGGTTTACACGTATGTTTGTTTAACACGTTATGTGTACTATCATGTATGTATGCCTAACAAGCCTATGTATGATAGCATGCGTGTTGGCTTAGCATCGTTTTATAACATATATTTATTCACGTTTTGTGATAGGCCTCATTATTAGGGTTCTCCATATATACCTTTATATCTAGATACATTTACAGCTATAGGAGATGTCCATTGAGGCTATTTGATTATTTACACTGATTTCTGATTATATATATGTAGGCCTTGGTATGTCGACAGCACACAGTAATTTGATACAGTAATCAAAACATAGACACGTGCCTAGATTCACAACGACATAGCCGTGCTGGTTTTTATGCCTGCTATAGCGGTCGCCGGCAGCCGTTGCGGTTTTTAGATAATGTGTTATCGCTGCAAGTCTGTACATGTCTAACACACGGTCAAGCGTATTCCCTGAAACGACAGGGCTTTATTGCTTTGTTTATTATTTTGTAGCATAGACAAATTTTGACATTCATAACCCTTGCCCCCTCTAGTTATGGAGGGTCTAATACCTGAGTCGCTCGAACGCCGATACGTCATAAATCTTTACGTGGGCTTGATAGGTTATGCATTGGTAGATGTACCCTATAGTACCTCCCATATTAGACGGTTGCCAGGATCAACCTGATAGAGGAGGTGAAAATAGCTCAGGTCATACGGGGTTTGGCCGGTGATTTACCGACATAGTATGTTGGCCTAGCATAGTATGTATGCAAGCTTGCGTATTTGTTTAACACATTATGTGGACTATCATATATATTGGTTTAACATGGTATATGGGCTTTCACGTCTTACTGCGACCGTTTGCGTAAGCCTACCGGGTCCCTGCACTGTGATTGGTCGATTCAACTTGTTGACTATTTACGCTCGGTTGGTCGGTTACAATTAGTGTTTAGTTGGAATGTTGGTCATTTGATGTAGCCGATCATTTTTGGTAATTTCATTTGATAACCACCCTCACTTAATGTAAGATTCCTAGGTTACTTTTACCTATGGGCAGTCTTCGGGATGGCTTTTACCTGAGGCCATGCTCCGTATAGACTATTCCTATGTCCTGGGTGGCTTTACCGATGGTCTGCCTCAGTGGTAGCTTTACCTAAGGCCTAGCTGGCTTTACCTCACGCCCGGCTCCGCGGTTACTTTACCTATGGTCTGACACCCGGATGGCTTTACCTAGGACTTGGTGGAGGTATTTGTCTTGGTCGATAGGTTGTAATTGATATAGCAACCAGCCTGGCCGGACTCTTGGGTAGCTTTACTTAAGGTCTACCTCCAATGGGGCTTTACCTAAGACCAGGCTCAAAGGTAGCTTTACCTTAAGCCTTTTCTTCAGGGGGCTTTACTTAAGGGCCTGCCTGGGTTGGCTAAATCCCCGCCACAGGGATGCTATGCCTGAGGTTTGGGTAGGTCTACCTCCAAGATAGTGTGTTAACTCTGCGGGTTTGCCCCTTGCCCTGCATCAGCCAATTTATTTAGGGTAGAACACTCTAGTTAGGGTATGCCTACTACTTGCCCAGACTCGCTCAAGCGCTGATACGTCATCAGATAACCGTTAAATCTTTCCAAAAGTTACCCCCACCACCGGAGCTATTCCGGGTTACTTTACCTAAGAATCGGCCTTGAGATGTCCGTACCCGAGGGCTAGCTCCGTGTTAGCTTTACCTAAGGCCTAGCTGCCGGGTGGCTGGGCTCGGTTTGGCTTTAACCGATAGCGTGCTCCATATTGGCTCTACCTTGGCGGGTTTAACTGATGCCTGGGTGGATTTTACCTAGGACCCCGATTATTTTTGGCGATCTAAAAACAGGTGAAACCGCCCGCACAGCCCACCAAGATGGACTTTAACCATACCATATACGGTCATTTGATCCAGCCGGTCGATTTTCGGCAATTTTATATTTTTTGTAAAAACTACCCCTCGGTGAACCCGCCCCCGCAGCGTTCCTTATTGGACTCTAGACATATCCCATACAGCCATTCGATCCAACCGTTCGATTTTCGGCAATTTCGTATTTTTTGTAAAAACTACCCCTAGGTGAAACTACCCCTACCGACGCAATAATACACTCTAGACACACCCTATCGCTCAAGACACGATTTTCCAAAAATTTTTCGAAAACTACCCCCCACCCCCAATCCAACCCCAGAGCTACCCCCAGAGATGGTCGTGAACGTAGCCGAGGTCACCCCCGACACGTAGGTTAGGTTAGGTTAGATCCATTTTGGCTAGCTTGGGTCAGTGTGTTGGAAATAAATTTTTTCGAAAAACTACCCCTACCCCTCTAGACGCGGTCGAAATCACCCCTTAGGCAGGCATCAGGTAGGCGTCAACCCCCTACGTCATCCGAAACTACCCCTATAGTCCTAGGTTACGTAGCGGTCGAGTTAGGTTAAAATAAAATTTTTTTCGAAAAACTACCCCCTACCCCTCTAGACGTGGTCGAAACCACCCCCGGGTCTGGGGTCGGGGCCGAGATGACCTCCTGCATCATCCGAAACTACCCCTATAGTCCTAGGTTACGTAGCGGCCGATTTTTTTTTTTTTTTTTCGAAAAACTACCCCCTACCCCCCTGAACGTGGTCGAAACCACCCCTTGGTCTGGGGTCAAGGCCGGGGTGACCTTGAGCATCATCCAAAACTACCCCTATAGTCCTAGGTTACGTAGCGGCCGAGTTTAGGGGTAGCTGTCCCAAACTCTGGGTAGATCTACTTACCTATACCCTGTATAAACTTCTTTTTAAGAGTTTAGCAGATGGACATCTGTGTAACACGAAGGAGAGCAGATCTACAGTAAGATGTTTTATCCAAGGCCTATATAATTTTCCCCCCTAGTAGAAAGAGATCATTGTGTATGTTCCCAAATCCTTCTAATACCATCTAATCTTCTTCTTACTAGGGAGTGTAACAAGTAGACGCCTCCTTATGGCTTCGGAAGAGGCCAGATCTTCTTCAGGAAAGCGATTTTATTCGAAGTGATGCTAAGAATTAAAAATATCTCATATTACCAGTACCAGGGAACCATTTTATCTCTTCCTTGATTCTAATTATTTTCTTCTACCCTTCGTTATTTTTCTTCTTACAAAAAGGATATAACGAGACGACGCCTTTTTATGACCTCGAACGAGAACAGATCTACATCGAGTAAGAAATCATATCCATGCCTTATGTAACGTTATCCTATACCTAGTACAAAGAAATCATTGTAATAAATCTTTCTAAGTCTTCCTAAATCCATATCCTTCCTTACCATTGTTCTTGAAAGGGAGTGTAACGAGAAGTCAACGGCTTATGGCCCCGAAATAGGGCAGAAATAGGGCTACATCAGGTAAGCTATCTTATTACATTTTATTACCATGTAACAATGATATCATGTCCTTGGTATTATGTATTTCCGTCTACCCTTCCTTATCCTGTAACGAGAACACATTTCTTTATGGCTCCAAAGAACTAATTAAGGTACACGTGATGCATGATCTTCCCGATATCCTCTATCAGGAGGTTTTACGTGTCTACCTTAATCCTAACTATCCTCAAATCCTTTCCTATCCATAGTAAGCGATAATAGTCAAGTCGACAGATTTTGAACTACGGAAAAAACAATTCTTTAGCGTTTCTCCCTTATGCTTTTCCTTACGAGTTAAACTGATCCTTAGGTTATTCACAAAGTAACACCACGTCAACACAGACCAGACAAACGTCTAGACAGTAATAAATACACGAACTTACAATAACGGTAAGATCATTTTCCAACAAGACAATTTCACTGCTCTATCGACGATAAAGGCATCCTGCCTTTAATACTGTATTTCTTCTTACTTAGACTTGTTTGCGTTGCGTTGATACTTATCCTTATATGATCTTCTTATGCAATATATTCTACATTGTAAGGTTAATTTCATTATTTTAGAGCTTAACAAAGAGAAGTATTTAGTTTAGATATTCAGTTTTTGTTGACGTTATATTTTTGACAGTATATTCACGTTCAATGCCACATCTGATTACTGTGTATGACGTAAATAAACTAAGTTTAACCTCTCACATAATAAATGTTCTTGTTAAAAAATAAGAAGTCAATTTCGTTTCCTAAGAATCTCTGCTACAGATGAAATATTTGACCACTGCATAAATGAGTCTTAGAGTAGAACAAAGCGACAGTCCTATAGTTGACTAATCTATTCTAACAAGATTAAGCAAGTGTCAATAATTATGAAAGAGTAGGCCTAAATAATTAATCAAGAGAATTAATGAATAAGAGTTAATAATTACACTAAAGTAATAATCAAACAGTTAATATTAATACAAGAGTTATTAATTAAACTAGAGTAAAAATTAAACAAAAGTTAGTATTTAAACACGAGTTAATTATTAAACAAGAGTTAATAATTAAATTAGAGTAATAATTAAACAGTTAGTATTAATAAAAACGTTATTAATTAAACTAGAGTAGTAATTAAAAACAAGTTTGTATTTAAACAAGAGTTAATAATTAAATAACAGTTAATAATTAAATTAGAGTAATAATTAAACAGTTAGTATTAATACAAGAGTTATTAATTAAATAACAGTTGATAATTAATCGAGACCTAGTTATTAGAGATCTAACGGGAAATATGTAAATGGAAACTACACTGCTCATAGGCAAATGGAAAAGTAATGACCACTTGAGGCTTGTGATGCCTTTACTTTCTAGGTAAACAATATGTAAGGGTTGATAATAATAATAAGTGTAAATGTTGAACATGCGTAAACTGATGCTTAATTGTTGAATATTAATGCTTGATTGTGGATTTTCCTTAAAGCTTTAAGAATAATACCTCAGTAAGGGAGTTATCGCCAACAGGAAATGTGGAAATTATGGATGTACTGGTTGGGTTAAAGTACCCCTGCCTGGGATGTAGGTAAACAGTATCGTTCCAATGTGAAGGTTCGTTACTTCAGATAGGCCTACCCTTGATCGGGTCTAAGATACGCCTCCACCAGCAACAACCTGGAGTTGGAATGAGGAGAATTGATGTTAATGGGATTACTACATGTACATTTGAATCACTTTGACAAAAATCGCCTCGCGCAGGCATGTGGGGGTGAGGGGGGGTTTTGGAAGCGTGCTAGGGGGAGGAGGAAGAGAAAGTTCTAAGTAGAAACACTACTTTCGGCTGAGTTGATTCATTTATGGATGTCAAGAGGAAAAACCCGGGTACTACCCGATTGCACCATTTCTTAAAGAAACTAAAAACACATGCATTATAAAACACAAAAGATAATATAACATCTAATTACACTTTTGCTATTACTTGCGACCAGACTTTTTGTTAACTAAAGGTTGTTAAATTATTAACTTAGACTTGGAGGAAACGTTTTCGTCTTACGACTTCTTCGGCCTCCTGAACTTCTGCTTGCATGGAGGTTGAAGAAGTCGTAAGACGAAAACGTTTCCTCCAAGTGTAAGTTAAAAATTTAACAACCTTCAGTTAACAAAATGTCTGGTCGCAAGTAATAGCAAAAGTGTAATAAGTAATTAACAACCAGCTCGTCATGAACAGTAACAAGATTTTGAATTTAATGAAGCCCGACAAGCAGAAGGAGGCTGAAGAAGTCGTAAGACGAAAACGTTTCCTCCAAGTGTAAGTTAACAATTTAACAACCTTTAGTTAACAAAACGTCTGGTCGCAAGTAATAGCAAAAGTGTAATAAGTCATTAACAACCAGCTCGTCGTGAACAGCAACAAGATTTCAATATGAAACCTAAATCAAAACATAACACCAGCAGATGTTTTTGAAAAGGTATGTATAGATCCACCACCGGCAACTTTTACAACCAACTGAAGTGTCACTCAGAGCTCTCGCCATAACGAGCATGCGCACTGGTGCATCTAGGCACTGCGCATCCAACACCCCGATTTTTCACAAAGTGATTCGACTGTACACGTGATTAATTACACTTGGAGTAGCGGAGAATCGATACTTCTATGGGTAGAGCCGCTCGCCAGATACATTTGCATTTTACAGATATCTATGAGAATCGCTACAGATATTGCTAATCGAAGTATTGTGAAAATACAGCACAGTTCCAAAAACAGCAAGAGTTATAACGTAAAGACTTAACCTACATTTGTAGTTATTTCAGAAAACTAACGATAATCATCTCAGTCTTCAGTCATCATTTAACTGCTCCTGAATTGTTAGAAATTAACCATCAAGAGACAATGTTTCAACTGAAAAAGACTTGCGAACGACATAAAGAGCGGAAAGTATAATGTCCCAGTTTCCGGTTCTCTGTTCCCATCAATGAAGACAAGAGTTTCAAGGTCAATGATACCGAAATGTCAACCAGTTTTTCCTCACACAACCTTAAAAGGGACGCTATACCAGTACCATAGTCTGCGCAGAATTGGTGCTGTGTACAAACGTAACGCAATGCAATTAGACGTAATTTTTACGCTTCCGATTGGCGCCGTTCATTATCAACTAAATTTATAATATTGTAGTTAGATTTTACGAGCTTACTGCTCTTGCATATATATAGCTACTTTAGAGCCGATACAGATAGATTACCCCATAAATTAAAAGAGAACTTGAGTTTTAATGGCAACGCGTTAAGTATTCCACAGTCTTGTCATGGCGAACGCATTGTTGATAATGCTGTGTTGCACAATTTTCATACAGCGCGTGCAATGGCGTTTTTATTAGACTGAAACACGTCCGTTACAAAGTGCGTCATAAATCGTGTTTAGTGACTTCAACGGCGAGTTAGAAACTGTATTTTACACACAATGATGAAAAAATATAATTCTTTCGTTGAGTAATCTGTAACGAAATAAAAATAAGAAGCGTGTTTTAGCTCCATTCATCTTGTATAGAATATATAATTTAAACTTCAAGGGTCCACGCGATAAGCTACACCACAACCGATTGAGTTTAATATTTGTAATTTAAAATATTAATTATATCGCCATTTTAAAAGGCCGTACTTGTTATTAAACCCTCACTTGGTCAAGTTTTAATCAAAAAGACGGCTTAAAGGGGATGGAATTACAAGTTTTATTAAATCACAATATAACAAAATTCGAACTTGGCTTGTGAACAAGGGTTGTAATTAAAATATCTTGACATCAAGTTTCATAATTAAAAATCAAAATATCGTTTTATAGTATCTTTTAATTTTAATTTACACAAGTAAATTCTAGTTTAAGTTTTATTTAGTAGTACTCACTGATAATGAATTTATTATTGAAACGCGTTAAAGGATTATTATTATTATTATTGAAGGATTAATTATTGTTAATGCAGTTAAACAGTTCTGCGACTCACTGACCAGTAGAGATGGGCTTCCCTGAAAGTACGACTGTCGTAATCGTGGGCCTAGTCCAAGGCAACCCTGAACGTGTTTGGCTTTTACGACTCCATGACCACACATCTGACACTCCGGGGCTCGTAGCACATTAATACGGTGAAGGTGCGCAGCAATATAGTCATGACCCGTCTTCATTCTGAATGCCACAACGGTAACAGCTGGAGGCAAGTTATGGTCAATTTGTCCTACCAAGACAAGACTTTCCTGAAGGTGGGACAGTCGTAATCCTGGGCCTAGTCCAGAGCTGTGCAGCTCTGAAGGTATCGCCATTTATGACTCCATGACCTTACACCTGACACTCCAGGGTTAGCAGTACATGAATACAGTGGATGTGCGCAGCAAGGTAGTCATGACCCGTCTTCATTCTGAATGCTGCAACGCTAACATCTGGAGGCAGGTTATGGTCAGTTGGTCCTCCTAATACGAGACTTTCCCACCGTATTTCCGTCAACCGAAAATGTTACTGGTTAACAAATTCATTAGAACTTGGTTCCATATACAACATTAAATAGTTAGCCTATAAGCAACAAAGTCTTTTAACCAATAGTCAGTCGTTGGACTGACCGTCTGAAATGACAATTTTCTGTGGTGATCCTGACTGAGTATGCTTATAATAAACCTAAAGAATCTTACGTTTGCTGTCATTTAATGTCTTAAATTAATTAATAATTAATTGAGGGCTAAAATATTGTACAATTTTTAAATAAATGTAAGACATCCAAATTCTTTAGACTAAATATTTTTAAAATTTATTTTTACATTATTTTACTAGCTGTGTAAAAACATTTTCCCCCTTGCAAAACATACACAGTTAGGATTTTTAACATTTTAGATAATAATGTAGCCTACATAAAGTAACATAGCCTACGTGTTAGGACAGCTGTCCACAAAATAACCTATAACAAGAAATAGAATTTTATATCAAATTATAAGTATACTTTGAAATTAAATCATATATACAAAATTTACTTTGAAACTGTATAAAAATCTCAGAATTGTCCCGCCAAGCAGAAATCTTTTTTCGTGCAAAATAATCTGTTATAAGAAATAATCATTTAAAAAAATTGGGCTAAAATTCTTAGTAAGAATTTCACCCATAACCTATATTTGTATAATTGAAAGATCTAGTGTAGGTCTAATATCTAGTTTATCCAGAACAGTGAAAAAAAAGAAATTAATAGTAATAGGTAAAATAAACACTACTAACTTATATAAACTTCAAAGTACTAAACTTTACACTATAGGAATTGTAGAACTATAGTGTACAATTCGGAATATAATCCACTATAACAAACAATAAATGTTACATTATAAAAGTATTTAATAGTGTCACATAATAATACGCATTGCAGAAAATTACATTAACTATGAGTAATAAAAACAGCAATGGAAATTATCTTATGACATAATTTAAACAAATAGACAATATTTTTGAATATTCAATAAATTGCATTTGAAAAAGATTTAAACATTTACTCCAAATAACCTTTAATTAAATATAAAAAAGCTGTCTACAAAGGTCCGACTCAATTATAAGCGCCGTTATAATCTTCCATTAAAATCTCCTGAGTATTCATTTATCTTTGGAAATCTTGTTCTCGTGATACAGGTTGAATGGTTTTCCTCCATCGCGAAAAGTGTCTTCGCGTGAGCTATCGTTTTAAAATTAAATTTTAAAAGGCAAAATTTTTATTCATTCAAAAAAATCTTTCCTCGAATACGGAAGTCGAAATTATTTCACGGAAAACGAAATTAAAAGCAAGACTCATCAAGTAACAGGAACTGAACCTAAAAACATTAACACAGATACTCGTCACTGTACCGGTTACATTGGTCACGGTTACCGGCGGAGTAGAAAGGTTCCGTTAATTACGCAAACAAGAAACACTGTATATTCTTCTGATTAGAGTAATTTCCTGTGCGACGATGTCGCAACTCGAACTTCTCCATTGTTTCTTTACTGTTAGTTTTCCGAGAGTAATTTATGAACGGAAAACTTATCGGTTCATCTCAAAGAACTGAGCGAATATACCAATACGTATCTGTGAACCACTGAATAACTGTTTGTTTCTGCAGTACTATAGGTCAAATTTTATAAGCTGGCCCTTTGCTCTTGGGTAGAAATTGCGTATTCATCGTTTAGAAAACATCAGGCTCTGTCACCATTCCTCATCGGGACTATAAATAACAGCCTACCCGTCTTAACTCTTAGTCTCAACTATCCTATAACTATTATCAAGTAACAAAGTAATGAGTCAACCCTATGAGTCAGCAGAAGTTCAAGGATCGATGTTTTTGAAAATGACCTACTAGCAACTCCACCCTACTCTCGCCAAAGCCCGCAGCCCCCGAGTGCCAGCTTATAAAATTTTACCTATACTTACTTTTAAATAGAAACTCTTTTGTTTATCCCGGGTTAAACTTTCTGTAGTCACTACGGGATGAACTTATTTTTAAATGCAACGATCATAACTTTCTTTACAAATGGTTCAATTACATCTGATATTTTCAAAAACATTGGCAAAGATAAATACATCATGACTACACAAATAAATCTAGATGGAGCTCAGTAGCGTGTACTGCAATACAAGAATTATTTATTATCGAATACAGAATCTACAAATACCTTTTTATATTCGTTAACGTAAATAGTGATTAGCAATGACTTTTCATTTTCGACAGCCTTTTCCGCTCACTTCTTTTATATATTTTAAAGTTAATACTAAATTTTAAAACAGAAATAGATGTTATATACTTTTAATTTATTTAAAACAAGTGTTCACTATGGGATTGAATTTATTAAATTTCTCTTTATGAAATTTAGTTAAATTGTAATTCTTATTTTTTTAAATCAATATAGTAGTTAAATTATATAACTGTTGTATATTAAATTATAGTTTTAACTATAGTATCACTATTTTCTTATATTCACTTATCACTTACACTTCAATGTACTTAAACAAGAATCTTATTTGGTGTATTTACGAGTCGGCTTTCGAGAGCTATATTACACTGCTCTCATTTTCGAGCATTAGAAGACTATCGAAAGTCTGCTTACAAATATACCAAGTAAGATTTTAGTTTAAGTGCATTACATTTTAAGTAATAATTATAGCTTTATTAATGTTAAAAAGTGCTGCTATTAATGACAGCTGTAATTTTATTATCATTATAAATTCATTCTGGTACTCAAAAGAACTAAGAAGCGAACGCTTTAATCGTCTGTTCCACTTATAAGCAAAGTATTTACCCGCCCTCGTCACATGTGGGGAAAGTAACGTACTATAGCTCGTTATCTGCTTATTTATGACAGTTCATAAAGTAATATATTTAACTGCACCGTGCAAACTATGATTCTTGTATTCAATTCAAACGAAATTAAAAATCTCTATGGCAAGTGCATCTGAAATATATGTTTTAGATTGTGTTTGTGAATTGACAAAGAAAACAATTAGGCTCTTCAAAGATGCAACATGCATGGTGAGTTGAAGGTATACTCCGGCCAACAGAAGAACTGAGGAATTAGCAATACGGTGCAATGGCGCACCGAAGGGGGCCTGCCCCTCGCCATCCCTATAAATGAAAGTTACGAGCGTCATCCTACATTGGAAAAGGTATAGTGCGCATGGCGCGTATATCAATTTAACTACCAAATATTCACAATTATATAAGTGTTATTAACACATATTTTAGTTTTATTTAAGCCTGAAGTATTAGATGATTACCTAATTTAAATGTTAATAATATTTAAATTCATCAATAATAAAACCTTCAGGAATATCCCTTAAAAATACACAGTTGAGTGTGTGCCCTAAAGTAAAACAAGGTATGTATTGAAGTAACTTGACTTATTTACAAACGAGTTGATGTCCCACTTTTTTTTGATGACTCCCCCCCTTTAACGAAATTCTGGGTGCGCCGTTGATATGGTGGCATATCTAGTGCGTTGATTTTTGCAAAACTGTGTCTCGTTGAAGACAACTAACATACTACAGTTTCAGCCGCACCTGTTTATTACTCTCCCCAGAAAAGGAGGGCTTTGTGGCTTCCGAGGCTTTACAGGAATGTAGGACATTTAATGGGTGGTAAGGTAAACAGGGTGTTTTCATTCGGGGGACTGCGAGCAGAGTTATAAAAACATTCCCCAGCTATTAATAATATTTGTAAGGTGGGAAAGAGAGAAAGCGGAAATGGAAACAATGAAAGTAAATACCTTTCTAGGAATGAACGCCCCGCACACCTCATACGTCTCCTCGTCCTCCCGGATAGGAGCGGTCACGGCAGTGAAATGATTCATCCCAGGCTTCTGAGATGGGTAAAAGTCATGGCTAAGAAATGCTACATCACATTCCTAAGACATTATCTCTGTCTGTCTCGTCGTCTCCGTGGAGGAATAGAGATGTAGAAAGAGAATAGTAAGATTGAGCTGTTAAACTGTGTAAATGAATCTCTGTTGAGAAACGAAGAGTTACAGCTTACGTTATCCTGAAGTGTATCAACATTTTAGCGGGATCATACATACAGTATCTACATAACGGCATATACCATAATTTAGTTTTGAATAAATTATTTTAATACCACTTCTCGTGTATGTGTAACTGTATAATATTTGTTAAAATCAATTATACATTATTTACATTTATCTGAACTGTTACAATTGGAATAAAAAAAAACGTATTCGCCAACAACGAATTCAAACAATAACTCGACTTTTTTTTATTTTGTTTCAGGTCTCGTTGCAATGACCGGAGAGCTTCCGGTTTGGGTGTCCGGTCAGCAACTCTGGGTCCGTGGTGTCGACAGAAAGACCACCTGCAGCGACGTCATTTCCGCTCTTCTCGGACATCCGGACGATAGTTACGTCATCATCGAGCGTTGGAGGAAAGTGGAACGGCCTTTAGGAAGCGACACAAGACTTCTGAAGCTATGGTCGGCTTGGGGAGACGCGCAGAGAGAAGTACGTCTGTCCTTGAGGAGGGTAGCGGACGACGACAGCGGTCGCGGGAGTCCTGCCAGCGTCAGCAGAAGACGGAGACACCACAAGCAGAAACAGCAGACTCAAACACTGCACCCGAAAAGACTCGCGCAACTGTCAAAAACGCAAAACATCGAGAGGCTACTGAAGCTGATACTAGTACAAGGCGAGACGATACACAGCCAACTGAAGAGGTTACACGACAGAGAAGATCAGATAGAACATATAGAGGAAGCGAAGCACAGAGCTCGAGTCAATATACTCGGCTCCAACTATCTCTTGGACACTTACCTTGGAGACGACGAGAAAGAAGAGAACGATAGTGGAGTGGTTACCGAAGGAGCGCCTAGCAGCGAGAACACGAGTACACCGACAGGAGACGATACCAAAGAAGACGAAGACCCGACAATAGAAGAAGACATAGAGAGCGAAATACAAGACCTGCAGAAACAAATAGAACTTTGGGAGAGGATAGTGAAAGTTAACAAGAAGTTAGAAAAAGAGGAAGAAACTCTGGTTAGGTTGTACGTTAGTGTAAAAAGGAGCGACGAACTTGGAGAACTGAAAGGAGAGTTGGACAGAGCGGTTGGCGATTCGGAGAAGGCCGAGAAAGAGCTGGAGATGGCCACGAACAGTTTGAGCGAAGCGGACACGGCTCTAGAGACCCGCAAGATGTACCTGAGGAAGCTGCAGCACGAGTTGGATTTAAGTGAGAAGGAGACGGAGAGGCTGTTGAGAACTAAATCGTTAGAAGTGAACATGATTAGGGTGGGTGCCGGTGGTAGGACAGAGTTAGACAAACCCAGGGACAATGACTCTAACTCGGATACAGGACTCAGTTCTCTACACAGTAGCAGTGAAGAGGGAACATATGTTCTGGATACTCTTGTATGACCTTTATTTCTTTTGTATATTTTGTACAGATTTCCTTTATACATACATCTACGAAACTTGCAGTTGCCAAATAAAACTAATGTTATTTGTTTACCATTATTCTTCTATCAATACGCAAAAACTAATACTTTTTTCACTATTTGTGAAGAAACAAATTTTATGTCTTCCAAATTATATAACGTTTACAATTTATAATATATTGTTATCATTTTTCATATAATTTAGATTTAAATAGATTTAATTATTTCAATTGAACTCGTGTAAACAAATTTTAATTTCAATGTTGAATTTATCCAAAACTTTATATATATATATATATATATATATATATATATATATATATTTATTTATTTCTTTTTTTAAAATATTATTCAAATTTATACCACATATTAAATATATAGCCTATATGTAAATAATAAGGAACAATTATCTTAGATGTAAAATAATATGTATATTATAAAGGTTTACCATTGTAAACACGTCACTTTCCCAAAGTTTTGATGTACCTGATTCATTCAGGTCACCCTTAGTATTAGCTCTAAGCTTTATCGATTGGTTCAGGTGTTGTCTGCGCTAAGCGACCACATCTGTAGAAGTCAATTTTCAAGTAAGAAAAGTATGTCTTGAGAATTAAGCAGTTATGTGCACCACTTGAAATCGTTGTATTCATTTTATCTAGGATCTAAATAGTTATTATTTTTCGTACTAACCTTTACGCGTTTCGAAAAACGTCCATTGTCACATCTGTAACTGTATTGCCGTTTCCAAGATGAATTCGTCTTAAATAAAGGCTTTCTCTCACGCCTACTTCTAAGTTAAATGCCCTAACTTATTTTTCATATGCATTTTGTAAAAGAACAATATTTATTGGAATATTAAGCTTGAAACTAAACTATACAAAATCATTCGTATGCACATTAAAACCAGATACATTATTACGTTACCTAAAATATTGAAGAGAATAATTTATCATAAAACTGGACTATCACAGATTAAGAGTAAAGTTATTGGAGTATTGCGACGGGACTAAGATGACTCCATCTTGGAAGGGGATTTTAATAGAAAACCCTTGAAATTGGAGGTCCTCTTAAACTGGACAGCTGAAAATATAAAAATGCCCAAACAGAAAAAGGCATAAATATGTCTTACTTTTATTTACAGGTAAACTTTATTGAACCATATAACAGATCGACCACTTAACTTATTCTTGTAAAAAATCAATGATTTGGTTTAGTTCATGGAATTAATGTCTACACATGTTTGAAAACTTATTCTAGTAACATTTAATTGTTTAAAAAAGTAACATTTTTTAACTTTTAATTTGATTTAAATTTATATTACAACAAAATATTGAAACTAATATTTTTAATTTTGCCTAAAACACTTGTAAATATTTTACAACTTGCCTATAAGTAGCACTTACTTATCTGAGTAGTAGCACTTACAGTTACGGTCTGAGTTGACAATGGGAAACATCTCCCGAAACGGCCGTTCTCAACAAATAGAAGTAAGTGCTACTATAGTCAAATTGTAAAATATTTCTAAGGTTTCTGTGAAAACTAGTAGCTCACGTGAAGATGGAATCAACTAATTTTAATTTTGTTTAGATTTATTTCACAATAAAATATTAAAATCTACTCTAGTACCCGTTGATTGTTCAAAAAAGTAACATTTTAAAACTTTTAATTTTGTTTAAACTTATATAATAATAAAGCAATGAAATCCTATTCTAGTATCTTTTAATTGTTCCAACAAGTAATATTTTCAAGCTTTTAATTTTATTTGAATATTTATTACAATACAATATTTAAACCTATTCTATCATCCTTTAATTTTTTTTTAAAAATAAAGTTTTAGCTTCTAATTTTGTATAAATTTATATAACAATAAAAATAAGTGGAGAGTTTTTTTTAAATTTCCTTACGAGCATTTTTAATTTCATTTGATCTACCAAAAGTTATCCATTTTTTATAACTTTTTTAAAAATAATAAAACCTGACAATTAAATTTATATAACTAATGTGAAATAACTGTTTTCCCGTATTTGGGTGCCACAATGTCTAATAAACGTCTTTGCGCTTGATTATCGTAGGCAAACGCGATAAACTAATGAAATCTAAATATATTTCACAATACATTTATTTATGTTGAAAACTGCTGCAGATATTATTTATGTTTTTCCGGCCTTCTACTTAAAATGTTTTGAAAATCTACTTGAAATGTATAGTCTATACTTCAACACATAAATTAATTGTAGTAAATTATCTGTATAATCCGATTGGTTGGTTTTAAATGAGAAATTATTGTAGCTTAAATTAGGATACAAATCTCCTGATAAAACGCTAAATTTAATTTTAGGATCACATAAGAAAGATCGTTTCTACTCCGTAAGATCTCTCCAAGATCCTTTCATAACATAACATACGCACACATTAATAAGTAACCTAGAAAGTCAAAGAACCACAGTAGCAATCGAAGGGAATCAAGCAGCAACACCAATCAAGAACATTTTTTAACAAACTATTCCATTTATATCGAGACCTATTTTGTAGCTTATAAATACAAGGTACATTATGGAACAAAAGCTCAACCTTCCTTGTAGGGTAAATCGGTTTATCTATTCAATAGTGACCTTGCAATCACATTCTCATAGAATTATATCAACCGTGCATTAGCATTTTGTCGTCAAAACATTAGTCCATTCTCCCTACCTGGCAGGAATATTAATTGTCTGCATTTACCATGTAAGTCACACTCAAGTTGAACAGCTGTTTTTGTACAGCCATTCTGTCCTTTTTACAAGCGCATTCATTCGAAATCTCTTAGGTAGAATTTAATAATTATAAATACTTGAAGCTTTTCTTGTTCACCTTGAGGTTCATCTTTAATGCACTGTTATGGTTACAAGTTTGTCAAAAACCTTTCGCACCAATAGTTAATACCTTGATATACAAACAGGACTAGTGACTTACTAGTAGTTATGTGAGTATCACAGCAACTGAAGGCGACTAGTCCCGTTTGCACATCCAGGCCCTACCAGAGAAATTTTGAGAGCCCCTGGACAAGCGTGAGTACGAACCCATTCATTACTTCCAACATAGGCCTATACAACCCTGTATTTTGCATGACTTTATAAATACATTATCGTTACATTATTATGGAATACTAATAAAACAATATTTATTGTGAAGTGAAATAATATAATTATTTTAAAATCGACATAAGGTTAAAGTAGCGGAATAAATGTATCATAAAACTAATTTTGTTAACAATTGTTTTTCTAGCTTTTTTCACTCTCAGCAGTTATATTTAGATTCAATCATTGAGCTACAGCCTTTTTACCTCCAAGGAGATGTTTAGCGAAGGGCCTTACAGAATCAACTTGCGCTGACAACCTTATAGTTGAAAGTGCATGTAAGGAACAGTTTATCTCTTTTTTAAGCATTTTCTACCTTTGAGGAGAACAATTGTACATTGTACACTTATACTTTATTGATATAGTACTCAGGTATAGTGATCTCTTTTATGGATTTCACCACGGGGATAATTATTATCCTCAGTAAAAAAACAAAAACCCAGCAGGACCCGCCGGACTCTTGGGCATCCCCCCCCCCTCTGGGTGGGCCTGTGCACGTTGTTACGTTTATAGGCATAGGCCTATATAGTGAAAGAAATGCTAAAGATAAATATAATAGAGAAAAGAACATAAAAAATTCACCACAAAATCTAAACACAAATTTTTGTATACCCATAGCAAGAAATAAAGATATAAACACTCAACAATAAAATATGCGCAATTGTGAGTCGATATAGGCAAGGGTGAGCAAACCTAGTCATTTATAATGCAATTTGTCATTATTCGAAAAGTTGTAAATTTATTTTACAAAACATCTCTTAAAAAATAAATTATTCCAATTATAATTTGAACAGAAAATTACTTTTATTGTTTATTAAATACCTTCTATTAGCTCACACTCTCCTAATAGATATATCTTGTACAAATTTTCAATCGTAAATAAAATATATTTTCATTCTTCCAATCAAGTTCAAATACATTTTTTGTAGCCTTTAGGGGGTGACAATTGATGTTAATACAGCTTTTCAAATATTTAATCAATAATGAAAATATAAAAATTTGTGGGGTCTGGTTGGATCGAACTGAGTATCTTCATGTTTAAAGTATAGCGTTTTTGGAACTGAGCCAGCTTTCCCATAACCAGAAATCGACTTCTCAAAAATGTATAGGAATTCTTCCCCCCCCCCTTCTGGTTGTCAAAACCTTCATTCCACAACCTTAAATTGTTGCCATGGCTACCACAAAATATCATAAAAATTGCTCTAGGATTAAAAATAAATGAAAAGAATAAAACAAACAAACTGGAATAACGGTGTTAAACCTTGCTTCACAAACAGACAATGCGAAACGAAAGCGAAAAGATAATACAACACAATGCAAGCGATAAAAAAAGCGTATAAATAGTAACAAACAAAAATAATAGTCCAACACCATACACAGAAAGGAAAATTGAAAACTTTACGGAAATTCGTGCTCTATTTTGTCTCTTAATATTGTTATTCTGACATATGTACGAGTATATACATATTTATAATAATTGTAATTATAAAATAAAAAGAAACTAAAATAATTTTTTTTATTGACTTTACTAGGAATTTACTTGAAATTGTTTAAATATATATATATATATATATATATATATATTACTTGTTTTTACACATTAGTGTAACTTTGTATATTTTTTTTTTTTATAAACACGTTAAAAAACCTATAAAGCAATAAATATACAACAGTAAAATAAAAAAAGGAACAAATCCTTCACGAAATTAATTATAAAAATGAAAAATTTACATATGGAAATAGAGTAAAACAAAACGTTTTCATGCTTGAATGTCGTTTTTTTAAAGGTAATATTAAAAATATTATGGAAAAATATGTTTCAAATGAAACATTATTTCAAGAGGAAGGACCAGCTTAGTCAAATTTTAGTCATAATTTTAGTTATACATATCACAAACCTACAAATAATAGGCCTAATATTAAGTTATATTACTTCATAAGCTCAAGTAGGTTTTGTTATTTATATAAAAATAATAACATTATCAAGTAATTATCACGAAAATCTAATGAAAAAAGTATAGTTATCCTTTACAGTATTTTTTAAGTTCTACTTTGGCGGTAATAACCTTAATTGGTTTTTCGTCAGGACAAAAAATACGAATAAAACCTGTCGTTAGAATGGTCCCGTTTGACTCGTTTCATCTCTCTATTTAATCCGACATTGATTCTTATATTTTATTAAAGTCTGTGGGATTTTTAAGTAATATAGTTACACATTAAAAACCAAAAGTAAAATTAACTGACTTGTTAGTTTTTGTAGTTTACAGTCATGTTATTTTCTTATTTTTAACGACACCTATTACAGATAATAAAGAACTAAGCTAGGGCGGAATAAAATGAAGTCTTTATGTACTTTAAAATTTGTATTTCGTTTTATTACACTGAGAATTTGCCTGACTTTTTACAATCAAACAAACCCCGTTCTAGAATAACAAATCGCATGTATGATTTTCTAGTAACTCTTAAACAACTCTTTGTCTTCACTTCTCGATAATTCTAACTGAACCATAACTCTTACATAATCTCTAACTTCGTCTCCTCTTTAGACAAATTGCATTAAACACACCTGTTACTTTTATAAGCTATCATTTTTCAATGTATGAAATACATCGCACTAAAATATCAGCAATACAAGAACAATAAATTAAGAACAAAACAATGAAATGAAAACTAGCGTCAAAAGAGAAAAAAACAGTCTCATTTATACCTTTGTTTTGGAACTAACCTTTCAGTCTCGAAAGATATCATATTTATGAAGAGAATATACTGCTAACCTATAAAATACTAATGAATAATACAAACTTTCTGAATCAGAAGAAAGTAAGAACATATTTCAACCTAAAAATTTAGAACACACTTTATTCGTTAAAATTATATTCACTCACCAGTTGTTATTAAACATTTAAAATCTTGTTTACAAAAATTAGTAAAAATTTATTACTGAAACGAAATGACAGGAATAGTGAATAAATACAAAAAATATAGGCTTTTTAAAACACAATAATAAAAAAAATAAAACAAAATAAGACCAAAGCCAAAAAGACAGTATGTTGTTATAAGATTTGAGCTTAACTTGTGAATTAAGATAAATATTTAAAGGAAAACTAGCACACTCACACTTACACACGCACACACATATGCTATACTTACAAACGTGCGCGTATACTTGAAGTATACTCCAGATGAAATATTGTTTCTCTATCGTTACATGATTGTGATTATTTATTTTTACAATGAAATGCAGTTAATTTGAAATGGAGAAAGAAAAAAATAAGCTAGTAAAACAATGGATAGGTTTAGAAACCTACTAAAAACAATTTTCAAAAGAGAACGTAATAAATAGTACAAAGATCCGATAATGAAAATGAACGTAAAAAAAGAAGATATATTTTAACAACTAAGACTGTTTATGGCTTTGTTTACGAAGCTACTTCGAAAATAAACTGAAGAGCCTACATTCAAATCTAGAAACTTAACTGAAAAACATTGTAATGTTTTTAAGTAATAAACAATACACGCGCAATAATTTTTTAAATTTGAAACAAATTCACAAAAATTATCGTAAAATTAACTATTTTACTTTAATTAACTTCAGGCTAGTTATTTTCTGCAGATAAGGCATCGCCTTGTTGTTTTCCGAAACAGGTAATGTAAAGTTTTTTTTACAAGAGACTGAATGTTTGTCGTGCAGCTCTGTTTACACGTTGCGAAACTGTCGCAAATTGACATAAAAGTTAGGCATCTCGATTTATCTTCTAATGGTGACACACTTATCCGAGGTACGTGAAAGTCACTGCACTTATTAGTTTACAATATTAAGATGCAAGACTGGAAGTAGGTTTTGCGAGTTCGTTGTGACCCAGCAGAACAGGTAACTGACATCTCACCTTCTGGCGTTATACAAGTAAAGTTTCATTATAAAGTGACAACTACTGGATTTTACAGAAATGTTATTGAAAAGACATAGAAACATTCATGTACTCCTTAACATATATTATTATAAACACAAGAAATATATACAACTCACAATTATAAAAACTTAATCTCAAACGCGTTTCAATGACATTATGACATCATTTTCAGTGATTTTACTACAAACAAAACTTTAATTTAAAAAATTGAACATAACCTATAATATTTTAACAATTGGAGATGGAAACCAATAAGCCCTAATACTAAACCTTTTTTTATTTTGGGTGACGCTAGTTCATAACCTAATGCAGTGGCGGTTTGTCCAAAAGGGCTCTGGGGCGCAGCCCTCCCAATTACAAAAATTAATTTTTAATTAATATTCATTTGTCTTAAATTAGGTTATTATTATTATTATTATTACTAAAACTCGGAGGGACCTTATCGGTGTAGAACACTTAGCTGCAGCCTTTGTACTCTCTTCCCATCCGTACCACAGGACTAGCTTAGTGGATACGGCTCTTTGCAGTATAAATTCGGTTAAGAGGAGCTTAGAATTATTTAAGCAATGTTAAAACCATAAAATATTTAGCAGTTGACGCACGAAATTAGCCGCAAGCTCCGCGCGGGGCTCACAGCAGAGAGCCGCAGACTAGTGCATTGAGTGTGTTTGGAATAAGCTGAAACAGCCAAAACCGTGCGTTGACGTCACTCAACGCGCGTGTTACGGGTGGCCTGGGATGGAGTCCCGTAGTCATGAGCATACGCTGAGAAATGACTAATCAGTGCGGCTACTACAATTCTATATGATTTAGGAAGCAGCATTGTAGGCTTATTTGTAATGTTCTCACAATGTTTCCATTTATAGATCCTTTGATGCTCATACACAGTGGCCTAATATACTTTTAAAAGTAAAACTTGATTCACACTACTCGTTGAGTACTCGACGCTTTAGCATAGGCAATCACTTAACTACCCAACCTAGCAACATTTCGTAAATCACACCGTAATACGTCTATTAGTTACAGCAATGTTAATATATTAATCAATAAGTATAACTTAATAAAAGTTGTAGGTGCTTAGAATGTAAAACGAGTTGGATGGGTATCAAATTTCAAAATTGTCTCCGCACCTCGTAAGTCTGGGAAACCCCTTGTCATGAGCCCCACCAATGTAATTGGGCAGAAGCCGCCACTGACCTAATGCCCATGGAAGTTCGAGATGAAAGAATATTTTGGAATAATATAAATCAAAGACTAGTAGGAGTAATCTCTGTTTCCCTCTGAAAATCATTAAATACTTTGCGTTAAAAAACAAAACTTATAAACTAATTTTGCAGAGTCACAACGGCATTATATTGTAAGATAAATTTATGTATCCTTGAACGACAAGATTTTAAAATGGCATTCTAACAATATGCTACAGTAAGAGTTTGATTTTTTTGTGAACCACTGTAGTAAACATTTTAAAAATTAAATGATTTTTGCTTTTAATATTGTTTTATATATTTACAATATTATTCTAATTTTAATTGGTTTGTTAATAAAAAGCTATTGACAAAATAAAGTCTTAAGCATATTTGTTTAAGAACTTCGTATATTATTATTATAGAATATTGTATATTATATTCTATAATAAAAACCTTTAACTGTATTTAGAATATAATATCACCGGACCTTATAATTTAAATTATATAAAATAATTTTAAATATAAATTCACTATATGGAGTTAAATTTATACCAACTATTCTTTGAGCTTAGCTTCTGAATTTATGTTAGTGAAGAGTTGTAAGTTAAAGTTTGTAGTGACAAAACTCACTGATGATGATATCGTTATTCAAACGCGTCTGAATAAATAAATAACCAACTTGTGAGTTTTGTGGACTTTTTCCATTTGTTATTAGAGTTAAATTTATAGAACCACCTTTTTATCTGAAGCCAAATAACTTCTAAATCATGGGATGAGCAGCAATCTAAAGTTTTCTTAATTTCGAACATAGCTTTCATCATAAAAAATAATTAATTTTAAAATCAGACCAAATGGATTTGAAATTTCGAATCTGAATTAGAAAACGTTGCGCCGAAAGAAGTAATTTTAGTCATTATGATTTTAGATACGGTCTATTTGAAGGGATTTTGAAATGGAAAGCTTTAGAAAGTATTGGCCCATTTGGGACCTACTTCTTCATAAATATTAAACCTCTAAGCCGATACTTCTTAGACACACTCTTTTACCAGCCTGTTTTTCTCTAAATGTTGGAACGAATATGTTAAATACGGTTTCTGGAATTTTAAGAACGATCGAGTTAAATAAAAAAATTAAATTAGTAGCAGTTGTTTTTACTTAAATTGTTTCAAAACACACTCCGGTAAAGGAGGCGACAAAAAAACACCTCTTTTAAAGGGAGATAGGGGTGCCTAGGGTACTAACCTTTATCGTGTAGGCTAATTTAGTACACGATGACAGTTTTGTTTAAATCACTGATAAAAGAATTTTCATAATCTGAATGTTATAGTTTTTCATCATTTTTGTTTGTGTCGTTTAATGCCTTACGATTTCCAATTTCCTCAATCTTTGATCGGAAGTTATCCCTTAAGTTGTGCTTAACAGTTCTCTTCTCTCTTAAGTTATTTCATATTTAAATTGAATTTAAGTTTTTTCACTCATTTACTTTTCAATTATTTGACATCGGTTCTTTCTGGATCTCCTCTCTTTCTTCGACGAAGGTGACCATTCCAATAGTTGCTTAGCCATTCTCCTTACTTTCATACTTTCAATATGCTCATACCATTTAGTGTCTCCTATATTTCCTTCATAAAGAACAGATACTCAGCTGCTACAAAACTTCTAAGACTATTCTGTCCGAGGATTCTATACGTCTCCGATTCTGTTTAATAGAGTGTAACTATACCAAACAGTTATTTAGCTGTAACGAAAATTTGATGTTATTAATAATGCCTGTATAGATACGATAGCATACTTAACGGTTACAGATAGGGACGAAAGCATACTTAGCTGTTACAGATAGGGACGAAAGCATACTTGGCTATTACAGAACGTCCAGGACCGCGTTGCTGTTAATAATCTTTGGTAAAGATGAAATGAATCCCGCTGCAACGAGATAAGAGGGGAATGGTCTACTTAGCTGCGGCGGAGTCACAGAGAATGCTCTTCATATTGTCTGTATGAATACGAGAGCATACTTAGCTGTTACAGATAGGAACGAAAGGATACTTGACTGTTACAGAACGTCCAGAACAGCGTTGCTGTTAATAATCTTTGGTAAAGATGAAATGAATCCCGCTGCAACGAGATAAGAGGGGAATGGTCTACTTAGCTGCGACGGAGTCACAGAGAATGCTCTTCATATTGTCTGTATGAATACGAGAGCATACTTAGCTGTTACAGATAGGAACGAAAGCATACTTGACTGTTACAGAACGTCCAGAACAGCGTTGCTGTTAATAATCTTTGGTAAAGATGAAATGAATCCCGCTGCAACGAGATAAGAGGGGAATGGTCTACTTAGCTGCGGCGGAGTCACAGAGAATGCTCTTCATATTGTCTGTATGAATACGAGAGCATACTTAGCTGTTACAGATAGGAACGAAAGGATACTTGACTGTTACAGAACGTCCAGAACAGCGTTGCTGTTAATAATCTTTGGTAAAGATGAAATGAATCCCGCTGCAACGAGATAAGAGGGGAATGGTCTACTTAGCTGCGACGGAGTCACAGAGAATGCTCTTCATATTGTCTGTATGAATACGAGAGCATACTTAGCTGTTACAGATAGGAACGAAAGCATACTTGACTGTTACAGAACGTCCAGAACAGCGTTGCTGTTAATAATCTTTGGTAAAGATGAAATGAATCCCGCTGCAACGAGATAAGAGGGGAATGGTCTACTTAGCTGCGACGGAGTCACAGAGAATGCTCTTCATATTGTCTGTATGAATACGAGAGCATACTTAGCTGTTACAGATAGGAACGAAAGCATACTTGATTGTTACAGAACGTCCAGAACAGCGTTGCTGTTAATAATCTTTGATAAAGATGAAATGAATACCGCTGCAACGAGATAAGAGGGGAATTGTCTTAGCTGCGACAGAGTCACAGAGAATGCTCTTCATATTGTCTGTATGGATACGAGAACATACTTAGCTGTTACAGATAGGAACGAAAGCATACTTGGCTGTTACAGAACGTCCAGAACAGCGTTGCTGTTAATAATCTTTGATATGAAATGAATACCGCTGCAACGAGATAAGAGGGGAATTGTCTTAGCTGCGACAGAGTCACAGAGAATGCTCTTCATATTGTCTGTATGGATACGAGAACATACTTAGCTGTTACAGATAGGAACGAAAGCATACTTGGCTGTTACAGAACGTCCAGAACAGCGTTGCTGTTAATAATCTTTGATAAAGATGAAATGAATACCGCTGCAACGAGATAAGAGGGGAATTGTCTTAGCTGCGACAGAGTCACAGAGAATGCTCTTCATATTGTCTGTATGGATACGAGAGCATACTTAGCTGTTACAGATAGGAACGAAAGCATACTTGACTGTTACAGAACGTCCAGAACAGCGTTGCTGTTAATAATCTTTGGTAAAGATGAAATGAATCCCGCTGCAACGAGATAAGAGGGGAATGGTCTACTTAGCTGCGACGGAGTCACAGAGAATGCTCTTCATATTGTCTGTATGAATACGAGAGCATACTTAGCTGTTACAGATAGGAACGAAAGCATACTTGATTGTTACAGAACGTCCAGAACAGCGTTGCTGTTAATAATCTTTGATAAAGATGAAATGAATACCGCTGCAACGAGATAAGAGGGGAATTGTCTTAGCTGCGACAGAGTCACAGAGAATGCTCTTCATATTGTCTGTATGGATACGAGAGCATACTTAGCTGTTACAGATAGGAACGAAAGCATACTTGATTGTTACAGAACGTCCAGAACAGCGTTGCTGTTAATAATCTTTGATAAAGATGAAATGAATCCCGCTGCAACGAGATAAGAGGGGAATTGTCTTAGCTGCGACAGAGTCACAGAGAATGCTCTTCATATTGTCTGTATGGATACGAGAACATACTTGGCTGTTACAGAACGTCCAGGACCTCGTTGCTGTTAATAATCTTTGATAAAGATGAAATGAATCCCGCTGCAACGAGATAAGAGGGGAATGGTCTACTTAGCTGCGACAGAGCCAGAGAGAATGCTCTTTATATAGTTTGTATACTATCCAAAGGTGTACAGCATTGCAACTACTGTTTCCATTTCACACGTTGACCTCACAATAGAACAAGTACCAGATCTCCTGGCAAACCTACTTTGTTGATCTAAACTACTGTGAAGTAAAAATTGTACAAAACCAATGTCGCCAAGATCCGAAACAATGTAGCGAAATGTTATATATTCTATAAAGAAGTAAAGTGTCAAGGTGTTTCGAAAGGTGTCAGCGTAATTAGCATTCAGTTGACATACAACCTGCGTTAATTACCATATCTGATCGATTTGCTGTTGGTTGCGATCGCTCCGACGTACCCTTCTATGGTCTCCTTATTTAAGTAGCTTACCGATTTTTATACTTTCACTTTGTTATTTATTACAAACGCTGCTTTGGGCGTTTTCTTCTTGCTACTTTTGACCCTACTCAGATTTATTCAGAAATCGTTAACAGTGCGTTTTATAGAATTTGTTTAGAAGCACAGCGTTCACCAGTTTTCTACATCGGCACGTTTGTTTAATATGCAGTGCGCATGCGTCAAGCGTGCATTGTACTAAAAGGGTGTTTGTTATCTAAAGAGTAGGCTAATGAAAATAATTCTCGACTTTCCGCCGACTCTTCGTGATATTCTCATTTCAAATTAACTGCATTTCACGTAAAAATAAATAATCACAATCATGTAACGATAGAGAAACAATATTTCATCTGGAGTATACTTCAAGTATACGCGCACGTTTGTAAGTATAGCATATGTGTGTAAGTGTGAGTGTGCTAGTTTTCCTTTAAATATTTATCTTGATTCACAAGTTAAGCTCAAATCTTATAACAACTTTATAAGTCGTTTTTTCTTAAAGATCTGCTGTAGCATTTGTTACTTTTGCTAAAGTAATAGCATGGGTTTACAGTTTTTTAATTTTTCACATCAGAAACCTACAGATCTCAACTCCAAACAACCTTTTTCCCACACTATCTACGGTATTTCATATAGCATACTTCCCGGAAAATAAATAATTCTAGAACATCTATTTTGTTCTCCCGCATTTAACCTAACTTTCTTGTTGTTTGTAATGTATTTTATGTAACTTAGGCCTATATGAAAAGAAAAAAATCGGGAGTCGGCAGTCGTCAAGTATTACCCTAAAACTTATTTTCAGCTTTTATTGAAAGTTATCATTTTATTCAAAAGTTTGTTTCTGTTTTTAAAATTGTGCATAAAGTGTAGCACATTACGTGTTAATGTAAAAGTTCCAATATTGATAAATATTAAGGTTTTAAAGGCGAACCTTAGGTTTACCAACTCTTTATGGTAAAAGTAAAAACTCTTCCATGATTATCGCTCATTTCAATGTTTTACAGCCATAAAATCTGCAAATCTCTAGTTTTATTTCAGTAACGCGGGTACATAATCGAACATAACCTTAAACTATGTGATCATTGCTAGGTAGGAAAATAATTAAGAAATACTCATTGATTTATTCCCAAAACCGACTTTTATCAACAATCATTGTTAAAACGTAGGATCTTCAACAACCTAATGGTAAATGTACAAAAAATCATTTCTTATTTATTAAATCCTTACACTTACCAACTCACCTTACACTTTACCTATATAACCCATGCTTAGAAATGCTTAGTAATTTCACTTTAAAATCCTCAAAGTTTTGTTTCATGGGTTAGATTTTTTAAGGTTAGATTTATTGGTATTTATTTATAATTTCGAGGAACTTTGCCTTGCCTCTTCTCAAACATTTGTTAATACATGATTGATAAATAAATTTTAATTACTTATAACATACCTTAGCCATCCACGTTGGGAGTCAATTTTTATATAACATACCTTTGCCATCCACGTTGGGCGACAATTGTTATATAACGAACCTTCACTTAATGCTTCTCTACAGGATAATTTTTACTCTTAGGAAATTAAATTAATAATCCAGCTACTTGCTTTTATAATTACAGATCCTTGCTTTTATTTATCCTGAAATCAATATTGCATTTACAGGTAGTTCATATAATTCTTTTACTAACTCTAATATTTGCCGATTGGCATCAAGACTCTTATTTTCCTATTGATTTTTTTAACAATTCTAAATTTACTTTCTTTAGCTATCTAAGGGCGTGTATAAGTTACTGCACTTGGTATGATAAATTTTATATTTCAATTAACTATGACTTTTTAATGAATTTATAAAAGTTTAAATGTTCTTAAATGTTTGGTTGCTTTAAAAAGTTGGCTTTAAGTTAAAATAAATGTATCGTTTATTACTTGCTTGGTTCCTTGTTTTACTTCACTTGACACAAATTCACTTAGTAATACTTTCCTATCAATTTCACTTTTCTTAATTTCACGAAATGCTTCTATTCCTTAACTGACTTTATTAATCACTCCCTTATTTTAATCTCACTTGTTACCCTTTAATCTCCCTCTTTATACTTCACTTTCTATTTAATAATCTCCCTGGCTACCCTTTAATCTCCCTTACTTTAAATTTCCACGTTACTTGTTTGAATTTGATATTTCTTACTAAAAACTGAACATTACTTCTCCTCGAATCCTACCACTTGACCCTTTCGAGTACTGAAAATTGACTCTCCTCCTGAACATCCTCTTGGATTGTATCAGTTTGTGTTTCATCCCCTCTTCAAATTTGATTGGCTCCCTTATGGCGCTCAAACTGTGGCCAGCCTATGAAATTTTGACACTTCCCTTGGCTTCGTGGGAATTTGTTGAACTTTCCCACAGGTGCATGTGTTTTTCTGTATTCTCAGGGATTCCTAGTCATAAATCTCCCTGGTCCGTGATGTCTAGGTAAAGCTTCTCTCCAATGAACGAGGCACGTCCTGGTTTACTTACAATGAACCCATTTCGAATGATTTTTTTTATGATTTGCAGGTGTGTGCAGTAACTTATTTCGGCCGATAGATGTGACAATAGACTACCCCTTGCTAGATAGCGACCGTGTACTACGATCTCACAAGTTCAAATATTTAACCAACAGTTTTCTTAACTTAATGAATTTCGTTATATACTATTTATAGTATATTGCGGATTTAGGTTTAATTAATTTATATTGTTTACTATAACATTGGTATGTTAGATATCCAAAATCCTTTAACTGTAGTGGGAATGATAATGTTGAAAAGGCAAAAGATTACTTTACTAAACTCACTTAACGTCCAATCTCTGACTTTGAATAGCATGTAAATCTACTAATTTGGTAGATAATCTCTGTTCAATCATGTTTTAGTAAATATTTATTAGGGCCTAAATGAGGAAAATGACAAGCATAAATAATATCAACTGAAAGTGGTAATTTAGTTATTGGTATTACAAAAAAATTCGACATTTCTTTCAAAACCAAATTATTATTCCTATTATTTAACCTTAAAAATAATATTTGTTGATTCCATCTTCACGTGAGCTACTAGTTTTCACTAAACACTTGTAAATATTTTACAACTTGCCTATAGTAGCACTTACTTATATTTGTTGAGGACGGCTGTTTCGGAAGATTTGTCCCATTGTCGAGTTGTCCTTTCAGGAGATGTGGACGGTCTGAGTTACAATGGGACACATTGAAAGGGCCGTCCTCAACAAATATAAGTAAGTGCTACTATAGGCAAGTTTGTAAATATTTACAAGTGTTTAGTTAAAAATAATATCATGACCTCCTTTTTTCCGCATGTAAATTTCTTTACATTTTCAGCAATACAATTGTAAATTTGTTTAGCCAAAAATCTAGAATGTTTTATGAAGATACTACTAAATTAAATGGTTTGCATGTGTAATATAATTATAATGAAAATTATCAGAACAAATAGGCTATGTGCTTGATGCAATTTATTATTTAAACATACAGTATATACAAAGTATATTGAAATGAGTTTTATGAAAAATTCTTTACAAGTTTAAAATAGATGTTAGTACATTTGAAAGGGTCAAAAAGCAATTGAGTTTCAAACTTGTTTCTATCCAATATTCGTTTAGTTGTTTAACTTTCAGGTCTTTATATATATATATGTGTATATATATATATATATATATATATATATATATGAAGTTAATATATTACTATGTGAGTAATTTTATCCACCATTAAGTGCAATAATTTTACCTTGAGTGATGAGGCACCTTTCGGTCATTGACTTAACGATATTAACTTCATAAAGTCAGTGCAACGGAAAAACAATGGATAATGTTAAATATCAAGAATATATATATATATATATATATATATATATATATATATATATATATATATATATATATATATATATTAAATTCGCTTATTAGAAACAGCTAATATTGGGTATTCCTACCAAACATCATATACCAAAGATGATTACAGCTGTTCTTTGTAAAGATTTTTAGTTATCTATTATATATAATTCCTTCAAGATGAATTTCACCCCCTTCCAGTTGTAATCTTCTATTGTGAACATTTGAAGACTTTTCAAGTGGGTATTATTTTGTGATGAATGAACATGTTTACAACCAAAATTTCTGCTTACAAACAAAGCAATTTTTTCATAGTGATAAATCAATTTTGAAATCTCTAAACTATAAAAAAAAATTCTGGAAGCATTCAACCAAAACTTTGATGTTAAGACACTTTAACTACATGAATATTAAATTCAATTAGACATAAACTGGCATGAATAGAAATACGAGTACAATTACCTTTAGGTGTACATTATTTTACAACTGTATAGATTAGTCTTAGTTTTGTGTTCTAATGGGTGTTTTATTAAAGATGCACGCTGGGTATAATAAGGTAGAAGTAATATATGGATAAATATTCTATCTCCCAAACTGTAGAATAGTAAAAATTTACTCAAAGGGCAACTATGAGTGTACTTGATCAGAAACTATCTTGCAGCCAACTGTAATATAGACAGTATATTTTATTGCGATTTGATACAACAGTTTGTTGAGTTGTTAAATTTGAAGAAACTAGAATGTGGACTTCAGCAGGAAAACTCTACATGTCACATTAACAAATGAAATGATAGCAATGCTATGAGAATATTTTAATAATAAATTAGTATTAAAACATTTGTGACCTCCAAGATTCCAAGATCTACACCTGCTGACATTTTCCTATGGGGACCTTTAAAAGACAAAGTTTACAAAAACAATTTTGTTATGATTGATGAATTGAAAACAAACACCGAAATCACGATTTTGAACATTAATAAACAAACCTTAAGAAAGGTTGCTACAAATGTCAATAAATGAGTACAAATCTGTGTTGTACTTATTTGAAATTACAGGAAATTACTTCGACATTTACTGTAATGTTAAAAGGTTCATTGTAATGTTTGTTATTTATTTCATTTGAATTAAAGTATTACAAGAATATATTGTGTACCTTTTAACATTTGGTTGTATTCTTAATAAAACACCCTATAGACATTTATAACTTGATTGTGTGTATTAATGTATATGAATATATTTTATGTAAAATTGTAAATACAAATCTTCATATAAAGTTGTTATTTACTAGTCACAGATTTGTTGTGTATATTTTTATATATATTTAACAAAATGTAAATACAACTTATTAAAGTAAACTTATTTTTTACTGCATCCCCTCTTCCTATGTTACATGATAAGGTAGATCATGTTTTGTTTTAGTTTAGTAGTTTTTATAGAAAACTATCATTATTAATATTTGTTTAATATAAGACCCTTTTTATAGTATAACCTAAATATTTTACTAAACACTTTTAAATGTTTTAAACTAGTCTATAGTAGCACTTACTTTGCTTGTTGAGGACGGCCATTTCGGGAGATGTGTCCCTTTCTCAACTCAGACCATCAAAGTTGACCTTCACGGTATGAGTTGACAAAGGGATACATCTCCCGAAACGGTCGTCCTCAACAAGCAAAGTAAGTGCTACTATAGTCTAGTTTAAAACATTTAAAAGTGTTTAGTGATTACTAGTAGCTCACGCGAAGATGGAATCAACAAATGTAAATATTTTAATTTGAAAAATTGTAATCTAATATATAGCACAAACTTCATTACAAAGTAATTTTTTTTTTTTAATAAAACTTAAATGTGTGAAATACAAAATTAACCACTTGCCAACTTATCAAAAACTTCATTTTCGATTGCACTAAACAATCTTAATCAGTGTCTGACGGTCTTGAGACTGGCAAACAATTTGAGCTTTAGTTCAGTCAATAACACTTAAGTATTTTCTTCTCATAAATTTACTTGAATTATAAGTTCTGCAAGTCATTAATTTGTTTAATTTAAATGTAAAAGTTTCACTGTACATTATGGACTAGTTGAATTTTATCGAATAAAATATACAAGAAAAAGGAATTATTGGGACAAATTTTAACAAAAGCGTTATAAGGATAGTTATTAACTAACTACCTTATAAAGTAATCATCATTTATGAATCAAAAAATTTTAATTAGTTTTCAAAAAAATCAACAAAAAATTAAGTTCTTTGAAACAAAATTTTTTAATAGTTATACTTGTATTATTATAACACTATTATTTATTTCATTTTAATAAATTAAATTTTCAACTTCCATAACTGTAGGTACATCTTTGATTTGTTTTATCATTTTTTTCTGATAGAAAGTACAATTACGTTTCGAGTTGTAATGCTGCAACATAAAGTAGTTCAAGATTTCAAGATAAGATCTACTGGAGATAGTGGACAGCAGATAACTGTCTAGCTAGTGATATCACCATGTTCACTGCTACAATAGCCAGATTCAATGAGCTTCCGTTTTTACTAAAGTATTTTCTTTCTTACTAGTACTGGTTATTGAAAGATAATGAAAGATTTGTAGGATTTTGCTGGTTATCACTTCTTTTTTCTTTCTTAATAATTTCTAAATATTTTACAAAGATGAATATTAAAACAACTCAATTAAACCTTAAGAACATAACATGCAGCATAGAGACAGTGGAAGTCATGGCACCCACAATTCTGCAGAAGGATGTTACAATTTGATACAAGGTGACAAATATTTTTTGCAAAGTATAATTACTATAACCACTTCTAAGCCTTATATGTGGTTTAACAAGTGATATACACATACATATGTTTAAACCTAACAACACTAAGAGAAGCAAGATCTAGAATTCTAAAAGGCATCACCTGCAGCGTACAGACAGTGGAAGGCATGGCACCCACAATTCTGCAGAAGGATATTACAATTTGATACAAGGTGACAAATATGTTTTGCAAAGTATAATTACTATAAGCACTTCTAAGCCTTATATGTGGTTTAACAAGTGATATACACATACATACGTTTAAACCTAACAACACTAAGAGAAGCAAGATCTAGGATTCTAAAAATCGTATAAATAAACCAAAGAGACAACAAACATTTCAAACCAAGAAAGAGAAATCAAGCCATGCAGAGTTGTTCCTTTATGAAATAATGGTTGAAATGCAATGAAAAAGCACATGAAAAGATAGTAAGTTGATTTGCAGATTGAAATAAACACAATTTATTAAAAACTTTATTACAATTTTTTTTTTTTTTTTAAGTTTATGTGTAAATCAGAGAGAATACTAAAAAATTAGCTAAACTATGGTTAAACTGTATGCACCCTTAGATATAAAAAAATATTTGTTTTAAAGATAATATTTTACAACTTGGAGAGGTTGGGGGATAAGCTTAGCTTTGGCACCCTCACTAATATGTTGTGCATGGTTATGCCCATGACAGAACTCTTATGACACCTTGTCTAAAATAAATGTTGAAGGGAATTGATGGCTATGAATATCATAATGCAACTATAAATCAACTGGTTGTGTGTAAATAACACCAAAGTGACACCATTCAGATGCAGCACCAAGTACAAATTTATAAAAGTTATGTTGGTACTTGTGTATTGTACAGAGACCACTATTTTTAGAGTTTTTTTTGGCAGGAACATAAAAAAAAACTAAATATTTATACAGAACAGACTTTGACTGACTGTGAAAATTACATGTCATATAACAAGCGGTTCTTGCGTCTCAAAAGGAAGTGATGTTGCGAGAATTGAGTTGAACGCATTGTCGCCATATATTCTGTCAAATAGGATTCTAGGAAATGACAAGTGGTATCTCAATGCCTCTTGTTCCTCCATTTAGCACTTCCCCACATCCGTTCAACTTCTTGAGTATTTGCCCCATGTAAGAGTAATATATTTATGATAACCTAACCACCACAGCTCGCTGTATAATAGTGACCTCCATAAAACTAAGTACCATAATTTTTTTAAATTGTGCTGCATAAATGTCCCTTATAAAAAATTGTTAAGTGGATAAATTAACAGAATATAATGATACTACAATATTACCGAACATTATTAAGAGATTATCTAATGTCTAGTTTCCGTTATATACTTCAGTTATTTTACTTTTAAAATTCATTGTGGATTAAAAATATTTTTATTATTTATCTGAAAAATTTTGTTAAAAAAAAGGTATACTTTAACTTATTTTTGAAAAATGTAATAGAAAATCTATAAATATAAACAAGCTAGTTATTTCTTGTTTGGTAAATACAAGTATTTGTTTTTCTTTACTAACTTGTTAAGGTCTAAACAATTTAATATAATTTATGATACTGTACTTTAAAAAAATACAATTAATTTGTGATTAAACAAGGGCTTTTATTCAAGAAGAAACAGGTTGTTTGAAAAAAGAACCATTTATTCTTTTTCCTAAATTTATAAGTATTTGACCTTAATTTTAAAATTACCTTTTGGGTCATTAATTAAAAATCCAAGATATAGGGCAAATTATAAAGTTATATTGTTCTAACAATAAAGCCTTAATGAAAGTTATAAAAAACACCTACATAAACCTATTGTTCAGAGGTGTCCTTCAATAGAACTTAGATTTCAAGATAAGATCTACTGGAGACAGTGGACAGCAGAAGTTATGGATATTTATGTAGTATTGTTGACCTTGACCACAGCAGCAAGCTGTGATGAAATTATATTAGTAAGATGTAAGATGAATTTTAAAATATGGCAATTCAATTGTTAACTGACAGAGTTAAACAAAGAATAAAATTTGTAGTACTTTTTAATCAGAAAAATGTTTCCTCTCATCACATACCGTTTGTTTTAATAATGGATTGTCTCTGAATCCTAAAAGAGTATGGGTGGAATGAGAAACGCCCTATCATACCTCAGCAGATTACCATCCACACAGCAGAGATGCTTCCAAATGCCCTTACACACACATTCAGGTAGAGATGTAGAGAACATTGAATATATTTTATAAAATATCTCAAGTTGAATATTTTCTAAACTTCAAAATAGTAAAATTGCCTCAGAGTATCAACATATTAAACTGACAACTCAACTTTTAAGAAATTTGTTTCTTTTCTAGAACACCATCATTTCAATCAAATTTTACTGGGAAAGATCATAATCAATATTTTATGTATACAAAAATTATTACAATGTTATATAATAAATTTAGTTAAGGCAATTCAGACATAGTACCAACAGATAATTCAGATATAATATCAGAAATATTGACTTGACAGCGATTTGAAAGTTTTATTGCAGAAAGATTTTAATAAAACCTATGTCTAATAAAAATACAGTAGTTACTTTGAAATAAGCACATTCAAACTTTAAACAATAATATCTTTTACATATTAAAAAGTAACAATATGGTACATTTACTGAAACAAAAGAAGGAAACTTCTAAAAAGGGAGAGATGATAAGATTTATTAAAGTTTACTTGCTCTACCTGTCCAAATACGAGGCAGAGAAGTTATTAATGATGAACAATTATTTCCAAGAACAGAAGTAAAGGTATTAGTGAGACCAAATGAGTAACTATTTTGTAGTTAATTAATTTACTAGATATTTTATTAACACAAAAAATTGATATGGGCAGATTACTTTTATAGATGTTAGACAAGTATTGGAATGTAATAAACTGGATGATTCCAATATAAAACAATAATAAAAGTAGTGGTGTATGTGATGATACTGTATAATTGAATTATTTACAGTAAACATTGGGACATATATGAGCATAAAATAATCAATTATGTAAAAATTGGAATAATTTCCTTTTTAAAAAATTAAACATTTGCAATATCTCTAGTGCCTCATTATTTGGAAATTTTTTTAATGTATAGAAAATTTTATATTGTTAAATACCTATTTACTGAATGAAGAATGTAAACTTTACGCAAAAATTAGCAGTGAGTTATAAATATTAGAAAGGTAAATATGAACAACGGAAAATAAGTACCTCATTATGATAATGAGTAAAATATATTCTGGTTAAGGGTGAATATGATTGGAATAGCCTCTAAGATTTCAGAAATGCTGATGAATTGTTCCTCATTTCTTGAAATTTTCCATAGTCCTGTAAATGTTTGTTATAAACTATAAAATCAACGCTTTGGTTTAATCTAAAGAAATGATGCTATATTATTTAAATTAATTATTGATTTCCCACATATTTCATTACCTGGTTTTCATATTTTATTTAAATTTTGATAGTGATAGAACTTGTGCTCAATTGTTTTTTTTCGCAATAGAATTTTTCGATTTTCAAAATGTGGCAGTTATATAAATGATAAATGATTTTGAAAATTTGTTGTTCACGACAAGCTGGTCGTTAATCACTAATTATAATTTGAGATTATGTGCAACCAGACATTATATTAATATAAGTTGTTAAATTGTTGTAATACAATTTAACAACTTATATTAATAGAATGTCTGGTTGCACCTAATTTCAAATTATAATATGTGATACATAATTGTTTTGTAAACAAATGTCAAAATAAAAATAATTACCCTAAACCGATCGCATATTAGCCTACTGTAAATGGTTGGTATTCATAAAATGTTAATGGGTATAATGAAAGGCCAAATAATTACTTAATGACTAAAGGAAAAGTACTAAGAAACTTTAGAGCAAAAACTTTAAGTAACAGCAATTTCCTTTTACTAACAGTAATCTAATTGCTAAATAGTTAAAATAATTAGAAATATAAATATTTAATTGAAAATATATTTTCATATCTACTAAATCCCAGATAAGGTACATCTATTTTAACAATAAATAATTTAAAGCTTCATAATAGAGTCAATTTATTCTTGAGATGGTCTATAAAGTGTGTAATAAAAGTGATGAAAATGTTAAATTGTGGAATAAGCAACAACCATAAACTTTATGAATTTAATACACCAATAAAATTAAATATCAATACATTAAAAATCAATAAAATGCTGTATAGAATGACAATTTACTTTGCCTTTATCTAACTGTAGTTGAGGCTTGGTTTCTAGGCCACACTGCTAGTGACATAAATTAACCACAATACAACCTTTATCAGTACTGAAATCATTTACTACAAACAAGACTATGATTTGCATCAATTGATAAATATTTCATTCTAGTGCAGAGGACAGTTAAAAGCAAACTTCGCAAACCATAATTTATTAGTTAATTATAATCAACAAAGGTGTGGTCATAGAAACTGCTTTCTAAGTTTGTGCTAAAAGCAACCTTATTTGAAAAATAGAATTCTATTCAAACCATCTTCTATGTAATGATCATTTTGAAAATAGTTTAAAACTGTTTTAAATTCTAACTAACGATACTCATTGACAAAGTCTACTTAGGCCTGAAAATTTAATTTTCGAAATGATACTTAAGATTTTAAATTAATAAATATCTTTGTTTTAATCAAGTCTTGTTTTCATATTTTAATCTTATATTTCTGCAAGTATAATCATGTTTGAATTATAAACAACAGCTGTTTGATACTACTACAATTATAACAACAGCTGTTTGATTAACTACTTCTTTGAAGGAAGTGAATAGGGATTAAGCTTAAAGCTCAGCATCGATCCATATACCTCACTTAGGGCAGAAAGGCTACTCTATCTATAGTCTGATCTTCTATAACAGTCAGATTAAAAAAATAATAAATACCCCCTTAGTTCGATACTGTGAGATTCATGAAGATGTGTCTTTTGACTACAGAGTAACATTGGAGAACTACATCATATGATTATCTTCAAGAATTTTCCTAAGTTCTAAAACCATTAATATTCCATTATATTTGTTGAATCCATCTTCAAGTGAGCTACTAGTTTTCACTAAAACACTTTTAAATATTTTACAAACTTGCCTATAGTAGCACTTTTTTTGTAACACTATATTTGTTGAGGACGGCCGTTTCAGAAGATGGGTCTGAGTGGACAATGGGATATATCTCCCAAAATGGCTGTCCTCAACAAATATAAGTAAGTGCTACTATAGGCAAGCTTGTAAAATATTTACAAGTGTTTTAGTATTCCATTATATTACACTTTTATTTAATCAGAACATTTGTATTGTAGGAATTATGTGGTTACAATTAAGATTTTCATTTTTGAAATAATATTAGAAAATGTGTTTGCAAGCTATAATTGTTTTGAATCCACTATAATTTTGTTATTAATGGAGGATGTAGAGTTAGAGGGGAATGGTTGTTTGTCCATAATTTTTCACTATAAAAATGGCCATAGGTTTTTACTGCTTTTTGGGTGATTGCAGAGAATATTATATTTTTTAGAAACTCTGATTTGGTAGTGTAGTTTTTTTAAGATAATGCTTATCAATATTACCAACAAACTACTGTAGTGAGACAGAACAACTAACATCAGAAAAGTATAAGGGGTGCAAATAATAGCTGTAAGTTTATTAGGATTAGATATGTGTTAAAAGAACACATATCCCATACATCAATTTTGAGCATTTCCGACCTCAGAGCTCTGAGCCCAATAGTTTCCTTCTTAGTTCATCTAGATGTGCAGCATTGGAAAGTTAGTACAATGATCAGCTTGACAGTCCAACTCGTTACACTTTCCACAGACTTCTGTCACAACTTTGTACTGCAAGGGCCAGAGAAGTTGGTCACAACCCTTGCATCTTCAGCAAAGAGAAAGCTCACATTAGCATGACAGATTCAAGCCTCCCAATGCTCGACATTTCTATCAGTCAAAGTCAATATAATGTAAATCTATGTTTACAAATGTTTCATATGTTTGTAGTGTTGAGTGGTATACAGTAATATGACTGATAATGTGTTATAATATACAATTTTAAATGTAATTGATTGAGAAATTAGATATTGTGTTTCACAGGAATACCAGATTGCTTTATTAGATTTAGCTAGTCCATCCTCAACGGTTTGATCAAGGAATAATGTACACAATGCTCATTCAGTATGCTAAATTTATTCACAATATATGTTTTTTAGTTCTTCAGAAGTATTGATAAGAAAATTTAATCACTATTAATCATAATGCAAATCTGCACAAATTTTTAAATTGATAGATGAAGTCTTAAAAGAGTTACTTTTTCATTTATTAGCTGTGAGAAAGTAACAGATACAAAGTATAAAACTTTAGCCAAATAAAATACAGTAAAATTGTTTGAATGTTTCTTATCAAAAATGCTATGGATTTTTGTGTATTCAAGACAAAAGTCACCCTTAAAAAGGCTGAAATATTTACATCATTCAGATACGGACATTATTCTTCCTTTGAATAAAGATATAAACGATTTTAATTATTTTTAAAGTATTTTATTTAAATTACAAGTTTTTTTCTTACATTGTGGTTGTTTATTCAACTTCCAATATATCATAAATAAATACCTCATGAATATAACAACTCTATTTTATTACTAAAATTCATGTACACTTATATTTACTTTTGGTATTTGCTTCAATCGACTTCTTTCTGATAAAATTTGGCTCCTAAATAATTTAAACTACTCTTGACATTTTCTTGAAGCGCCCCAATACTATGGAAGCACTGCTCTCCTAGCCACGTCTTCAGCTTAGGGAAAACATTAACCCACTTGCTCAGGACATTATGGTGTGACAGAAAAAGACCATCCAAATTACATGATTTGTTGAGTTCCTTAGGGAACTTTGAGGTATTGTCATGAATCTATTCAGTATAGACCTGATAATGATAAAGCTTGAGGTAGTAAAGATAAGGTGCTCATCTCTCTTGCCTGGGAAAAAACTGCTTATTCAACCCAACAGCTTCTTGCCTGGGAAAAAACTGCTTATTCAACCCAACAGCTTCTTGCCTGGGAAAAAACTGCTTATTCAACCCAACAGCTTCTTGAGTACTCTTGATTACCTGTTATACAGCCCTAAGCAACATTGTATCCCTTAACTAAAAAGTAATTAAAAAGGAAGCATTTTAAAAGCGATTAAGTGCTTTAAGAAAGTGTTAAGGACTTACTTGAATTCCTTTTTAGAAATATTTTACTAAGAGGGTATTGGAAAGCTTGTCCACAGGTATGACAAATACCTTAACCATTAAGGTGGTTGTATCATAAGTGTACATAACTTTTAAAAATATAATCATTTGTTATATTCAATTGTCTCTTATTTATATGGCCTTTATGTGGTTGAAGGAAACAGCCCTTGGAAAAAAATTTAAACAATTCAAAGGCAGTTATTATGTCTCGGATCATCCTATAAATTTTATAGTCATACCAAGGTAGGTTTGTTAATCTCCTCTTTAATCAAACAGATCTAAATATATCGAAATCGTTTTGCTGTTCATGATGAGCTGGTTGTAAATTACAAATTACACTTTTGCTATTACTTGCGACCAGACATCGTATCTATACGAGGCTGAAGAAGTCGTAAGACGAAAACGTTTCCTCCAAGTGTAAGTTGACAATTAACAACTTTTAGTTATCAAATGTCTGGTCGCAAGTAATAGCAAAAGTGTAATTTGAGATCTAAATATTATATATTGTAATATTTGTATGTTGGAAAATTGGAATGAGAAAAAAGAGAACAATTGGCTTATTAAATGTTTTTAAATAATAAATACGTCTGTCAAAATACGGCTAGACAAAGGATCCAATACTTTAAATGTAAAGAGACAACCAAACTATGTAATTTAGTTTGGGATTTATTCAATTTAAACTAAACTGAAAAGGACAACTTTGATACTAACAACATTAAAACTCTTTAAAAAATGTAAGACACTTTTGAAAATAACACAAACATAAAAATTTAAGGTAATACTTGACACAGATTTTGTGTACAGAGATTTTTCATTTTCATAAACATTATTTTAAGTGTACACTTTAAGCTGTATGAAAGTAATTTAAATGATGCAGTCATAGACAGGGGTTAGTAGTTACATTAAATCTCTTCAAAGAATCACCTCAAAAATTAAAATACCTCAGAAACAAAATCCTTTATAAAGTAATTGTTTATGAATTACAGCACTACTATACTATTCTACACTGCTTTACCATATAGCTATATGAAAATATAGCCATAACATATAGTTATATGTTATAAAGTATCTGATTAGGAAATGTTAATTTATAAAAGGAAGAACATTAAGTTTGATAACTTCAACTAAATAATTCGTGAATGAAACGATAGTCCTTTATTTGAGGAGTGTAAAATATTGAGCATCAGTTTATACTGTGTTAAGGTAAAGTAATTTGTGAACATTTACAACCTTTTTATTTATGTACTGTACGTTGTGACCACAACGATCTTTTTTTATCTAACTACAGTAAAACTCCAGTTATGTAAAATGCTTTTAGATTTACAGAAAAAAATTATACTGCAATTCCCAAAATAATCATTTTGTCTAAATTTAATATTGGCCTTTTTTCATGAACCTATTGTATGCACAGCATAAACATTATTTACTAAGTCACCGTTTCAGTGCAGTTCAGTATAGATGGCTGTCATATGTCACCAGGTGGCTGGCCCTACTCAACTGTCCCTATCTGTTTTGATTAGTCAGTCAGTATGTCTCTGACCTACTACTTTGATGGTACTACTTCACATTGGTCTATTGTTTTGTTTGTAAGTTAGTTTCATCTTTCAGCAAAACTTCTAAAAGGAAACAAAATGTCATTGTTAGAGGATTAACTAAAAATTATTGGTCAGTCAGATAAAGAAGTTGGCTGAGATGTATGATGTTGGACAATCAATGATTCCAGACATTAAAAGGAGCAAACTCACAACTTAAAACTTTGTGTTAGTGTTTGAAGAAGAAGATTAGTTCTTCAAAAATATCAATGAAGGCAGCAACAAACAAAAAATTAGAAGATGCCGTTTTCAAGTGATTTTTGAAACAACGTTCTATGGAAAAACTGTAGTTTGGGGTCCCATTCTTTGTCAAAAAGTTAAAATTTTAGCTCAGATTAGATAAAACATTAAAAAATAGTTTTTTTTCCATGTGCATCATATATACAGTAATTAATTAAAATTTACCTTTTTTCAAAAAAATGTAATTATTCGAATTTTTGTTAATCTGATTACTCGAAAGGGGTCAGATGGCCATTGATTCAGATAATTGGTGTTCTACTGGAAAACAAATACCAACAAATCACTGTTGGAGAAAAACGACAACAATATTCATAATACTAGGGGTAATCGGTTGCTCTTTTATAATTAAACCTGTCCTAACCTTACATTTTAGTAGCTATATTAACTTTATTTATACTAAAATGATCGAAAATAACAATTACCTTCATCCAGTCTTTTGATAACCCACTCAAAGCATTTCAGAAAGCTCCAAATTACTTAAAGTTTTATCTAGTACTAATCGATTAAATATATATATATATATATATATATATATATATATATATATATATATATATATATATATATATATATAGCCCTTTTGTCAATACCTAATTTAACTTGTCTTAGCAAATTCATTGATCAACTTTATTTTGATATATCTTATCTGAATTTATTTTGAATTTACATTTAATGCTTTATTATCATTATCATTTCTACTTTGTTATCAGTTAGTAGGTTATGTAAAGGCCAACATCTGTAAAAACCATAAATTTCATAATGGTTTTGTTTTCTAATTAGGGTATAATTTTTTTGGGGTATAAATTGGTTTCTAATTTGAATCTTTGATTTGGTTTTCCATTTTCTGACTATTTTATCTGAACATTGTTAAGCAGAACAGATGAAAGACTCTCCGTCTCAGACTTCCATGTTAACAGAAATGAAATTTCTATCATCTTGGGAGAAATTGGATATAATTGATTGGATAGGAGAACAACAGACTTGTCTTGGTAATAATCTTAAGTTCTGTCTTCATAATATAAACACATGAAAAAAACCAATTCTAAACAATATTCCAAAAGCACAGCTCTTTTTCTCAATCAGGTAAGATTACAAAGATTGGGGTTATAAATGTGAGCTAAATACATTATTCCTCATGTTCTCACTTGATTGTCACAGGAGTTGTCCTTGCAACTCAGTTCAATATTTTAGTGCATTCCTCCTATTTGTTTATTTACAGAAAATACACATTAGAACTATTAAATTCTGGTAAGATAAGTTTGTCATGTCCCTATAAAATTCTATAAACCTTAATTGTGCTGCAAATACCTAATAGAACTAAGCAATTAAAATTTAAAAAAATTATATTATATATCACAATTTTAAATTGCGGATCGTTAATTATGCAAATACTTACTTTCTTACATACTTACTTACTTTGCTTAAAAGTCCAATACACTTCTACCTGTCCTAAAAGAAAAGGTGGCAAAATTTAACAGCAACAAATCTTTATAAAAATTTATTTTACGGAAAAGTCTCCAATTATATCAGCAAACAGTTTCTTTGTTTTATCATTTTGTGTCATAGCTTTTTTCCACTCATTTGGATTATGTCTAAATGTACTCAATGCTGTTTTCAAAGCAACAAATTTACCAAAATCATTGGACATAATTTTTGATTCCATGGAAATTAATTCAGCTGCGATTTGCGATTTATGTTTAAGATCAGCAGATTGCCAAATTTTATCAAAACTCCGTGAGCCATGTTTTGAAACAGCCATAGTAACATAGAAGCCCTGAAAAACAAATACAGTTAAGAAAATAAAGTATAAAGATAACAATTAAATAAAAGCGGTTGACTTGCGAGTCAGGTACAACTATTTTTTTTATACAGGCAACATTTCAAAAATGGGTATGTTAGCGACTTCAGGCCTACAATACATAAGTACTCAATTAAAATTACCAATAATAATAATCATATTTGTTGATTCCATCTTCACGTGAGCTACTAGTTTTCACTAAACAACTATAAATATTTATAAACTTGCCTAAAGTACTACTTACTTATTTTTGTTGAGGACGGCCGTTTCGGGAGATGTGTCCTATTGTCAATTCAGACCGTAACTGATCTCAAGGTTGACGTAGGTTAGGGTGTTAGGGTGGGGGTGGGATATTATGGGGGTATGGGTGTATTTTGTGAGTATTAGGAGTTATGATGTCAAAAAGTGTGTGTGAGTTGTAATGGAATTGTGTATTGAGTATGTGTGTAGGGTAAAGTTTGAAATGTCTGTATATTTCGTACTGTTCGGTAGTGTAGCGTTGGTTATTTCTGTATTGTTTATGAAGAATTTGTAGATTAGATGTTATGTCTATGTAGTCATGTTTTGTGGAGTTGAGATGATCTGCGAAGTTTGATTGGTAGTTATTGTTTGTTAGTGCTTTTATATGTTCTTGGTAACGTACTTACTTTTCTTTATCCAACGCCCTCTCTTGGCATTTCAGCCGTTCGGTGCCGCACAGTCCAGTAGAGGGAGGCGAGAGGCTCAAAGCAACAGGGAGCCATATGCTTCATCGCGGACGTCCTGCAGTCCTTGGCATTCGAACAGATGTTGGGCGTTCAAAATTGCTTCAGGGGCTGTGCAGAGCGGGCAGGCTGCGGAGGAAAGTACTCCTATTCTGGTCAGATGGGCAGGGAGGTAATCGTGTTCTGTCAGAGTTAGAAAGACGGTCACACCAACTGGACGTGACAGCATTCGGTTAAGTGGGTTATCCTTGACAATAGATTCCCTGCTTTTCCCTTCTGCGGTGTACCTGTGTCTGGCAGATGTTCTTGCCCTCACCGCTTGATCAATCCTTGTCTTGGAGAAGGTCAGGGACAGAGGCATCATTGGTTGAGTGAAGGATAGGCCTGATTTCGCTAATTCGTCCGCCTTTTCATTCCCTGGAATTCCAACGTGGCTTGGAATCCACTGCAGAGAAAGTTCCCAACCCCTTTCAGAGAGATCACTTAGTAGAGCGTGACAGTTGAAAGTTCGCTTGCAATTGGTGTCAGTGTTGGGGGAGAGGACTGTGATTGCAGATCGAGAGTCAACAAAGAACACAGCTTTTCTGTAATCTCTCAATGAAGTTAGTTTTCAGCGGCTTCATATACAGCCGCTATTTTTCCGTCATAGTTGCTCAGGGGAAACCCCACTGCAGCGCACTCTGTAAAGAGTGGGGAGTGGTAGCCCGCTCCTGTACGGCCAGTGGCAGGATCACAGGATCCGTCAGTGTAAATGTGCAGCCAGTAGGAGGGTGGGTATCACATGTTGATGGTTTCAAGACCTGCCAATCATTCGACTTCAAGGGATGAGTGTTTTGGGGATGTGTGGTCAGAAAGATACAGACTTTGCTGGGGAAGGTGGCTGAAAGTGCGGGTTACAGAGAAAATTGGCTCTGAGGTGCCTGGGGGGGGATGTTCAGTTCTTTAAGGAGTTTCTCAGCCTTTTTGAGAGGCGTAGTTTGAGTTTTTAATCTTGACGTAAGAGTTTTGTAAGTGACCCAGAATGGATGAATTCGTTTGATTCTTTCCCAGGATTTGAGTGATGTCTTTACTCTTCTGTCATCAAGGGGTTCAATCCCGGCTTGTGGTTCCATTGCCGCGATCAGACAGGATTTCGCACCACCTGTTATGGCTCTCAAGGCAGTGTTTTGGACCCGGTCAAGTTTGGTGGTATTACTTGCGCTGGCTGTGACGAGCACTTCATTTCCGTACTCCATAACTGGTCTGATGTAAGTTTTGTAAGCTGTTTCTAGGACGTACTAAGTGGTGCCCCATTTAGTAGCGGACAGGCGTTTTAGTAATCTAATCTAATCTTTTCAAGCCTTTCTCTTTGAGTGATTCTGTGTGGGCGTTCCAATTGAGTCTTCTATCCAGATTAATTCCGAGGTATTTGGCTATGTCCTGCTTTTCCAGCTCTTTGTTCAAAAAGTTTAGATTGACCTTGCATGGCCTGTTTGTCACAGTGAACAGTTGATAAACAGTTTTGGAGTCGTTTACTAACATAGAGTTTTGGTGAGCCCAGTCAGCAAGGCTTTGGAGGGCTTGATTGATAGTAGTTTCTAGGTTTCCAATATTACTGCTTGTTGCCCAAATCAGCAGATCGTCTGCATACAAGAGGGCTTCCACGCCTGGGAGTGAATGGATGGTTGCTATGACATCATTAACCCTTAGCGCTCGGATTTTTGTAACATGCTTTGATTCCCCACTTGTAATTAAATTGAGACAAATTCCTCACCTGCAGATTGCATTATTGTTTATGGAAAACTTTGCTTTCTCATGATTTTACATGATTTTAGTAAACTAAGCTATTTTTATTCACTAATACTGTATGTACATGATATTTTTATCTTATTTGTAGTTTTGCAGAGTATGATATCTTTGAAAACAGTCTTCTGGATGAAGTCCTGGTTTTCTGCCGCATGTTTTGTAGTGAAAAACTGTTTCCCTTATACCTCCTTTTATCTTCCTGTTACTGCAAACTACACATACCTTAGAACTATTTTTATCATTGGAAAAGATTAAATGTAATTTCCCATTCAGTCTTTCTTCTTTGTCAGTAGTTGATGGCCGACCCCTCTTACTATACGGGTTATTCCTGATATCAGCAATGCGTTCCCTCACCAAGTTTTGGCAAAACTATTTTTGTTTAACAGGATTTTGTCTCATTTCAGTTTTTTTTGTTATTATAGATAATAAAACTATTTACTACAGCTACATCTAATAGCCAGAAAAACATTTTCCTCCACCATTTATTTGTTCGTCTCGTAAAACTACACGGTTCATTATATTGAACAGCTAAATCTACACCACCCATAAACTGGTTATATTTACAAATACCTGTTGATTTAATTATTTTGTTTATGAAACTGAACTAAGTTGTAATAAACCAGTATCAAGTAAAAGATCGGAATTTCAGAATCACTAATTGCATGTGAAGCCACGGCAAACTACGAGTAAACAAATAACCTGCAAAACTGTAACCTACTTGCAGCTTACAACGTAGCGGCAAACTAGATTTTGTAATGACTCACATACTCCTAGGCATTTTCAACTTAGTTCACATTATTTTCAATAGAGTGTAGCACAAACTGTAAAAGATTGAATGTTGTGGATTTCGCAGTAGACGAGCTATAGGCATTTGGAAATCGTGTTGGGTGACCCCCGACATACGAGTAAACTGCAATATACGCTTGGCGGAGCTCCCTCGACAGTCGAGTGCTAAGGGTTAATCATAATGTTGAAAAGTAGGCAGCTAGTTACAGCTTCTTGCGGGAGGAGTTGTCTCTGGATTTTATAGCAGCATTTTGTGTTGTTATAGTTTACTCTGATGAGTTTCTGAGAAAGGAAACTTTTGATCCATCGCAACAGGTTTCCACTTACCCCACAGTTTATCAGTTTGTGCATGACTGTTCTTGGTAACGTGTGTAGAAGGACCTCCCTGTCTGGCCTATTGTAAAAACTGGGGCAAAAACTGCAAGTTAGTTTGTAAACTCCAGTGGCGTTGTAAATGTTGTCGATTTTGTTTGTTTGGTTTAAACTGTTTATTGAGAGTGTTGTGTGTGGAGTAAGCTATTTTGTAGTTGTATTTTCTTAGTGTGTTGGTTAGATTGTGGGTTTTGGATGATCTGTATGGTATTTCTAAGTATTTTATGGGATTGTCCTGTTGTGTGTTTGTATTTGGGTTATTAGGTTTATTTTTTAGGCGGTTGTATAATTTGTTAATCATTGATGGGTTGCATCTGTTAGTTTGTGCTAAATGTTTTATGGTGTTTAACTCCTGGTAGTGTTCTTCTTTATCTAATGGTGTTTTAAGCAAGCGATATATCATGGTGTTGTAAGCGGCTAGTTTATGTTGGTGTGGGTGGTTTGAGGAGCTGTGAATGATCGTATTGGTACTAGTGGGTTTTCGGTATATGTTGAATTTATGTGTTTGTTTGTCTGTTCGTTCAATTGTAAGGTCTAGGAAGTTGAGGGAGTTTTGTTGTTCTGTTTCGAAGGTGTATGTTAGTTTTGGGTGTATGGAAATAAGGTGTTTTAGAAATATTTGTGCTTGGCGTGTGTTTCCTTTATATAATGTTATGATATTTTCGACGTATCTGTACCAGTAAATTATGTTATCTGAGTATTTATTGTTGTGTAAAATGTGGTTTTGTTCAATATGGTGTACAAATATTTCTGCTAAGATGCTAGCTATGGGAAAGCCCATAGGTAGGCCATCTTTTTGGTTGTAGAATGTGTAGGTGAAGTCATTTTGATATGTGATTAATTTTGTAACGTGGATGTTTTCATCAATGTGTGTATGTGGTGTATTTGTGTCTCTAAGCATGTTTTTGAGGATGTTGGTTTCTGGAATCGGGATGTTTGTATATAGATTTGATATATCGAAATAAATTATGTTAATACACAGTGCCTAAAATATAAAATCAAACCTAATTACGCCAAAATACACATTAAAAACAAAAATAACAACCCAGCTGCCACAAAAACCACACACCAAGCTCAAACACTCTACATTATAAACACTATAAAATATTTATACAAACAAAAAAACGATCTCAACTAAATTGCTTATAACTTATACCAACCGCTTACAACGGAACTACTCTACATCGAACTGCAAGAAGTAGTAAATTTCACCAACACACTAATTACATACACAAAAAATAAAATAAAATTAATACATAACAAAAAAATACATAGCCTCAAAAACACCCAACACAGGTTACTAATACAACACGTTTTTCACCCCAGAACTGTAAACTTCACCAACACATTTTCATTTTTCATTTTCTTTTTTTTTAATGAATTAAACCTATTAGATAAAGGCTTAAAACATAACATCACACCCAAATATAGCCAACAAAATTTCACCAAAACTCTAATATTAGATCTTGAAAACACAATCCAACATAACACACCAGTAGAACAACAAGATGTAATCAGACACCAAATAAAACACAAAATAACCCAAATTAAACCCCCAAAAACAAACATCCAAGAATTAAAAATAGCCAAATCCATCAAAAACAAAATAAAAAAACAAACTTTAACCATAACCAAAGCTGACAAAGGCAACATATCAGTAATTATTAACAATAACGACCTCAACAAAAAAGTACTCAACTTCATCCAAAATAACAACATCACTACACTAAAAGAAGACCCAACAACAAAAATACAACACTCAAATCAAAGAAGCAATCAACAAAACAAAACTTATAATCCCACACTACACCAAAAAGCACCTAAAACAAATGAAACCAATAGCCCCTAAACTGATAGTCCTGCCCAAACATCACAAAACCGACATCCCAATACGTCCTCTAATCAACCACACAAGCGCCCCTTCTCATCTTCTAGCCAAATTCCTCGACAAAACTATCCGAAACCATATAAAATTTAATAATCATTGTAGCATAAAAAAATAGCCTAAATCTAATAGACAAAACTAAAAACATAAATATCCCACACGATTCCACTTTAGTCTCTTTCGATATATCAAATCTATATACAAACATCCCCATTCCAGAAACCATCAACATCCTCAAAAACATGTTTTAGACACAAATACACCACATACACACATTGACAAAATCATCCACCTTACAAAATTAATCACATCTCAAAATTACTTCACCTACAATAACACATTCTACAACCAAAAAGATGGCCTACCTATGGGCTCCCCCATAGTTAGCATCTTAGCAGAAATATTCGTACACCATATTGAACAAAACCACATTTTACATAACAATAAATACTCAGATAACATAATTTACTGGTACAAATACGTCGACGATATTATAACATTATATAAAGACAACACACACCGAGCACAAATATTTCTAAAACACCTTATTTCCATACACCAAAAACTAACAAGCACCATCGAAACAGAACAACAAAACTCTCTCAACTTCCTAGACCTTACAATTAAACGAACAGACAAACAAGCACATAAATTCAACATATATCGAAAACCCACTAGTACCAATACGATCATTCACAGCTCCTCAAACCACCCACACCAACATAAACTAGCTGCTTACAACACCATGATATATCGCTTGCTTAAAACACCGTTAGACAAAGAAGAACACTACCAAGAGTTAAACACCATAAAACATATAGCACATACTAACGGATACAATCCAACAATGATTGACAAATTAATATAGCCTAAAAAATAAACCTAATAACCCAAATACAAACACACAACAGGACAATCCCATAAAATACTTATCAATACCATACAGATCATCCAAAACCCACAATCTAACCAACACACTAAAAAAATACAACTACAAAATAGCTTACTCCACACACAACAGTCTCAATAAATAATTTAACCAAACAACAAAATCGACGACATTTACAATGCCACTGGAGTTTACAAACTAACTTGCAGTTTGTGCCCCAGTTTTTACATAGGCCGGACAGGGAGGTCCTTCTACACACGTTACCAAGATCATATAAAAGCACTAACAAACAATAACTACCAATCAAACTTCGCCGATCATCTCAAGTCCACAAAACATGACTACATAGACATAACATCTAATCTACAAATTCTTCATAAACAACACAGAAATAACCAACGCTACACAACCGAACAATACGAAATATATAGGCACTTCAACTACACCCTACACAAATATTTAATATACAATTACATTACAACTCACACACACTTTTGACATTATAACTCCTAATGATCACAAAATACACCCACACCACCATAATATCCCACCCCCACCCTAATACCTTAATCACGTAAATCTTGAGATCAGTTATGGTCTGAGTTGACAATGGGACACCTCTCCCAAAACTGCCGTCCTCAACAAATATAAATAAGTGCTACTATAAGCAAGTTTATAAATATGTATACTTGTTTAGTAATAATTAATTTTCAATAACTAACCTAATCATGACTAATATATTTGTGTTTTTTAATAAGTGTTGTATAAACATATGTCAATTTTTTAGTGTCATCCTTAATAATAACAGCTTTCTTCTGCAACTTAATATGGATTATGTAAGAAAAAATATGTCTAAGCCAATTACTTTCATAGTCTAAAGCCTCAGGATTTTATTGAACTATTTTTGTTAATTTTAATTGTGTACTTATGTATTGTAGGCCTGAAGATGATAACGTACTCGTTATTGAAACCTTGCCTCTATAAAAAAATAGTTATACCTGACTCGCAAGTCAACTACATTTATTTAAACAATAGTCTCTGCGAGTGCAAACATGACAAGTATAAAAGTAATAGTTTTTAAAAGCTCAAATTTACATAGTTAGTCATTGTCACTAACCAAATGTTTTGAAAGCACAAGCAAGCCTGAAATGAACTTTTCACTCTCAATTGGAAATGTTTTTCTTCAAATAAAAATAGGAAAGATTTTCTTTAAACACCTGCATGAGAGGGCGATTCAAATGAAAGTTACATAAAGAGTACCGAAATATTTAAAAATGTTATGCGATAGAGTTGGTTAATTATAGTAGTATTTTTTAAGGTTTACAAAGTGACAGACAGGTTACAGAGTGATGCTACAATGCAGGAGACGGCAGCAGCATCAGTAACAAGATGGTCATTCCACTGTCAACATGCACTGTAATAGAAAAGTCATCTGTGATACATTTCTTGTGTAGTGAAAAATTGTCAAACCTATCGAAACCTATCTCATTGCAGAATGATAGCTGCTGATTCGTATTTATCGAAGCAGCTAGTATTCTGGTGGTGTAGGAAGTTAAAAAACAGTGTAACTTCTGTGGAGGATGCCTCAAGACCAGGGAGGCTCACTGCATAATGACAGTTTAAAACATAGGGTTAATTCACAATAAAGCTAATCCATTTCTGGACAAAACAGATACAGGTGATGAAACTTGGACCACTATCATCAATCAGAAACAAACAGATCAAGCAAGAAATTTTGCCATAGCTCTTCACTGAAACCAAAACAATTCTGCACTCAAAAGTATGCTAGAAAAGCCATCCTTATACTCTCTGGGATATAAATTTGACTTCTTTGCACAGGCATCCAGCTTCAAGAGTAGCTGATAGACCGATGTCCACGGTATATTATCCTTGCCAGCCTCCAATGCTTCTTGTTTATGAGAATATCTTTCCATGTTTCCACTTCGGCTCTCAGAAAGTCCCACATTGGTATGGGGTATGTGCAGTCAAACAAAATGTGCTTTACACTTTCATCTTCACCCTCACAAAGTGCACAGATTGGAGAATTCGAAAGACCAAATCTAAATAAATATTTCTCTGTCACTAGATGGCCGGATCGTGCTGGAGCTGCAAAAGCTACAATCTGAAGTGAAAATTCCCTAAATTTGTCCTCATCAACGGTTCAGGCTGAAATTGAAAAAGATGACGACCTGTGGCCTCCTCTTTCCAAGATTCAGTCCAACATTTATGAAAGTATTTATTTGCCAAGCTTTTACAATACGTGAGTGGATACTTGGCTTTAAATGTTGGGTACATATGGGATGCCACTTTAGCTGTTTCATCGGTGCTCTCGTTTCCTGGTATTCCACAATGCACGGGTACCCATTGAAGAGTTATGTCCTTCCCCCATGTTTTTCAGGTTGTTAGCAAATTTTCTAATTTCAACAATTCGAAAGGAGTAGTCCCCTGTGGTTCAATGTAGGAGAGCCTGGAGGGCAGATATGGAGTCAGTAAATATGCATGTTTTCTCCTCCTTTGTTTCGAAGCAAATTGCCAATGCAGCATTTAGCGCCAGAAGCTCTGTGTCCATACTAGAGTGCGAGTTTGCAGGGACGTAAAAGCCATTGAGATCCATTGAAAAAACGTGCTCCAGATGTTCTCTTTTGTTGGTCAAATGAGCCATCAGTGTAAATTCTAACGTGATCATTGTAGATGGTATGTATCATTTCCAACGTTTCAGTTTTCAGAAATACTGAGTGGTCCTGCTTGCTCCTTTTGCTTGGCAGGTTTAAAGTAATTTTTATTCCTGACCAGGTAGTGGGTGACTTGCAAAGAAAAAGCAGGTATATGCTCGGGAACAGAATTTGGCAACAGGGCAATTTGTAACTGAAGGATTGTTTAACTTGGTTAATACCATTTCCTGCATTGTGAATAGGATGAGCAGGTTGGAGAGTCTTTATAGCCAGAAACTTCGACCAGATCTGTTTGTCAATATAGAGCATGATGGGTATCAAACCTAATTCCACCTCCATTGCAGCAATTGGGGTGGTTTTAGTATATCCCAGGCAAAAACGAAGGGCTGCCAATTGGATCGCTCTGATCTTGTTTAAATGTGTCTTTGCAGCTGAACCCCAGACTTCACAGGCATAGGTGGCTCTAGATCTGACAAAAGTTAGATAAAACGTTCTTAGGGTGGATGTGTCTGTTCCCCATTCCTTGCTAGCAACAGTGCAGTTAATCTTGAGGCACACTTTTCCACAACATACTTTATATAGGGTCCCCACCTGAGTTTTGGGTCCAGCCCCACTCCCAACAATTTGGGGTTTGAGTTGTGTTTAATATCTCTCCCATTTATGGTGAGTTTAGACGTAAAATTGGTTAGATGATTTTGTCGAGAGAAAAATGAACATTCGGTTTTTTCCGTTGAAATTTTTGAAGACCACTTTGCACTCCAGTTTGATATGGCAACAAGGGCTGCTTGAATTCTTTTTCTTGGTCTTTGGCGGTAATCCGTAATGGTTTGGTCATCGGCATAAGATATGACATGGACACCAGGAGTGAGACTGCCGGTCAGGTCATGTAGAGGTCTGGGATATAAAAGGAGTAATTTTAGAGCACTACAAGTAGTTCTTATTCAAATATGTTGACTAAACAATGAGAACTTCTGACTTCTGGAGTACTGCTACAGCATGAGAATGCTTGGCCGCATACAGCTCTTATGACAGTTGACACAATTCAGGAAATTAAATTTTAACCTCTGGGGTTTATCTTCCTTATTCACCAAACCTAGCTCCTAGTGACTTTTTTGCTGTTCGGCGCAACAAAGAAGCAAGAAGTATATTTAGAAGTCGGAGCACTTCAGAAGTGAAAGCTGTGGTGCATGACTGGCTAGACATTCAACAAAAAATTTGTTCATTGTAATATTTATACACTTTCAAAGTGGTACAATCAATCCCAGGAAGACTGCGTCAGAAAATGTCATGTAAGGATTTTTTAAATAAAGAATACACAAAAACAGTGTATTTATTTTTATTCTAGTCTGAAGTACATTTTGGTTACCAAGTAACCATCCTCAGAGACATAACACAACCTACTGTCTGAGGATGGTTACTTGATAACCGAAATGTACATCAGACTAGAATAAATATATTTGTGGTTAGGGGTGTTTTTGTGTGCTATATTATTTATTATTAATAAACCACAGTAAATTATTCCAAGTAATTAGTGATAAGACTTGTATTCATTGTTACAACTAAACGAATTACATAAAGTTTAAGATTTTCATTTTCGTCACCCTTGTGTAATAAATAACTGAAGGTATGAAAGTTAAAGAAACTATGCTAGAATCACATAAAAGGTTATTTACTGGTTTTTACTTTCTTATTCACTTTTTTATTATTTGATTACTTACTTTTTACTTTAGAGTATTAGATGTTTAAACAAATTTTATCTAAAAACTAATAACATTTTAAAGATTGAAGGCCACAAGAAACACATGAAGGTGGCCCAAAATCATAGACACTGAAGATCTACAAAGTATAGTTACGAATATAAGTAAGTAAAAAAATGACAGTTTACCAATGATAATCTTGTTATATTGAAACTTACCTTCAAATGTCGTATAAGCCTTTCTCTACTCTTTCCCCCAACAAATTCTGCAGTGATAAATGTATCTGTAATGTGACATCCACGAAGATCACAAAATACAAGGCTCAGGATTGAAGGTTCAATGGAAAGAATGCTGTTTACAATCTGGAACAAACATATTTACTAATAACAAAAATTAAATGCTTCTTTCCCACCTTTTATTTATGACATTTTCTTACCGCGGTAGTTATCAGTAAAATATATTAATATTAAATGAAAAACAAATGCTTTAATGATTTACTTATTTCCTAATCAAACTTTGAATTTTTATAACTATTTTTAAAAAAAGCCCTAAATAAACAATAAAACCTTTGAAGGAATCAATAGCCCCACCAAGAATGCTCTTAAGATTGTCTCTGATTTATGGCCAACAAAGTGTTTCTGAACTCCTAAAATAAATCATAAATGTTTGTTTATTTTGTTTACTCTCCAAAATTACACAAAATAAGGAACTCGGGTTTAAAATGAAAGGTTGTGACCTGTAGGATAGGAACACAAGTCCTATATTTCTAAGACTCAGTTAATCTATCTAATGGTATCTAATGGTGCTTTGTTGGAATCACTTTATTCAAATTTTGTGCGTTCATATTTCTGGAATATGGGAGGAGATAACAGGGTAGGTCATTCTTTCGGTTTTGTTCTTAGGTACATTGATATATGTAATGGTCTCTAAGAAATGGTTAAAAGTGCTAAGAAGACTTGATAATAGGAGATCTGTAAATAAGCTCTATAATGAGTTTAACATTGGATGTACCAACAACGATTTATTATATATATGACTGTATAGTAAAATAAAATATGCTGCTTCAATGTCTTAATAGCATTTTATTTCTGACAGCTGATGAAATTTGTAAATTGTTTTAACTTAATTTATTAAGAATAAAAAAATATTCTTGATCAGATTGATTAAGATGTTCTACTGTCATGTCCCCTTTAACACTCTTTTAATCCCTTAAGAGGCAAGCCCTGAGCCATGTTGAGATTCCCTGTTTTAAGCCATAAATGGCAATGGTAATTTTAAAGTGACTCTAAAAGTTTTTTTAGTCCAGAGTTCGACAGTAAAAATGCTGCACTATCTAAGAATTCTTTCAAACTAAACAGATTTTGGTAAACTTTGAACTAAGCTCATCTTATCCTCTTCTTCAAAAGTTAATTTTTTAACATAAGCTTTTTGTTTTTAGGCGGTGAAAACTACCCTTTATGACAAAAATATTAGGACTAAAGATTTAAGCATTATTTCATACTAAAATCGTGTTTACATTTTTTTAATAAACATTTGCTCATCTTACAGGATATAAATTGCAACATGAGGGATATTATATGATAAATTGCAACTTTTAATGGCTTATCTAATATTTTTATTGGTTGTAAAAATATTAGATTCACACTTCACACTTAATTATTAATTGGATATGAGTTTGTGTATCTGTAACTCCTCTAGAATTGTCAAAAATAAAAATTTGCATATAGATATAAAAACTTCACGGGAAGTGGTACTGCTTTTTTGAAGAATACTTCTTTTTTTCAAGAATCATAATTCCTTCAAAATTTATTTTATCAGGTATTGCCATAAAATTAATCTTTACAGATTTCAACATTTTAGAGTTAAACCTCTTGAACAGTAACTTTCTAAACATCCTACAAGCCCCAAAAGCGTTTTCTTAAAATTTCTTAAATAATTTTTTTATTATTATATTGATAATGTACCCCATTAAATTTAAAACATGCTTTGGCAATCACTTGAACTTACATGGTTTGTTAGCACATATTAAAACTTTACAGGGGTTTACTCTTATAACATAGTTAAATTTTGATAATTCAAAAATAAATGAAAATAAGCTACTTATAAAACATTTTTGGGTAGTTATTAAATTTAGAAAATCAAATTATTAAAACTTTAACACAAATACTGTAACGATTGCAGGCCCATGATGATCCTCCATCCAGCGTGGCAAATAGAAGATAGATAAACTCCCGATTAACCGGTTTGCGGATTATCCGGGGTCTGCCATTGTTTTACAAATATCCAATTTCTATTCCAATCAGATTCATGTGTTTAAATTTCCAAACGGTGAATTACGACATAAATACATATAAGGCTTAATAGAAGTTAAGATGAAGGGAATAGATATGTAAATACGTACGTACTAATTTTTACATTGAAAGGGAAGCATCCCAAAGCAGGCCAGCGAAATAGAAGGGGCGAGCAGACTACTGTATATAAGAGACAATGACAAAATGCTTGGACGCCCGAAAACCTAATGTGTATCATAAGATAGATTGTAAACAAATGTCAGCTAATCTCGGCTATAAATAGTCTAGGACGTGACATATGCATTATCCATGTCTGTCATATACATTATCGATCTTAATGACTTTGTGACACACGTGACACAAGTAGGCACTGTGCGACAAAATGGTTCTCAAGAAACTTAGATCGCACATTAAAGCTAAATCAATGCTCACAAAAAAAAACAGACAAAAGTGACAGATTTTTTTGTTAAAAAGTGAAAGTATTATGTGTAAAGGAAATTACATATGTACATACATACTTACTTTTGACATATACTTATGTACGTATTGTAAATAGTTAGACATATAAATGTACATGTCATAATCCGTCAAATACAGCGACATTTTAAATTATTTTCTTTATTTATTTTGTCCTCTGAAGATTATTTGTGAATTGCATTAACCGGGGTCATTATTTGTGTAACTTATGGTATAATAATCGATTATCGATCGTTTTGCGTATTGTATGTTCAAAGCGGATTATCCGGGGAATTCGTTATCCGGCGTTGCCGGGCCACCCTATTCCACGGATAATCAAGACTTTACTGTTTGCATTTTCTTACGGTAACAGAGCATGGTTCGGAATCCCCACCCTTACATATTCAGAAAAGGCCATTCATTGGTTTACGGTTTATCCTAGCGTTCATTTGATTGTAAAAAACAACCATTTTTTTTCAACTAGGCCGATTTCTATATTAACTAATATAACAAATATTTATGCCACATGCTGAATTGTAATCATAAATTATTCAGCATGTTACAATAAAAAGGTGCAATGTTTATTTTGTATTAGTTCAGAAATTATAACACTTTGAGAGGAACTAATAGATGTGGTTTCATTTAACCACTTTTTTATACAAAAGAAACATCTTTTCAAGAAACCCCAATTTTGTTAGTAGCCAATAGGAAAAATAAAGACATTTCATAGTTTTGGTACTAAAATATAAACCTATTTATTACTCGCAAAAACAACAAAAATCAAGGAATGGTAATGCTGGTAGCCGAGCTGACAGCTGTAAAAATAATCTTGTGTTTAGAGCAGGAACTAGCTGCACCTGCAGAGTAGTGCTACGCATTAGTCATGTAACATGCTACTGAGACTATCTAATGTTATTAGAATGATATTAATAGCTATTAAAAATCACCAAGGGATCACAAGGTAGTTCGCTAACTATTTGTATGTTGGTTTATTTTTATAAGTAGATCGCAACATATACCTTAACACTGCTTTAAAATAAATAAAAAAACATAATAGAGATGTTACTACTGCGGCTTGTAGTGCAATGATGTGACAGTTACGCATTACTGTTCAGAAGATTGAATAGCTTCAGAAATATATTCCCTACATTTAAATACAAACTTAAAATGGGCGTTTACAAGTTTATATTCATGCTAAAAGCACTTTTGTAATAAAAATAATCAGCAAAAATCCTAAGTTTTGTATTTTGTTTATACTTTTTTTTAGTTATTAAGTTACTGTGAAATTTTTTTAAAACATTTTTAAATCAATAAAAATTCAAAACAAACTTTTTTCCGATTTTGGCATTTTAAATTTCTATGATCAAACTTAGAACTTTCTTTGGTATTCTTAGAACTTAAATAAAGGTAATTTAAAATGTATATAACTATATTTTAATTCTTGCAGCTAACCCAATGACAATTAGCACTGCACTATGTTCTTTAAATAGCTACATATAATTTAACACATTCAGCACTGCAGCGATATTGGAGATCTCATTAAACTACTGTCTGTTTTTTCATTAACTTCCATATTTGACGGCATTGTTTTATCTCAAAATCTATACTTAAATGCTTAGTTATAAACGGGAAAAATAGTAAACAAAATTTAATCACTCTTTTTAATTTTATAAATCGGGAGCATGCCGGTGCGCTTGCCGTCCATCGCAATGGAATTATTGAAATGTTATGGGGGTTGCATAGCTTGTCGTTGCATCTAATTATATTGTCTGTTGTTTTCACCTCAATAATTTTATTTCTACCATATACAGGTTTATTAGGGACATCAAAACAGTGTGTTGGACATTAAAATATTGTTTTATTCATCGGGTCACAATAAAAAAAAGGAAATTTACATAAAATATCAAGTACCTACTACTAAAATATACTACATACTAAAATTAACCACTCAACGTTTCACTCAAAATGTTTGTTTCTGCTTATACAATGTGTTTCACAAAGCGATAGAGATCGATAATGTTAACGTGGACATAGATAAAGCATATGTCACATCCAAAACTATTTATAGCCGAGATTGGCTGACATTTGTTTACTATAATCTTATGATGTTACATTAGGTTTTCTGGCACCCAAGCATTTTATCAATGACTCATTTTTACAGTAATCTGTTCCAACCTTGAGTAGGTTCATTCACTCTAATAGGACAGTTATCATTTATTCTTGTGTTAGTTCATAACCTTAGATTATTTTTATGATTGTTATTTTTACCGGATATTTTACCGTGTTAAGTGGTTCAAACTAAAAAAACATTAAAATATAAAAGTTTAACCAAATTAAATCTGTTCATAAAACTCCCTGAAGCATTGTTTCAGTTGAAGCATCAAAAAGTTAACTTGGGATGGTCGGATTTAAAAACGACTCAGGTACAATGTTCTCCAAACTCTTCTGAACCACTGACGTAAAATTCAAACCTTTATATAAATACTTTTTGACACTAGAGAAGTTTTAATTAAACTGGGAGTGAGCGTGCCAGTGCGCTCGCCGTCTCTCAGAAGGGAAGCAGAGAGCACACTGGCATGCTCTCAGTGCCTAGCAAGAGAACCCAGAGCGTGCCGGTAAGCAAGCCGTTCTGAACGTGTTAAACATTGAAATCAAGATTATTACAACTAACTTTCAATACTTTTGGTTTATATAATCTTTATTTTATAAAATCTATAGTTTTACTAAAACATAAAACTAAAAACTAGAACCAAACATTTACCTTGATTGGTTTCTTGAACCCAAGCATAGACTGCAGGATCAAAGACCCATGAAGGCTTACGGGCAAACTGTTGACCTCACTGTCTCTAGAATAAGGTACCATCTTGATTACATGAATTGCCAACATATTATGTTGTTCCTCTGATTCCAAGTTCAAAGCTTTTGCAAGACCCTGATGAAAATAAAACAAAATTTTGTCATATAACATAATATAGAGAATCTAATATAATTTTTCAGAATGGATTATTTTAGTGAACTGTAATTCTGAATGATATTTTATTCAATTTATTTATAAGTAGCAGGTCCTCTTTAAACCTTTTTTTATAATTTTTAATATTATAATTATAGTAAGGAGAGAAAATAAGTTTGTATGAATACCATTTTCATAAATCGGAAACTTTACAGCCTGGAAATTAATATTTTGACCTATAAAAAAAAATAATAATTTGAGGAATAACAAAAACATACTATGTTGGAGGTTGTGAAGTGAGTCTATCCCAAAAATATCACAATAGGAAATATTCCCATATTTCCCTCCTTTGTAATTCAACAGGAATTTGTTTTCTCTATTAAACATACTACATGGGAAAGATTCATTTTTATATTTCACAGAACCTTTTCCTGTTTTGCTTGCTATTTTACCATGGGCAACTAAAGGCAAACTGTAAAAACAATTTCTCTTCAATGAAAATAAGTGAAACATATTATTTACTTAATTCTCTAATTTTGAGTCCAAACTTAACAAATTTGATAAACAATTTACCAGTCCCAATTCTAAACACTTTTCCTGCAATAAAAAAAGTTGCAGGATGACTGCATTAATTTAGTTAAGATTGATGAAAGATAGTTAGATATAAGATGCCAAATATATCTCAGGATAAACAGCACCTCCTCTTATAAAATTATTAACATTTGTTTATTGTTTACAATTTATGTTACTATATTTGACATCTACTTTTGCAAAAACAATTTAGCCAAAAACTTTTAACAAAGCAGTACTACTAAGTTAAAACATTGCCCATTTTACCTGTAATACCAACTTGTATAATAGTATATTATTATGTTTTATTGGTTTATCAGTTTTTGGTAATAATTGAGATTATGTAAATGTAACAAAATATACACAAAAATGTACGTGTAAATTTGGGTTAATGACGAAGACAAAATGTTTTTGCAGATTTTGTGTTGTACATCTTGAGGTTTTTTAAATTACTACTATTGATATTCCTTAGCACAAGACCACTACTTACTGATATTTTTAGCATACTAGTTTCACACTAGATCGAGAATGCTGAGAGTCTTGTCTTGGACAATGCACTGATCTAGTGCGAAACACGTCAGTTGTAAAATATCAGTAGCTAGTGGTTTTTAGCCATATGATACCCATAAATTTAAAATGTTTTTGGTGACATTTTCTCCATAAATTGTGTTTCAAACGGAATTATACTGACAAGTATCTACTCCGTTTTTAGTTTAATTTTATTTTTGGAAATTGTTAAGAATGTTATCACAACAGGTGTTATACATGCCTTTCCATAACTTTCAAGGACAAAATCATTTATTTTCTTCTAAGCTTTTAAAACAAAGTTATGGATCCTATTTGGACAATTAGACATCACTATCTGCTACTTTTGTAAGTGAAGATGACACATTTTTGTAACAAGGCTCATCCAAGAAATAATTGCTAAGGGTGCTGCTTAAGAGCCACAAAATGTTAGATAACTAGCAAAATCTGAGAACTACTCTTTGCAATATATTCCCTCAAAAGCAATTTCTTTATAATGAATATTCAAACACATACGAGTACACTTTTTTATAATATAAAAAATTATTATCAGAAGACATTTTGTATCTTGAATTTGTGTAATGTATTATACAAAAAATATTGTTTTAACAACAATAAAATATTTGTTAGCAACAATAAAGTTGTAATTAAACTTTAATTTGATTACTGTAAAATAATCAGAATCTAAAGTTCAATTAAAATATACTTTTATTATAATATGCATGTAACAGAAAAACAACATTTACATAAAATATATTTTAAATTACAATACAATATAAAAATTTGTAGATCCTTTCAGATGGTCAAACATCAATATTTAATCTATAGCAACAAAAGAGTAAATACATTAATTGTAATAGAAAGCCAGAGAACGCCAATAAGCAACCATGAAGGCAAGCTGAACAAATTGAGTCTGGATGACAGGTAAAATGTTAAGCCAATGTTTGGAGATTGTTATCCCTTACTTTCAGTGGCAAGCACATAAATAAAAATTACCAAACACACTCAGTTTTATAACCAAAAGTACTCCAGGTCATACCTGGAGTACTATGTCCAGAGCTGAATTTGTTTGTAAAATGGTGAATGAACATGAATCAGACAGCAGGGTAAATCACACATATGACTTTTATAAGAGTTCTCCGATTATCAAAAAAGCCAAGCTTTTTTCTTTTAAAGCAGAAATAATTTTTTTTTTTAAATTTAATGTAAAAAAACATACAATTTTTATTTGAAACAAAAAAGAGAATACCAAGATTTATAAACTAAATAGCTTATACAAACAAATATATAAAAACTATATAAATTATTCCGCATACAGAAAAGCAACTCTAAAATGCCTAATAAATTCAAACCACCTACCACAATACAAAATATGATAATTATATAGACGTGTGAATACCTCTATTTTCGAGATATTTGTTTACATTTCTTATGTATTTTTACGTCCTAACACGAATCCAACATTATTTTTTGTCCTCTACGTCGTATCGTCATTATTATTTTATTATTAAAAGTCTAGATTTGGTTATAATTTTATACAACATTACTATATACCTACATTAAAATATACCTACGAAGTATCCAGTCAGGATAGATTTGGTTGTAATTTTCTGCATCGGCAATAAATCTAAATATTTACCAAAATTACAACCAAATCTATCCTGACCGAATACTTCGTAGGTATACTTTAATACAGGTAGATAGTAATGTTGAATAAAATTACTACCAAACCTATCCTGACTGGATACTTCGTAGGTATATTTTAATGTAGGTATATAGTAATGTTGTATAAAATTACAAATCTAGACGTGGTCCAGTGCGCTGTAGCTATAGGCCTACATGCCATTACAACCTAACATTTAAAATGTGAAAAAAGTAACTTTCCGTATTTTCCACGGAAAAAAAAGTTGATAATCGTGTTCTACACATTAAAACAAGTAAATGTTTAAAAACAAAACAAAAAAAAATGTTAGAACTCAACTTAACCAATTAGTGTCTAGGACGTAAAAATACATAAGAAAAGTAAAAGAATATGACGAAAATAGCAGTAGTCGCACATCTATATAATTACCCAAAATATTAACACGTAATTTATTACTAAAGAAAATTCAAAGTATTATTTGATGACAGAGTTTTTGTCATACTAGACAGAAAAAGAGAAATATAATTCACCAAATTACAAAGGCAAATGAATACAAATAAGTAATATTTAAAAAAATGTTTCAAAGTCAATTACTACTGAGACCAACAAAGAAAAATTTTATTTTAACAACCTTTTATATTTTATAATTACCTTCTGGTTGGCCAACTTCATTGAACTTAATCATTCTAAATATCTTTTCTGATTCTCTTGTGTTGAGGAATACACCTTTACATGAACTTTTTCTTAAGTTGAGGTGCCCCGATTGAAAGATGTATTTACATGCAGAGACTTGCCGTTTCTCTAACGAATTTTTATGCCATCCCTAGACATATTAGAAATCAGTAATATAATATGCCTCTACGTTACTAATTTCGGACTTCTCAGTAACGAAACATTTTCAACTGAAGGAAAGAAATTGTTGTGCTGTATCGGCAGCTCAGGTATTTCCAAGAAATTGTTCATTTTCAGCAGCATGGGTAGTAAAACCAAGAAGTTGTCAGGTACTAACCAATAAGGTTCATTTAACACCAGATACTATACTATACAGTACTGTACTGTTGTTTACTTCCTGCCCTTTAATAGACTACACATTAGTAGAAGGCAGATTTGAAGAAATCGGCATTTATAGGTACATATTCTTTCCTTTTCCCACCATTGCCTCTTCTTCCTCGCAATAACCTTGCTAGTTCAGTTACTCTGTTTCATTCCTGCCGTAAGTTTGCCGAGCTTTGAGAAAATGTCAAAAAAATGGTGTTTAAGTATCGCAGAAAAAGTGAGCCTTATAAAAGAGGTTGATGAAAGAGTAAAGAAGATGGATGGTTCAAAAAAATTTGGTTTAACTCGGAGTTCGCTATCAACTATACTAAAAATTCAAGATCAAATTTTAAAACAGAGTGGTGCTTATGATTTACAAAGAAAGAGAATAAAAATGAGTACATATGATGATATTGATAATGCTACCGTATCAATGATAAAATTGATAAAGGTAATACAAAGAGAAAAATCTTCCATTGTTGGGGACACTAATTAAAAAAAAGCTTTGGAATTTGCTGCATCATTAGGACACAGTGACTTTCACGCAAGTAATGGTTGGATGGACAAAATTAAAATACTGTATACCAACGTTCAAATAGTCATTTTGGAAAAAAAGCAAGTGTTGATATAGGTAACTATGAGTTTTGGAAAGAAATTGTGTTAAAAAAATATTAAATGATTATCCACCAAAAGACATATTCAATTCTGATGAAACCTGTCTGTTATTTAAATCTAACAAAACACAGATTTTTAAAGCCCGGCCCCTGTTTTAGAGGGAAAGAGAGCAAAGAAAGAATTACCATATTAGTGGCAGCTAAATTGTTAGAAACAGAAAAACTCAAATTGCTTGTGATTGGCAAAAGTAAATCTGCACGATGTTTCCGAGGCAGTAATTCTTTAGAAGATTAGTACGAATTTAATAAAAAGACATTGATGACAAGTGACATTTTTATTGAATGGGTGCTAAAGCGGGACAAGCAAAATTCCAAGAGAAAAGAAAACTTGCACTTTTCATAGACAACTGCCTTGCACATCCGCACAACATTAATTCTAAACTAAAAAATGAGAATATGGTTTTCTTTCCACCAAACGCAACTTCAATACTGCAAAACTCCGATCAGGGAGTTATAAAAAATTTGATGTTGCACTATAGAAAGCGAATTTTAAAATAATTATGACTAAAGTAGTCAACAATGAAACCATAACCAAAGATATTATGAAGAGACTGCATGCTGAATTGGCAAAAGTGTGGAAAAATAACGTATGGAAAACAACAGTCTTTAATTGTTTCTTCAAAGCTGGATTCAATACTGCCTCGTATGAAGAGAATGATGAGAATAACTTGGTATTAAGTGAATTAAGAAAACGGGATTTTCTGAAAAATTCAGGAAACTTACGTGACGATGTTCCTCTTGAACATTTTATTTATATAGACGAAGATATTGTTCTATCAGATTATACAAACGACAAAGACATTCTCCAAAGCGCCCAGATGACAAATCTAAATGAATTTTTGAAAAAAATGATGATGACTGTGATGATTAACATGAAGAGATAATGAAGTTTTACAAGCTTTTAAAAGCCTCAGGCAGGGATTTTAAATTAAAGATGGTGTATTAGCAAAATTTTAGATTGTCTGGATAAATGTGAAACAATCACTTAACATGATGTTTTATTTAAATGCAAAGTGGAACAAAAAATTATTCACTTTTTCAAGTAAAATTTCAAACACTAGAAACAAATTAAAACGTCTTTTATTAATTTCTGTTTCATGTAATGTTTTTGATCTGATTACAACTTATGTAGTGTATAATATAGTTTGTGTTAAATGTATACTGTATTTAAATTAATAAAGGCAGTTAATAAATTAACATACTGAGTGTCCTTCGATTAAAATTTAGTACTGTATGTTCGAGTTATGCTTCTTGGAAATGTAAACAAGTAAGTACACTCATTTATTACCATATTTATACAATATTTTTCCATTAGCATTAGATTACTTATCATAATAAACAGAGTATGGAACATACTGTAGGCCTATTTCATACAGATATCTAATAGGTGGAAAAGAAACATTCTGAACACATAGATGAATGTGTCTAAAAACATTTTTAGATTTTCAACTACATAAATCTTGAAATACTGTAAATTGAAACGTTATAAAATGTTATCCCATCTTAACGTTGACCTATTACCTAACAAATGCCCACGATATTATACTGTGTTGGGTTTGTGACCGCCCGTGCAATCTTATACTCCAGTAAGATAGGGTAGAAGTATTCATGACAAAACGACTTCTCATAAACGATTTTTTTATCTGGATAATCGATTTCTGTATACAGAAGTTCAACTGTATTTATAAATGAAAACTCTCCACTCACGCAATATCTCAACACATTCCTTAATGTAAATAGCACGTCTTTATTAAATAACGTTCCTAAACAACCTTAAGCTTTTTGACAAATTAAGAAAAACATCAAAGAAATAACACTTTATTAAGTAACATTTTTACTGTATTTTGACAAACAAATCAATTCAATCACTATCTTGTACTTTCATTTGAGATTTGGGTACTATGAAATGACTTGGACTATAGAAGCTGCATTCCCATTACCCTCCTTAAAATGGAAAACTGTTAAAGCAAAAATACTAGGAATAGCAGGATTCCATGTTAAACAGACTTTTCTGTCTTAGAAATTTAAAAAATTGGATGTAAAAAACACTGTAATTTTAAGACATCATAATGGCAATTAAGTTTCTAATATAATCATAGCGGTTATTATTTGTCTATCTGAATAATGAAAATATTGGAAAGAGCCGCAATACCACAAAAATAACAAATAAAACAAATTACTTAAGACTAAACCCTTATGTACATTTCGATGACCATGTCATCATCATCAGAGGGTCTTATTACAAAATTACTTATTACAAAAACAAGAAGTTATAAACTAGCATGATCCCTCTAGTAATGCACGTAAGGGTTTAATCTTAAGTAACTTGTTTTATTTCTTGAAGTTTGTAGTCCATTACGTTCAGTGAACTTATTAATCACTTAAACAATAGTTTATGACTATCCGAACTTTGGATCACACAGTCCAAAGTTCAGATTGTTTTATTTTTAATTTTTTATTATTTTTGTGGTATTGGGGTTCTTTTCAATATTTTCATTGTAATATATTGTACCACTGTGCTCTTGATATTGTGTATTATCTAAATAAGTCTTCCATTCAACAAAGTGACAATAACAGTAATTGTAAAAATGTATTAACATTTTATAATTTTTATATTTTTATTCTGCTAAAAATATTATCATTATAAGACAGCAAAAAAACAAAAAAAAAAAAACAGTAAAAGACGGTGAATTACAATGTTGTAGTATTATTACACCTATACATACAATCTTGTATAGCATTTGATGCAGTACTATTACAATATTATAATTAATATGTAAAGTATTAGTCATTACAGTGCAAATGTGTTTGATTCGAGAAAGAACTAAACAGACAAATATTTTCTTGCTACTCTCCTTTATTCCACCTCCTTTCAAACATTGTTACCATAATTTAGTCATCTTACCACAAGCATAAATTTAGGTTAAATAGTCAACAATTTTCAAGTGTCAATGTAATCGACCACAAATTTTATTTTACATTTTCATATTGTGGAGCTATTATTTTTTTTTGTATGCAAAAATAACCGAACTGCTTTTCTACAAACCCTGGGCTGTGACCTTTCACTATATTAAACTGTAACATGATTAGTACAGTAAACCCTCATTAAAACAAAGCTTTTTAAGGTGGTGTGAAATGTAATAGTTCATTATGACAAGGAACATTTTAAGAGAATTGTTTATTCTTTGAACCTTATTCAAAGGTTAGACATACTTTGGAATAAAAACAAACATTACAATGTATAAGTGTAATTATATTTGTAACAGACACACTGTATTATGTATTTGATTTTAAAACAGAAGTAAAAAGAAAGAAAGCTTTAAACACAGAAGTACCCGACATAAAAAAACAAAACCATTACATAGCACTCTAAAAATAAACAGTAGTGTTTCTGGTACAGGAAAAAGGAGGTTAACTTTTTACAAACAAGCTTTATTGTATACAATGATTCTGTGAACTAAGGTACAACTCAGTTGTATCTCCTAGTCTCTGGATAATAGAGAGTGCTTCTATCACTTCTTTCCTAGATATTTCATTAAAAATTTCTTCTTTAAGATAAGTTTCCTCCTCAGATTCATTTTCTTCCTGTTTCTCAGTAATTCAAAAAGTCCTACATAGATTTTATTTTTCAAAAGTTCCTACAACAAAACCATTTTTGTCGATATTTACAATTTCATTCAAGCTTAAATTTTCTCAAATTCAAATGACTTTTTTACTACCAACCCTATCTTCAGTAGATTTAGGAAGCTCTACTGGTTGCTCAGATATTGTACATCCGTTTTTGAAGCAATTTTTTATTATTGCTTCCAAAATTGTATTCCATGCGGAGGCCAATGCACTTTAGCTTGCAGCACATTCTATTTTATTATTAGTTGATTGCCCTTGATCTTCATAACAACTGCGTTGGAAATATGGTTTCAGTATTCTCTTTTAAAACAGTAAATTATGCCTCGGTTCAATGGCTGTATTCCGGATGTTGCGTCCCTAGGGGAAAATATAATTTTTATGTTACATCACATTTATGGGCTGAGCAGATATCTGAAGTTATTTATTTTTCAGACGTAATATTCTTTTATAATTTAAATAACCATTCTCTGAACAAAAGCTTATTGATTGAAGCTTTTTTATGGAAACTATAAATGTAGGCTAGTTGTAATATGTTAACGTTTTACAAACATCTCTGAATCGGTATTTTCTTATCACCTATAGTTTCATTTTTCTATCTCCATTACAACAGAACACAACAATCAAGCAATTTATTCTGTAAATCTTTGTGTGCTCCAAAATGTAAATGTTCTTTCAATCGCAGTGTCAATCTTTTCACAATAATTGAGTTGATTTTATCTCGTGAAGATACAATTAAGGAGAGTGTAGATTTGGAAATACCATACTTTTCTGAAATCGCCTTTTTGGTTGTATTTTAAAGATTTTGAAGAAACTCCTTCTTCGACATCTTTAATGTTTTTGTTCAATCAGGAAAAGATTTACGTTTTAAACCTGCGAATGTAGAATACAACTTGATGTAACGCTAAACTCAACTACATGCTCTGAGAACTAAACAAAACTGAACTAAGAGTCGAAAAACAGACAACACTGTTTATGTACAGCAAGGGAGGAATTGTTTGGCTGAAATTTTATCCGAAATTACAAATTAAATCAAGTAAATTAAATAAAATTAGTTTAAAAATTAAACAAGTATTCCTGAGAAAGTAATATAAAAACTACACAAGTATAAAACCTGTTTTATGATAAACTATAACATATAAACAATAAAAAACGTTTTTTAATGGAATAGGTTTTTATTGTTTTCTTATAATGATCTTCAAACGTTTTTTACCTAGACAAAGAAGATTAAGAAATTTGCAGAATAAGTTTTATCATTGTAAAGAAAACTCAAATGCCATAGATAATTGATTACCTAAGAAATGAAGTATGGTCCTACAATATAAATTCACTGCAATTGCAATTATTTTTATAAACACAGTTTTTGTAAAAGTAACACATTAGAGTGGATTTGTAAACAACTCTTTTATAAAAAGTGCTTCTGTGTCTTCAAACAAATAACAGACATTTTTTTTTTTTTTTTAACCTATATAGTTAATGACTTTGTCCTTATGTTACAGATACAAATGTCATTGGTAAGTTCTTTACAAAACTTTACTCACTTTGATAAAGTCCATTTGTCTAGTAGAAACCCTTTCACAAGCTTGGCACAGATTCAGCAATACTCCAGTGTGTTTACACTTCAATATATCAGAGAAGTGAGGACAAAGTTCATCCATTATAATTTCACACTGTAAATTATAATATAAATTAGTATAAATTATATGATGTGTATAACTTGTAAGTGTGGTGTGTGGTAAGTGTGTATCTGTGTGTATTTTTAAGTTAGTTCTGACTGAGTTAAAAGATTATTTGTGATTTTTGTTTTTGTCTTGTCAACATAATGAACCCACAGTACCTGACTCTGGGGATTTTTCTAAAAAGGTCTTTTTTTATTACTTTTCATACTCTGTTGTTCTTGGCTTCCACTCGATTGCACCTCCTGGTGGGCCCCTTACATTACCTACCTAAAGGGACTTATAGTTGTGCACCAGCTACTGTCAGTGTCACATCTGTGGATTGATCAATAGTATGGCATTTAGCAGCATTATTTTGTTTCATTTGCGTATGAAAACTGGTACAAAAAGTTTTTTAATCTACCACATATTTGTAAGACTTGAAATTATGCATTTTAATTATTATTCGCAGAATGGAAATATGATTTACAAATGCTGTTGTTTTAGAAATTGCAGAGGTAAGAAGCATATAAGAGACAACACAGTTTTCGGTTTGGCGTATAACACTCCTATGCAATTGCTCACCATGTTAGTAGCGTGAAATAAATATCCGTTTTCCGTGGTTGTCAGGAATACTGGACTCTTGTGGACAGTATCAAAGCTCATCAATTCTTCTAGGGACATGTGCTTTTAGTAAAAGAATCTAGACCACCAATATTTCTACGGGAGTTGAAAGATTCTAATTCAGTAACAGTAGGCGACCTTTGAAGGGATCGCATAGATGATACCTTTCCCACTATTGTTGTTGTATGCCTGTTTGGTTGACAAGACCCATTTTTTTGTTTAGATAAGAGAATGACATACTCATCTTGGTAATACTCTGTATTCTAAAAGTGAGTCAAAGATGCCTGATTGATAATGAAAAAGATAAAGATGGAGGAAAGAACACAAAGAAACCATGATATTGGACTAAGACCCTCTTAAATTACCGAAAACTCTGATTACACAGAAATACATTCCTATACATTAGGGAAAAAATTATGAACCCTAATACTATAATTAAGAATGCAAAAAACACACTTATAGAACTTTATTGATTTCAGTACTTACATAAATTAATGTTGCTTTAGAATACATTGTTCATCATGTTATGCACCCTGTTGTACATTTTTTTGAAAAAGGTTATGTATATTCTCCATTTGGTTGTAGATCGTTTTCAAGGCAAGATGTCGTAGCAGATGCACATATGCTGTCGTGGTGTCTGTATGTCGTTCAATATAGCTTAGTGCAATCTCCAAGGCGGTCGTTCCTTTACCGTGACTAATTTTCCTTTCTTGTACTGTCTCGGTTGAACCTTCATCTTTATTCTCGTCATCACTGCCTTCAGTAGTTTTTTGTACCATTTCAATATTCATAACATCTGTTATCTCAAATTTTTCAAATCAAAATTTTCATGTAAGTTTTTTTATAATAAATGTCAAATCGGTTTCTTCTTGTGGATCAGTAACACAGTCAACAGTTTCATTATAACTCAGGAATATATTCCACGGGTTACTTGATGTTCCTTCTTTTATATTGTTCCATGGTTCGGCTATCAGTACACAACTCCCTTGACTGTAATTTGTTTAGAAAGCCTACAATACTCTCTTCTTCTTCGACTGATTTTAAGAGAGATTCTAAAAGGTAACGTGTGTATTTATTTCCATACATTTCAGAACACACTGATGCATTGACTGAATTAGGCTTGTAACCTTTGTAGGAAATAATAAAAGACTGATATCATCAGAGTGCAGTTGATCTTCAACAGAATGCGACAGTGCATTGTCTTAACAGTAAAATAGCCTTCTGAGGCAAATTCTTTGCTTTTAAAAATTTCAGTTTCGAGCACAAACTCATTAAAAACCAATCTTTAAATAGTTCTCTATCCATCCAATCAACTCTTTAGTTCTTATAAGTAACCGGCAATGCTGACATGTATGCCGGCTTTGCTGATTAATGCCGTCTTTAAATAGTTCTCTATCCATCCAATCAACTCTTTAGTTCTTATAAGAAACCGGCAATGCTGACATGTATGCCGGCTTTGCTGATTAATGCCGCAACTTAGTCAACTCGAATTTAACAGAAGCTTGAAAAATCGGGACTTGGAATTTCAAGACTCTACTTTATTTAATTATACGTTTGTGATATAAACGTTATCAAAAGATCTGATATTGTGTCTAGCTGTGTATTTTGCGATGTTGGCCTATTTGCAGTTATTGCTATTATATGTAACTCATTCTGATATTTTGACTGTCTTTGGTTATGCCTACATATTTTGTAATTGGTAAAGTTTACACTGCACATGATATGTGATATTTTTCTGTGTAATTATGATGAACATGAATCCATTTTGTTTATTAGGTATACTGAACATGTATTACACCTAAGCCTGTTGTGTATGAAGATGTCAGATGTACAAATGGTTTTTTCTCCATCAAGACCTGGTAACTTGGTATTTAATTTATTTTTTATAAGGTCGCTTGAACAAAATTTCCCATGTTTTAATGAAAATGTTATTGGTATGAGTAAAAGTTAAAGAATCTTTAATCTACCTCTTAATACTATTTTGTGCACACTCTCCAGACTAGTGTGGTAATTTGTTTCTAAATATAATTTTTCTGTTTTGTGGGTAGATTAAAGTAATCAGAAAGTATGTCCTAAGTGGATCTTTGATAGGTTTTTAGGATTTCTGCTCCTTTGAAAGGTTGTTATTTCTTTGCCTCCTAATAGAGAGTATATAATAAAAGGTATATTTTTATATGAGGTATGTTCAAAAATTTGTTATTTTGAGGCTTGTATAAGTTGGATTAATGTATTTTTTTGTAGTTATGCTGGTAAACATAACTATTCTATTGTCAGTTGTAAAGAAGGTTATGTACAAACTTGTGGAGCAGCAATTTCGATTGGTTGAAAAATTGGAACAGAGAATATGTTATAAATTTTACTTAAAAGAACAATAAACTGTATCAGAGTTTTAGAAATGATGAATGTTGCTTTCAGTAAGTTCTCTAAAAGTAAAACAAGAGTCAAAAGTGATACAACCATTTCCAAGATGGCAGTGGAGACAATGGATATGACAAGCATTTTAGACATCCCAGCACCTCAACAACTGTTTAAAGATATAGAAAAAGTGAAGAAATTGATTATGAACAATCTTCAAATCACAATCAGAGATATTAATATTTTCTTATTAATTGGTTCATAACATGAAATTTTCTTAATCTTTTAGATATGAAACGTATTACTGTAAAATTTGTGCTGAAGGTGTTAATTTCGACAGTTTTGGAAACCGTTAAATGAAGTTAACAATGAAGCAGAACTATTGAAATTTTATTATACCAAGTGATGAAACAACAATGTATATGTATAATATTGAAAATGAGGTTTATTTATCCCAGAAAAGGGATTCTGAATTTCTAAGACTGAAAAAAGTTGGCAAGTACAGTCAAAAAATGAAGGTTATGCTTGTTATCTCTGATATTATTAGCATAATGTACCGTGAATTCTTGTCAAAAACTCAAACAATTAATACAGTAACCAGCCTGCAAATTCAACATATAGTTTGCTGAAAGTAATACATGGACCAGTGCCGAAACAATTCAAAGCTTTTGCATCACAATAATACACCTGCACACATTTTATTGCTTGTTCATGAATTATTGGCAGCACAATGTAATAATACCCCAGACAGTGCCGAAAACCTTTTAAAAACTTTTACGTATTAAAATACGTTGTTTTACCAGCATATATAAGATTAAAAATGAATTGCTGAGGGGGCTAAACGCTATCCCAAAATCGAATTGAAGAAGTGTGTTGAGGACTAGAAGTTCTGGCATAAGTGTGTAACATCTAAAGGAGTCTAATTTGAAAGTGATAACATTGTCATAGATGGATAAATTAAATTTTATTTAAAAAATAACATACACCTCACTCATTTTACAATTTAACATATATGGATTTATATTTTTTTAATAATCCTCAATATTTGTAAGTAAACATTTTTTAACAACCGGCTTTTGTTAATTATTATGTGTGTATTGGCCTATTTTATAAAAAAATCTATAATGAACTTCAATACTTACATCAGACTCTTCAACACATTTGTTGATCAGTTTCTGAACTGTAAAATTTGCTGGTCCCAACTGTGCCAGAGTTGACAAATTGGATGTAAAGAACTTAGCAAACAGTTTTGAGTATAACTTATGGTTACAGGTTTCAATTATACATTCCAACAGATGTACTGCGGGTCTTTTCTCAAACAAAGAAACATCTAAAGTTCCATCTGTATTGTACGTATAGTAAACCTCTGTTAATAGTTTACGCATTACAGTCTTATTTAATTTAGAATCCACAGATTTCATAGTCTTGAGTAAAACCTGCAAAAGACCCGATGTTAGTTCTTCAAATGCAAAATCTAAAACAGAATAGCATAACAAATAAGACAAAATTAATTTTATTATATTAAAACTTTATAAAAATAAGTTCACAGTATGTTTGTCATAATTACCAATAAAGAAAATTCCATAAACTAATAAACAGATTAAAAAATGAAAAAATCCTATATTCAACAAAAAATTTTGATTTAATCCAGCGGAGGTCAAACTGTCAAAGCGTAATCCATTGTAGAATAAACTCAAATTGGTGAATTCACAAGCATTTAATTTTAACTTTGTTGCTACTTAAATAGCAATTTTTCTGGTACCTAATTATTTTACCTTATATAAGTAACAGGCTTAATTTTAGCGCCACTTTTAACTTCTTTCATTATCAAGCTTTAACTAATATTAATTACATATAGGAAATAAACGCTTAGTAATTTCATCAAATATGCTTACAAGACAGAGAATATATGTTTAAAATATTTTAAATGTCTTTCCTATTAATTAAATAGAGCCTAACCAGGAGGTCATGATCTTCCCTTATGTACTTTGCCAATGTTCTAGTTGTGTGTCAAAAATTTCAGCACAAATTTGGTTATATTTAATGCATTCTCACTATTACAGAACAAAAATGCAATCTTAATCTATTGGTGTGCAGAATCATAGATTCTTCTGCTATTTTTCAAACTATGATTGAATTTACCCCTTATAAGTATTCATTCTAGGTTACGTATGATGTTGAAAGTCTTCCCACATGAGCAACAAGTCTAGTAGAATCCAAATTACTTTAAAACAACTGGCCAAATAAAAATGTACAGGTGAAGAGTGTTGCTAATTTTTTGGTAAAACCATTGATGAAGTTATTCAACCTTAACTCAAAACAGGTTGGAATCTACAACTCTTCAATGAAGTAATTTTTTTACACTCTTTATAACATATTTTCTATATTTTCATTAAAACTTTATGGTGAATGAGCAACATTAATAATCATTTGTTTATGCAGCCTTATTAAAAATCTATAAGATTAAAATTTAATCCATCAGATTCATGAGATTTGTTCTAAAATTATGGCTGGGATTATGTAACTAAAAATGTTCACTACATATGAGAGTACAATCTATATAGTTTAATGCTTTGTCTCTGACTTTCATACGAGATGTGAGAAAACATTTTAACAGTATAAAGAAAAATAAAAAAATTTTAGCCATTCTTAAAATTAAGTTTTTTGTTTTCTAAAATATTTACTTTCAGAAAGAACTTTAAAGTTATTTTTTACTTTTGTTAAAAAAATGTCCAGTACAACTGGAAACTAATGACTACATGTCTTTTTCCAAAAGGTCATTATTCTTCTGGATCTAATGTTCCAAAACTCTAAATGCTATTGTTGAAAATCAAAGCTAATTACAAGATAAAAATTTTTTTTATCAAATATAAGAAAATGAAATTTTACCAGAAATTAAACAAATAACACAAAATCTTTAAGTAGCAATTGAAGAGGACAACAGTTGTTGACTTAGAAGATGTTAAAGATATTGTGGAAATGAAATTTCAAAAATCAGTCCTTATATTTTTGACTGTGTATGTTTCAATTACTTCTTGCGAGAGAAACTTATCAAAGTTATAATTTATTCAATGCTATCTTTGCTCAGCAATTATCCAAGCCAGATGTAATGGTTCGACAATTCTTAGAAGTGCATATAAGAAAAAAATTTAATTGATAAAACTATTATTAGAAAAATGTCTAAAGTGAAACTTTAAAAAAACAGTTTCAACTCTTATTTTATTGGCAAAAAAAGTTACAAACATTTTCATAAAACAAGAATACAATTTTTTTAAACATGTGTAAAAATAGTTTATATCTAATGTTAAGAATCTTTAGTCTTCAAATAATTTTAATTAAATAAATGTTAATTATATAATTGTAATGATATTTTGTATGAAGATCCTGCTTGATTTCTGCTCCAAGCCTCAATATCAATCACTAAATAACAATAGTGGTCATTATATTCTTCAATTGTATTAGATTTATTTCTCTACACTTAGGCAGGGCGTAAACTGAGATGCAGGCGGCACAGCACACAAATCTTTTACCAGAGCATGTTGAGACGTAGCACACGGCACACGTATGCCATTTTTGCCTTGAAAATGGAAGATACCAATACCAACTCATTTGAATTCGATATGGAAATTGAGGAATTGGTTCTGTGGCAGAGTGAATATAATGAAAAAACGAAACACACAAATGGCTATGTTGGCTCACAAAGAACTTTTATACATTTTTTTGCTATAACTTTCATGATTCACATCGTATAGCACATGTAACTCGCACAGAGTTATTAGAGATTTTAAAAATATAAGAGCTAAGTACAATATGTAAACTACGGTTCAGTGTTTGTCTATTACTGACTATATCAACCTATATCGGCATTAGAGATTTTAAAAATATGAGAGTTAAGTACAATATGTAAACTACTGTTGAGTGTTTGTCCATAACTGAATAAGGCCACTTAATTGTCACAACATGTGTGGCATTAAAGATTTTAAAAATACAAGATTTAGGTACAATATGTGACCTACTGTTAAGTGTTTGTCCATTACCAGCTGAATCAAACTGTCATTTAACGACATCTTGGATCGCTAGTTGCGTGGCGTGTGTCGTCAAATCTGCGTCTGTGCTACAAACTGTGACATACTGGCCCATGCGTGTGCTAGACACAAACATGCATGCACCTCAGCTAAAACGGATCCGTTAGGAAATATGGCGGCACAGTTTTCTGCCGTGTGTTGTGTTGCGTGTGCTGCGCCGCCTGCGTCTCAGCTTAATGCCGTGCCTTATTTCCATACTTGGGAATACAAATAAGACCTTCAGAGGCTTGATATAAAACATGTGAAGGTTCTAATATAAGGACAACCAGAAAAGCAAAAACTTTTTATACTCATAATTTTGTAGTAATACATATTTATAGCAATTCTTTTCTCTAACAGTATAATTGCAAGTTCTATATAAACATTGAGACAATTTATTAGTTCTTGTCCTTTTCAGCTACCATTTGTATCTATACTTGATTTTCTGTCTAAACACAAGAAGTAATCGTTTTTATTGCACTTCTTGTCTTTATGTTATGTGCTATGTTACTTAAACTAAACTAAACTAATCTATAACAGCTTCAGCTAAAGTTATACTTTAAATAAATTTAAAATACCTAAATAAATAAAAATCTACTAACTACAAATAAATATCTTATAAAAAAGTTATTATCTTTAAAAAAAAAAAAAAAAAAAAGAGAAGGTATCAATAAATTTATTAAATATAAAATGACCACATTCTTTCATTTTTAATATATTTTTTTAAAATAAATTATATGGTATGTAGGCCTAATATTTACCTTTTAATTATTAATATAATTCATTTGATCTTCATCAGCAGCATTTGCTTGACATTAAAAAATGTATGAAATATGGCCAGCAAGGTTTTGGGCTAGCATTGAAACCATTAGCACTGAAATATTTTACAAACCTGAAAACTGAGGCCAGGACAACAGTCTGTTAATAAACTCTACAAACAGATCTGTAAATTCTTTTGGCACCGCAAACTTCTCAATTACACTTTCCGTTTTGACCACTTGTTGTTCTTGGTGTTGTTTGTTGTCTTTTCCAGAGTCTGGTGTGCCACTGAGACAATGGAATAGAGTTCTTATAATATGGTTGCCATTACACTCCCAAACAAAATCTTCTAAGTTATTAATCATGAATTTGCCCACTTTAATTACCCATTTATAGCAATCATGCGAGTGTGAGCCAGGTTCTGGTTTGATGTACATGTCTGTTTCTTGTTTTATTTCAGGATTTTCAGATACAGTCTATAACAAAAAAAAAAATCATTAATATGTAAACATTTTAACCCTATTCTACATAGATATGATCAATCCAGTGACTATAACGGGTCAATGATTTTAGTGACAGACCCAGGCTTGGGTCAATGACTTTTACCAATGACTTTAGTACCGGTGACAAGGTATATTGAGACAGATCTGTGTGTGTCAATAACAGGCAGGCATATCACACTGGTGACGAAAGACAGTGACGGTGACATTATTATTAGGAAGTTACTGCAACACTTACACTGGTGTAATAAATTATATAATCTTATATAAAACTACAAAATAACAGTTTATTTACAACATACAGTTTAATTACAAAATACAGTTTATTTACAGTATTGGATGTTTGTATTAACAAAAAGGACTTGTCTGACCTTATCAAGACTTAAACCAAGATCTTCTGACACTTAAAATGTAACCTCCGTTAGAGAATAGTAGCTCGCAATGTACGGATGTGGCGAGTCGACAAAAATGTTGTTTCACTAATTTGCATAAATTAGGATAATTATAGGAATTTGCACGCTTTTTTTCTTTTTGGAAAGCTCATTTTAATTAAAAATAAACTCATACACAATTAAGAACAAACTATACCGTCTACGGCACCCAACACTGTAACTGTCCTGAAATCTGACACAAATCGCCCATTCACACACAACGTAAATGATTAGAACCAGTGACAACGACAAATCAACCAATGACAGCCTCAGTAAAATATCAGTAACTATAAATTCAGTGACGGTGACATTTTTCCCAATCACAACAGAGAAAACCCCCTCCCCTTCAGTCAACGACACTGCACGATGATCAGCGCTGTGAGCTGAGCAGTTAGAGTAGATCCAGAGACGACAAATAAACCAATGACAGCTGCGGTAAAATATCATTACTTTTCCAGTCAATGATGACGTTTTGCCTCCGTTCGATCCATTGTTACTGAAATTTTCCATAAAACAAATATCAGTGATAAAGTCATTGGGACAGAAATATCGACCATCCCTAATTTTACATACTAAATCCAAAGTAAAACAAAGAAGTGTGTCATTAAAAATACAGCTCTTTTGACTGAAAAAGGTATAGTCAAACCTGTGGTATTACATATACTCTGATATATTGATAAAAGGTAATTCTCGAGAATTTCCTAAAGTACATTCATCTATTAATATATTTTTAAAGCAACCCATTTATAATTGTTATATCTTCAAAACATTTTAGTTATTATTTTCTATTGTATTTTGCACAGGGATTTAATTTCAATTCTTTTATAACCATAGGTTATTGTTTAGGGATAAGCCAGATAGCTTTTGGCCAGATTGTCTATATATACTGTAAACATTTTATCTTTTAAAAACAAGATTCAATTCTCATATAAAATGTTTCTTTTTTTAAATTCCTTTTATAGATTACTGTACATTAGATCTAGAGATAAAAAAACATTTATTAAACTGTACTACTCATTCAATAAAATGATTTGTTCATTGAAATTTTCAAGCTTTCTAGTCCTGCATTACAACAGCCACAGGTAGTTAATTTTTATTTATAACTTGGTAGCTATAGCTGTTTTGAATGCTGCCCCATATTCATTACATGACTATATGTTGCACACATATTTTGCTAATGAATTAAAACACAAATTTATACAATCATACCAACATGTCTCTAATGTGTCATATAGCCTACTTTTAAGTTTCCTACATTTAAACTAATAATTATACGTTTTTATACTATATAATAAATATATGTAGGAAATGTGTTTTCAAAATTGCTTTTATGGTTATTCTTATTTTTCAACAATTTTTGTAAACACAAACATTAACTTTTAGACAAAAACATGAATTTTTCTCAACACTAACAATGTTGCTTTTGAATAATCAATTAAATTTAATATCTAGAAAAATTTATTATATTAATTCAAAACTCTTGTGCCTTTTATTTTACTCATCAAGTAAATTGAAAATAAATGCAAAACTTCACAATTTAGAAGAAAATAATTCAGCAAAAACGAAAAATTAATACTTTAAATAACAATTACAAAAAAGAATAATAGAATGATTAGCATTTGTTGATTCCATCTTCGCGTGAGCTACTAGTAATCACTAAACACTTTTAAATGTTTTAAACTTGCCTATAGTAGCACTTACTTTGCTTGTTGAGGACGGCCGTTTCGGGAGATGTGTCCCTTTGTCAACTCGGACCATAACTCAAGTTACTGAGTTACGGTCCGAGTTGACAAAGGGACACATCTCCCGAAACGGCAGTCCTCAACAAGCAAAGTAAGTACTACTATAGGCAAGTTTAAAACATTTAAAAGTGTTTAGAATTATTAGATTAACTGAGCAAAATTAACCATGAAAAACTCTCAATTGTGAAACCATGAAGAAAGTGACTAAAGTGAGAAATTATTCATTGATTTTTGCAAAACACCAATCGCTTCCAGCCATTCTTAACACATTGATTGTGGTGGGCATGCATGAACGCCCTTGCCCTGTGGCGATATGCATGTTCATGTACGCCCCACATTCACTATCAATTCATTGGTTCAGTCTGAGGTTAGCCATTGCTAGAAAACATTGTATCGCTTATTGATTATTGTGCTAGTCCTTGTAAACATTTCGTGAGTTCCATTTTTTGTTCCACCGTTGCTGTCGAATTGGGGACTGTGTTATCGTATTAGTGTTAAGTTATAATTGTGTTATAGTTGTGATTAATATATTTAGTACAATGAATATGGATAATGAGGTTGAATTATTGGAAAATATCTACTCTGGCAATGAAAATGGATCCGAGGATAGCTCTGACAAGGTGTCTCCAACATGGCGGCCGACACTTGACACCACTGGCATGATAGATGTATCTTTCACAGGAGATTCTGGTCTTACAAGGGCCAATTCCCGGTAACAATACTCCAACTGATTGGTTTAATTTATTGATAGACGTTACTTTCTTAGACACAATTGTTGCTGAGATGAACAGATAAGCCTTGGAATTTTTATGGTTCACAAAACAATAAAGCTCAGTATTAAAATGGCGGGGTAGGGTTGTATATAGTATTTATTTTGGTATTTTTTAGAAATTATTATAAACATTTTGATAGAACTATTTAGATATGAACTAATTGACATTGTGTGTAAACTTATTTTTATCATTGAAAAACATTGTAAATGGTGGCCGGAAGGGTTGTAGGTACTTAAAATTTGTTTGTGATACTTTTTCTATAACTATAACTAAGTATTGTGACTGGAAAAAAGGTTTATCGGTATCCAGCAACAATTGGGAGAGAAACCCAACAGTTAGACAGTCGACAACCATCACCTGAGATACGAGAATTAGCACCAACGGGCGAAGTACATACATGAACGTACCGGAAATGAAGCCACCAAAACTGACGAAAATGAATGCCTAGCCAACTTCAGATGACATATTGGTTCTATCAATAACATTTTCAATGCAAGTAATCAATAATATTTTTTCAACAATTTTGATGCGCAACTATAAAACATTGCCGCACTCAACGTGTTAAAGTAATAAGTGAGTGGTTGATCAGTGAGGATATTCTAAAGAGTAAAAGCATTTATTTGTATACAAACTGTTCTATCTACTTCTGTACTGACTAGCAACTAAAAAATTTATTATTTTTTTTCTGTCTAAAATATGATTAAATTTTATTTATAATTATTAAATAAAAAATGTTTTTTTTTAGAAAAATATGAATTAATAAAATCTAGTTTCATCATAGAGGATATAAAAATTAATACTGATAACAGTATTATATGACCAATTATAAATTTAAAAAAGTAATATAACATTTAAACTCTTTAGGGACGTATTTTAATGAATTTTTTTAAAACATAATAATTTTGTTTTTTGGTGGCTTTATGTCTAAAATGACCCTACAATTTTTTGTCAATTCTCTTAACATTATTTTGTAAATTATTAATAAATTTGATAATGTACTCAAATGAGTCACAACGCCTGTTGTACTTCAGAACGTTATCCACTTCTGCTTCATGGTCGCAGATGAGTACATTAACTTTTACTGGTGAGAATCTAGTTGACAGATTTATCATAGTCTGATGGCAGTGTGAGTTTATCCCGCAAATTTGACAGTGTCACAAGATCATTTGCGATTGTATTTTTAGAGCAAATTTGGTTAGTAGGCAAATCTACCTCTAAAATTGATAGTGTATCTAGTACTAGCATGTCAGATGTAGCATGGTTTTGATCACTGTTCGAGTTGTTTCTTTCATAACCACATTCTTGAACTAAAACGACTTCATCGTTGACAATGTCTTCAGAATTTACATGATGGTTTATTTCCACTGTGGTTTAAAAAGACGTGATATTTTTATTATCCTCATCTTCAAAGCTGTTACGATTGTCTTCTTCAAACGTACTTGAAAATCATCATCTGGTAGATCCTCAAATAAGTATTATTAAAACTCAGGAAAACTGTTATTCTGATCTTCATGTGTATCTTCTTCTAAATCATTACCCATTTCTAGGTCTAAAGAATTTGGGTCATCTAAATTTGTTAGGATGTGTTCTATTACGTTGTGTTTATTTGCTATGTTCAAATATCTATCCATTAAAAAAAAACATTCTAGCTACTGTTAATTAAAAGGAAAATCGTAAAATGCATTTGTATTGCAAGCATTAATTTATTTGTTTCAAACCTTAATACTTCATGTAATTTGTAAATCAAAATACAATACACGACATAAACTCGTAGTTAGTATAGCACAATAAGCATAGTGCCACATTTGGGACTTGTACTCAAATGAGAACAGATAATTAATTAACGATTGTATTTATTTTTGGTAATATATTGATTAATATTAGTTATTAATTCAAAATATACAGTTTAAGTTATCAAAAACAAATTATTATTAAGTGTATACCTACATTACAAATGCTTTTTACAAGACTTGAAATTCACACAATTCACTCACTTCACCATAGCCACATAACGTTTACAACAACCGGACACACAGCTGACTAATATCCTAGTAGAAGGAAAACAAGTCAATGATACCAGCATTTGAAAAGTTAATGTACTCAAATAATGTCTTTCAGCAGATGTGGATGTCCATGAAATATAAAATAAAATTACTTAAAGTTAATGTACCCGTATGTGCCTTGCTCCTTGAAGAGGTTAAATTTGATATTTGCTTAACAAATTTTATAAAGACATTGAAATAGTGTCAAAGTTTAAACATTTTTTAAACTGATGTATAGTAAAACATTGATTTTATGGGTGTCAATTAGACGGAATCTTAATTACCTGGACTCTTTTTTTCTTTATACAAATTAGGTTTAAGTTCAATTTTTTTAGAAATTGTTTGATTCTTTCTACTACTTTTGTTTGTTTCCTCAGTATGGGTTTGAATGTTCAATGAGATACATTTGAATTTTGTTAAAACAAATAATTCCCACTTCATAATCAAAGTAAAAGTTATTTCGTGTCAGTTCTTGTTTTGTGTTGGGTTGTTCTGTATTTTGGGATTCAGTGTTTTGTGATTTTAGAATCACTGTTTCACAGAATCACATTTTAAAACAGAATGTTTTGTGAACTTGAGAATTAGATTTTCAAGGAGAAAAAAGTTGCCTGTTAATGAAATTGCCTTTAGCTCTTTCGAAATTGAATTCACCAACAATAATTATGAAACATATTATTCACAAAATGATTAGAAAATGGATGACACTAGTCTAATGTGAAAAGCGTTGGCAAGAAGAACCCTGGCTTCAAAGAGGAAGATTTCTGCTCCAGGATTCCACTTCAGAAAAAAAATGTTAATGATTTCTTAATGTTTTAATCCTGCTAGAGCTCACAGTCTTCATACTTTAGTTATTCGCAAGGCTAAAAACCCAGAATGTTCAAAAATGTTACCAATTTGCCCATAGTTTATGGAAACCAAAAATATGCCTGAATGAATGTGAACATTTTTTATGATGGGAATGAAAACATATTTATACCAGCGGTTTTTCACAATCACATAAAAGAAACAGGACACAAATACACAGACATTTACCATAACCTACAAATCCTACACATCAACAAAAAAGGACTACATCTCAACACCCTGGAACAATATGAAATTTACAGACACACTAAAACACAAACTACAAACATATTAAACTAATAAACACAATACAAATCACACATACTCTTGGTTCGAAAACCTGCCTTTAAAACCGTCACAGCTTTACACGACATCTCCAAACAGAAGACACAGATGAAGATCGCCACATAGCGATCAAAAACGTTCTGTCTCAGTAAGTTTTAACAAATTTACAAAATTTAAAGTTCGGATAGTCATAAACTATTGTTTAATTGATTTTAAAAAATGTTAATATTTTATTCGTGATAACAGAAGCATGGAATGAAGTCTCATCCAAACTCCGGTTTGTGGATGGTACTACAAACGTCGGCCTCAACCATCATTGGAAAAACCCAATACAGAAAATAATTTTCAGACTGTTGCAGACTGAAATGTAAATCAAAGTTTACCAACTGAAGAATTTCTGGGTGTTTTGAAGAAGCTAATCAAATGCCAAGATTACTAAACTGAGGATGTTACTGACTGGCTTTCCTTGGATACAAATTACTGATGTATCCAGATTTTAAATGAGGAAGAAATATTACCTAGCTTAACTGCATAAGAAACTGAAGACAATAAAGAAAGCAAACAACCAGGTGAAAATTATGTCATGAAAGGATCTTCACACAGTGATACTCGTGTAGTACTTTAAAAAAGCAATTAAATAGGCATAACAACAAGAACGGCTTCCTCAGTCATAAATATTACTGCTCTGGAGTTTCAGTGAGTTAACTCAGACAAAATTGGGAAAGTTAAAACAACTAAACATGGACAGCTACTTTAAGTAAAATACTCTAATACATTCTGATTCTTTTTATCTGTCCCACTTTATAAATATAATTACTTACTTAGAAATTTAATCACTATAATAGTTAATCGTTTAAACAGAAATATACAGTTTATATTTGGCTTTATTTTTTCCCACTTTCAATTTTACTATGTGCTTCGATAATCCAATTTCAGTATATCCAGATTAGGTATGGTATTAATTGGTCTAGATAATCGATGCTGTACTGCACCTAACACTAAGATCCATATGCACTGCTAATAGCAACAAAATTCTAATACGTTATTATAAGTATAAAATGTTTATTACATTAATATTAAAATATATATCCAAAAACAGGGTTATGTTTTATAACTGTAGAGAAACTGCATATATCTCATTTAGTTTTCAAAACTTAAATTACCTTTTAAAAAATTGGAAAATGAAATTTAGAAAATTATTAACAATTTTATTACCATTACTCCATTTTTCAAAAATTGTGAAGAAAATTCATATAATATATTGAAAATTACATACATCCATTGTTCAAAACAACCTTTTATTCGCCTAAATATGCTTGTTTGGTGAAGAGCAATTAGCAACCTTATAAGGTAAAAGAGAAAATGAGGTGTTAGTTATATCAAATTTAATAATAATGACTGATTTATGAACTTTTTTATTGCAGTATTAAATTCTAAATATAATGCAATTTTTTTTTTATTTTGGGATTAGAACGTTTTTGCATAGAGCATTTTGAAAAACACAAAAAATATTGGCGTTTTATTAAAGAAATTTATTTTTGTAAAAGAAGTTGATCAAAACAATGATCTTGTAATCTTTGTTTGTTTTTTCGATTGTTTAAAAAAAATCTTAAGGACTTGAAACACTGAAAATAAAACGTTATATTTACACAAGTTTGAGAGATAACTATTTTAAATATAATAAAAAATTGCAGTGTTTTATTTACTGCTCAAAAATGAACATATTTTAAAATGTGACTTGTAAATTGTTAGTCCAAATAAATTATTAGGCATTTATTACTTACAATGGCCTGTTTAGTTGCAAGCACTAATAACTTTTGTAGAATATGGCTAGCAAACATATCCCCACAGATGGGTCGTAAGTCTTTACCAAAAGCATCCAAAAACCTTGTTAATGATGCTTCACTTGCTAGAGGTAACAAATTCTCCAGAACCCTAGACACAAGCTGATTTGAAGAATATTCAACTTCGTGACCAACAGTTTGATCAAGTGCATTATTTGCAAATATTTCTGAAGAAGAACAATAACAAATTTTTAGATAAACTGTTAAAACGGTATTACAAAGAGTGTAAAAATTTTAAAAATATAATAACATGTTAAATTTTATGTTATTAAGAATTAGAAATTCTTTTAGACACTTTTTAAGACTGTAAATGATTACATCTGTAACATGTGGTTATTACAGTATTTAAATTAAAATCAAGAAGACCTTTCATAATATCATAAAAAATAACAATTCATTCCAATAATACCATCTGTTTTTAATAAACCCAGAAAAAGAAATATTCAAAAATATCTAATTGAGAGGGTAAAATTAAACTTATCACTAATGCCATTATTTTTTATGTCTTAATACTTCCTGATATAAAAATTTGTGGCAACAAAGCTTTCATGACAACAAATCATAATTAACAATATTTGCTAGTAAATAATACTCAACTTGCAATTTTATAACAAAAGAAAATATTACTTGGTTTATGAAAAAAATCATAAAAATTATTAAACACTTAAAGTCGAAACCCTAATTATTCAAAAAGCCTTTATACTTTTCCATTTACAAATATTTTTCAATACACACTGTTAATTCAGTCATTAGGTTATCAAAACTCAATACATTTAGTTTACCAATAATATTGATAACTTTAATTTGATATACATTAGAGTCTCGCGTATCCAACACTCTTTCTTATCTGACACCCGCAAAATTGACAAATATTTTTTAAATGCTCTGCTTGTTAGAAAGAGTATAATTTAGTCGTCACTGAGAGTACCGCTACCCCAGGATGCACAATAATAGACAAGGTTCTTGGAAACATTGTTAGAACAAGTTGATGGTGGGCAGGCTGATGTGATAGATAATTTGAAAGTAATTGACTTAAAAGATGTTGCTTATTGGATGTAAGTGCGTCGAAGATGGCCAAATCGTGTAACAAGTTGTTATGGGAAAATACAACTGAAGATACAGAGGATTCAAAAATTGATGAAGAATGTGTTCTTTCTTTAGTCCAACGCCTTTCATTATGTGAGAAAGCAACTGTAGAAGACGTTAAAGCTTAGTTGAAGGAAGACAATGGGTACGACATAACAGATGAAGAAATTGTTGATCTCATAAAAAAATTATAGCAACTATATTGACGATAGAAAATCTGTTGTTAACCTTCCAATGGTTTCCCATGAAGATACAGTGTAGGCTCTAGATGATGCTATTGCATATGTTAAACATTAAGAAAAAGCTATGGAGATCAACTCCGTTAATGATGCTTCACAGGTGGCGAGACTTGGCAGCAAGAAAACAGTAAAAATCGGCAAGACCGATGAAGATCACAACATTTTCTACATCTTCATAAAGTGTCCTACATTAAGAACTTTTAATATTTACTGTGCCAGTCAAATATTAACCAAAGTGTTTGCAATTCTGTACAATATCAACTTGACATGCAATAAATTTGCAAGACAACTTTCTTTGCTTTACTCGTTTTTTTATCTTCTCCCTTCATCTGACATTTTCACGTCATGATGGATATGCGAGACTCTACTGCACTCAGTAAACTTTGATACACCCGTGTATTACAATTTACACAAGTAAATACATTTTATGAAATATAATTACTTGGTTAAATACATAACAACCATGTTTATATAAAATGTGTTTACAATTATTACACTGTTTTCTTATATAAAAGAGGTTTTGACAGTTAAGATTAAAATACAGTTATTATGGAGCTTTAGTAAACTATAATGATAATCTTATCAATAAAACACACCTTGTTATAAATTGTTGCAATAATTTTTCAATGTAATATTATAACCTATAATACTATTGTTAAATTGTGATAATTATTAACACTTTTAAGAGTGTTATTGTTTTTTTTCTAAGATCATTGCTATTAGTTGAAATGGCCTTTATTGCTGAAGACAAAATTGACGTACAAGTATCAATATATCAAAAATATTTTAGATCTCAAACACCCCCCCCCCCATTGCGCTCTAGGAGGGCTGAGCCGCCCAAAAAAAATTTTTTTTTGCCAGGCAAAAAACCAATTAAGGTTATTATTGCCTCTCTCAAGTGTTACTTAAAATAAAATTTCCATAAATGAAACTAATAAAAATAAAATAAATAGTTGAAATTAATTTTAATTATCGAAAACTAACGAAATTAAAATTATACAAAATTTTAATATTATTAAATAGATTTTGGTAGCGTAAAAAAGCGATGACACGGTCAATAGCTGTGACATCGTCCCTTAAAACCACCTTTAAACTACCTCGAAGATCGTAATGAATATACAAATCAGTCAACTATCACAATGATGCGGAATGTGCTTGATTGTGATGGTACTTCCACAAAACTGACATAGTGGTGGATCCTCATGTCGCATCAACCATCCATGCGTTAACAAAGAGTGACTGATGTGAAGACGAGTAACCACCACTTCCTTCCTACGATTGGAATGAACAGATGACCTCCATGGTCGGACGATATTCTTGATGTCCCTCAGCTTGTTTCTATTTACATTTCACCATTCTTCATTCCAAACAAAGAATAGCATAGTTTTAACATTGCATACAAAATCTGATGCAATCACGCGTTGTGTCGATGGCCACATACTTGTAGCTAATTTTGCACCTTCATCTGCTTTAGTGTTTCCGAATATTCCGCAGTAACCAGATACCCAGAGAAATGACAACTCATTATTAGAGCCTGTGTATTGAGCACAAGATGTCTCTAACTAAGGGATTCTTAGTGTACATTTCCTGAATAGCACTTTTAGAATCGGAACACACAAGATAATTAGATGTTGCAGATGGAATAGATCTAAGAGCTTGGAAAATGGCATAGTGTTCTGCTGTAAAGATGCTACAGGCTGAGAGCAATCCGTAGGAGTAGGTTTGCCCTTCCATATAAAATGCACATCCTATCCCATTGTCCAGTTTTGAACCGTCTGTGAATATAGTCACAATATGTTAGTGAGTTTGTTGAATCTGCAAAAACTCCTGACGATAAATAATGTCAGGAGTATTGTGTTGTCACTTGGACAATGAGAAGCCAAAATTTGGCATTCGTATTGTCCATGGAGGGATGTAGCATAATGTTTGTTTGAATATAGGCATATGTTCTAAATTTAGGTTACTAAAAATGCCCAACGTTCTTATTCCACAGAGAGCAGTCGAACGTTGACATTCATCATAACGATCCTCAAGGTAGTTATCAAAAACTGCTTTAAATGCCAGATGGTTAAGTTTGAAGACCAGTGTAATATGAAATTTGAAGTATTTGACGTCGCATTTACCGAGATGGTTCTCCAGCTTCAACTAGAAGGCTGGAGCTTGGGCTTAATCTAAAAGCACCAGTAGCAAGTCTAAGACCAGAGTGATGTATTGAATCAACGAGTTTCAGAACCGTAGGTCTAGCAGATGAATAGACTATACATCTATAATCTATGCACAATCTTACGACGGTGCGATAGAAACAGAGCATAGATTCTATCTGCTCCCCAATTAGTACTACTAAGGACTCTCAATATATCCATTATCTTACCGCATCGAGTCCTAAAATCAAGCAGATGTGTTATCCATGAGAGTCTATTATCAAACTAAAGTCCCAAAAATCTCACATTGTCCGCGGTTTGAAGCTGCATACCATCAAGGTAAAGAATAGGTTCCTGGTATTGCCGTCGATTACTAAAAGCTATACACTGTATCTTCGAAGCCAAAAACTTAAAGCTTTGGTCCATTCCTTCAATCTAATTATTACCATTTGAAGGGACCTTTCCACTGTAGCCATACTCCAAACAGCTACATATATACAAAAATCGTCCACAGAGAACAGTAGACCGGAGACTGTACATTTGATGTTACACTGTTAATGGCAACAACAAACAGTGTCACACTCAAAGCCCAGCCCGGCAGTACACCATTCTCTAGCTCATAGCGATTAGAATATGTGCCTCAAAGTCGTACACGGAAATGCCTCTTATTCAAATAATTTTTAATGAATGCACGAATGATACCCTGAACACCCCATGATTTCAAAACGTTCAGAAGACGTCGGTTGACCATCTTCTCCAGTAGTTTGCATAAGCAGCTGGTCAGAGAGATGGGTCTGTAACTACTGGGAATTGTTTTGTCTATTCCTTGTTTTAAAAAGGAAGTATTGTCGCTTCTAACCATGCATTGGAAAAACTGTGCTCCCCGAATATACGAAGGAGAATTAGTTTCGCCGATGGTGGAAGATTTTTAATCATGGAGTATACAATAACATTCAGGCCTGGAGCTGAATCCTTCATTGATGAAAGAGCTAACTCTAGTTCGTCAAGAGAGAAATGGATATTCAAACAAGAATCTCCAGACAATCCAACGGTGAAAGGTAAAGGTTTCTATTTATGCTTGTAAACCTGGAAAGCTCCTCCGTAGTAGATGAAAAAAACTTTGACAACAATTTCTGCTCTGCCTGTGGTCAAATATCCATCCGAATGCTTTAATGAAATTAATGGCACCAGAATAAAAGTACCACAAACTGATCGTAATTTCTTCCATACTGTGGATGGAGCTATTGTCCTTGAAAAAGTGCTAATGTACTGCAACCACGATTTACATCTACATGGCCTGAATATTCTTTTTGCTTTTGCACAGAGGATTTTAAAGGTTTCTAGGATGTCTTTTGAACCTGTTTAAAGCTTTCCTTCATAAACGAAGGATTTCAGAGCACTTATCATTCCACCATGGAAGATGTTTTCGGCGGCATTCAAAAACGTTTTTGTAAATGAATTCGTAATGTCATTAATGGAAGCCTGGCCTGGCCTTCCACATCCAGAGATTCTAGATCTTGTGAGAATTGTTCCCAGTTAGCTTTTTTCAAAATCCAACGGGGATGTCGAACACAACAGGGTGAGGAATCACATTAAGAGATTTCAATGGGTGTATGATCGCTACTATACAGATCAGGTAAACCTGACCATGTCAATCTTGTAGCCAAAGCAGGACTGCACATTGACAAGTCAACAGCAGTCCATCCCCCTATATAGACGCTGCTAAATGTGTCGGAGAACCGTTATTTAGCAGGTATAAATCCAGTTCTGATCTGACACTTTCAACCAGATGGCCTCGTGAGTTGCTCTCTGGTGAACCACATGAAACGTGGTGGGCACTGAAATCGCTCACTAATAAAAACAGAGTCGGTAACTGGTTTATAAGGTCTCTCTGTTGCAGGTTGTCACTTGGTGGAAAGTAGACACAACATAGAGTGAACTTGTATGAAACCGCTGTTTGAATGGTTATTGCTTGTAACGGAGTTATTAAGTTCACAGAAATGCCGTCTACAAAGTTACGGGCCAGAAAGGCTACGCCACCTCTAGCTCGATTTTCTGTAACAAGGTTCGATCTGTGAACTGAATACTCCCTTAGATGGATATTGTGCGATTCGTGGAGATGTGTCTCTTGAATACAGATGTACATAGGAGACTCATCTCTCACAACTATTTTGAGATCCTCAATGTGACTTCTGACACCATTAATGTTGCACTGAATCACGGATTGTTTGAGTGTGGACATTGTGTTTTCGTGAAACGGATTCACCTGGCTTTAATTGTTCTCATTATATAATAATTTGCCTGGGACGTCAGGAGACACTTCAGGGAATGGTTCATCGGATTCCATTACCACGATTGCAGTGGTGGAATCAGAGGGATTTTTGGAAGCAGAAGAGGAGGTGTTATGGTTCCTCTTCTGGGCCAGTGTTGGTTTTGTACTCAATTTGACCGGTGCATTTTTTGTGATCACTTTTTTGTTATTCACAGATTTATTTTCTTTTGTCTCTAAATATGACTTAATTCTCCTGATGTTTCCATGGGAAGTTAATGGTAACAGAGCTATGTCAGATGAATTTACAGGAGGTATGGATAAAGACGCAGTGGAACTTTTCGTCACTAAAGCTAGTAAGTGACTAACCTGTTCTGTGAGGACTTCAATTTTCTTAGACAACTCAACACAATTTGAGAATGATTTTCCACTGTGGCTGCTGAAGCATAGGATTTTACAGCAAGTCTAGGTTGCGTGGACTTATATTTCTTCTTTGCTTCTGTGAAGGATGTCTTTTCCTTGGCAATTATACTGAGGTCTCTTTCTCCTTCTTAAACTTTGAACAGTTGAAGGAGCGAGTAGGGTGATCACCAGCACAGTTAGAGCACTTTGGAGCATTAGTGCAGTTATTCCCTGTATGGCCTTCACTTCCACAATGGCCGCATATCTCTGGCTAAGAGCAGGAAGAGCTTATATGTCCAAAGCATTGGCATTTGTAGCATCAACGAGGATTGGGAACATCGGGCCTGACAGACAAACATTTGTAGCCCGCATATAGATATTCCGGTATGGATGGTTTCCTAAAAGTTAGAATCAGAGATGCTGTTGGAATTCTCTGACCCTTTTCCATCCTCATTATTCGAACTAGATCTGTTACTCCTTCCAATGCTAGCTCTTTTTTAATCTCGTCCTCACGGATACTCAAAAGGCCCCTATATGTTATAACTCCCTTTGACGAGTTCAAGGTTTTGTGGGGAACTACAGATACCTTGACCTAATTCCTAATTAAAGAAGGACGTCATCTTCAGTAAAGATAGTGACTGCTTTGAATTACTAGCCTCTAACAGCAGTGTTCCGTTCCAAACTTCCTTATGGAAGTGACAAAACCTGCTGCACATTCAGCTATTGTCTTTTGAATTAAAAATGGAGACACCTTCGAAAGAACTTTTCCTTCTTCTATGCATGACACAATTAAAAACTTTGGTGGTAGTTCAGGTGTTGAGGCTACCACAACTTTCTTACTATCATCTGCTTCACTAGGGACGTTCGGTGAAAACACACACGTCACCTCTTAACACTCAACTGGTTGAACATTTGTTGATTTTCCATAAATTGTTTTAAGCTAACCATTGTGTCGGGTTTTACAGGCGAGACTATGAGAACGGGTACACCCATTGAACACATAAAGATCATTTCCAACCTCTGGGGCTCATAGTTTCCTCCTTAGCTAGACTGGATGGTCATCGGTCGAGAACTTGTAATACTGTCCACAAGCTCCGACACCTGTGGACCGCGGACACTCCCTCGCCAAGGACCGAAGTGGCTAGCAAACCAGCAATAGTGCATACGTCTTCAGCAGAACAAGCTTACAGCAGCATCCCAGACCAAAGTTTGTTAAGTTTCGGACTTTTCAGGACTCCCAACGTGCAATGGTTCTGCCCAGTCAAATTCCCCAAGTGTGTGTGTGTGTGCGTGCACGCGCACGCGTGTGTGTGTGTGTGTGTGGTGTAATGTTAGACTAGAGTACCACGAGGGATGCCAAACCCCTCTTAGTAGGTGCGGCTAGTCTGCAACCCCCTCCCCCTGCGGGTCCGCCTAGAAAAAATTAGATATAATGGTAAAAAAACCAAAAATTGAGTACTTGTAAAAAGTATTTTAAATAATTAAAAATAATATCAACAGGGATTATTAAAGTTTCACCATAATAATTAGTACACTATTATTTACGTTATGATAATTTACAAAAAAAAATGAAGCGTTAACATAAAAATACATTGAATGTGTATTTAAAACTCAACCTATCTACTATCTGAGATAGTAGAAGTTGATTTGTGTAGTATTTGAAAGTGTTAAAAGGGCCTTTTTAAAAGTATCTATTTCTTTAACAATGCACGAAAACCAACTTCTGATTCTTTGACCGATTTTTATCGTTAACGAACTTGATTCCTCAAATCACAAAAGTACCTGCATACCAAATTTATATTATTTAACTACAAAACATAGTATAAGGAGGTACATATCTATCAATGATACCGGTCGCTACTTCGCAGTTTGTTACTTCGTCATCCAGCATTGCTCGCCGACTGGATTTACAATGGAGCAGAAGAGGTTAAACAACGTCGCTATATTGAATACTCATCAAGGAATAAATTGGACAATTTAAGACCAAACGTAAATGATTTCATAAAAAATAATCTAGTGCATCAGGCAATATTTCTGTTGTACTAGATCTAAGACCTTATTATGAGAGTAAAAATCAATGTGATAATTAATAATTTAATTTTTCAATTTCTGATTAAAAAGATTAGAATATATTCTTATCTGCCGAATTTTCCTAAAACCTTTAATTAGAATTTCAAGTCAGTCAGCCATCAAATTACAGTTTGTGTGGTTCTGACAACACAAAAAAGTCATTATATTAAATTTAATTAGTTTAGAACCCTTCAGATAAATTTAAAATTTGCAGTTACCTGAGATATTCTTTAGCTATCAACATATCAAATAGGCCCACAATTTATTCAAACTTCCTTTCAACTTTTCAAAGCAGTTGTTAAAGTAAAAAAATGTTATTACAATAATGACCACAACAAAGAATAGACTCCTTCTTCAAGTACATGACCCTGCACGTGTTGAGCTATAATACCAAACTATATTCTGTTTCAGGGCGGTTTTATTACCCTATCTTAATCCTACCTATATTCATAACAGTTTTCTATCCGTAATAGGTGATAATAGTTATGTTGGCTGATCCCCTTAAAACTAAAAAGAGTTATTCTTTGGTTCCAAGGAATAGTGACAGGGAAGGACATAATGAATATGAGTAAGATTGAAGAAGAGATATGAAATTCCCTTTTGAATATAAAGTGGTAAAAATTGTGAAAAACTTTAATAACTTTTTAGTTCAACAATTATAATTCTAACTAGATTTTCAGTGATTCACAAATTAGACTGTCAAAATAATATTCAAGTGTCCAAGAAAGTTATTCAGGAAATCAAATTATCCCTGTTTTGAAACTGAAAGCTACAATTATTAAAAACAATATTAGTGTTAGGAACCTCAACACTTGGCTTGACCAAAAAAATCATAGTCAATATTGGCATATGGATATCTTAGACATTAACAATAGCCTTAGAGAGAGCACTGCTGATTGAAATGAGAGATGCATTTTTACAGGAGTTATCTGTCTGGCACATACCTTTTGCACTGTTACTATACTTTTTTAACCCAGATACCCGTTCTTGTATCAAAAATGGTTCAGTTTATGATTTTATAACATTTATGATTTTTATATTGTACTTGTAATATAAGACGTATATAAAATATTCTATAGTATTCTACAAAGACGAAAACATGAGAGATTAAGAATACTGAAAGATACTAAAGATGACTTCAAGTTAAGTGCAACTGTAAACACTTATAACATTTTAATATTTAAAAAAAAAAAAAACTATTTCCAAAAGTATCAAAAACTGTAAAATAAATAAAAGGAGTAAAACTAATGTTAAGTAACTTCGTAAAGTAGTGTACTTGGAGAGAATATAATTCAAAGTAAGGCAAAAAGAAACAGTTTCTTTCTTATAATGGAAACCAGATAACATTTCTATCCATGAGGGACACTGTTATATCTAATCATGTTATACACTGTTACATCTATTCAACATCAAAATTCAGGTTGATATTTTATATCTTTATTAATAAAAACGATAGATGAATTACAATTTATTGACTATGATTCTCATAAAAAGTCAGTAAACATGCAAACATGTGATTATGTTATGAGGTTTGCTTTTTCTCAAAATACATAGTAGACTTTTAAATAGATGAAGCACCATAGTCAATTTTTAAACATGTTTACCAATCGTAAAGTATTGACATACAATTGGTGTTTCTAAGAGTATTTAATGCATTTTTTATAGCACTTTATCATATTAATAGACAAAATAATGTCTTTGAGCAGCAAAAAAATATATTTCCATATATTGGACAGCAATCAGTTTAACGGTAGCATTGATAAGCAACTTATAAAATTGCCGTTACTTCATACTGTAATTTGCTTGCAAAGGTTATAGTTTGTACGGCAATAATTAACTCATTCATTAACCACTATTTATGGTTTGTGGCATTTATAATAGCTTTATTTTTGTTTATAATGTATTTTCAAAAAGGTTTAAACAAAGAAAAATGTTGGGTGGTTAAGTGGTTATCATTAAGTAAACCTGAACTTAAGATTTTAGCATGCTATTTGTCATTTGTGATATTTAAAATCATTTCCTACTTGTTTAGAATGTTTTTCTAAGTTATATATATATATATATATATATATATATATATATATATAATAGCTTAACTTTTGTTATAATTAAATTTATATTTTAATGTTATTTATTTACCTTACCTATTTAATGTCACACCTTCAGCTTTATAAAGAATTAACAATCTTATCAATTTTTAAACATCACTTGCATTTATTCTCTCCAATTAACTCTACACATTATTCCAAATTTATATTAATATTTTGCAGTGACAGGATTGATATCTTAACTAATATTACGAGGGTCAGTCAAATATAAACAAGACTTTTAACTTATACGTTTATTAAAGCTAAACAAAACAATGATTACATGTTACTGCTTTTCTAAATAGTCTCCCTCAAGTCTCACACACTTTTCCCAGCGTGAGGATAGCTTATGGATCCCTTCTTCATAAAAGATTTGAGGTCGTGTCTTGAACCAATTGCACACAAAATCCTGTACTTCCTCATCACTTTCAAAACGGTTTCCACCAAGTGCTTCTTTGAGAGGACCAAAGAGGTGAAAGTCACATGGAGACAAATCTGGGCTGTAGGGAGGATGTTCCAATGTTTCCCAGTGAATTTGGCGTAATTTCTCTTGGGTCAAGGCAGCTGTGTGAGGCCTAGCATTGTCATGAAGCAAAATGACATCTCTGATTGGCTGTTTACGCCTTTTGTTCCGAAAGTCTGCTTTTGCTTGCTCAAGAAGTTGACAGTAATAAGCAGCGTTCACAGTACGTCGTTCGTGTAAAAAGTCAATAAGCAAAACGCCTTTGCAGTCAAAAAAAGATTGTGGCAAGAACTTTTCCAGCAGACAACCGTGTTTTGGCTTTCACAGGGCGGGTTTCGTCTTTCCTTCGCCACTCCATTGACGCCATTTTGGATTCAGGAGTGTAGTGATGGACCCACGTTTCATCACAGGTTATTATGTGATTTAAAAAACCATTCCCCTCTCTCTCAAGCCGATTCAAAAGCCCTTGGCAAATGTCTCTCCGGGTTTGTTTTTGATCGAGAGTCAGAAGCCGAGGGACCCATCTTGCACAAATTTTCCGAAAACCCAGATGCCCTGTGACGATGGAATGCACACTACCATGACTAATTCCCACTTCACTGGCAATTTCATCTAACGTTAAGCGTCGATCGTTTTCAAGAAGTTCACGAACAGCACAAATGTTCTCATTAGCAAACTGGTCCTTGGACGCCTATTGTGACTTTCATTTTCAACTGTTTCACGTCCGCCTTTGAACTTGTTAACCCAATCGTACACTTGAGAACGTGATAAAGTCTTATCCCCAAACTGAGTTGTCAGTCTAACAAAAATTTCACTTGGTTTAACACCTTCGTTTGTCAAGAACTTAATAATAATTCGTTGCGCAACTGTAGGTACAACCTCTTGTTCAGACATGACTACAATGACAAACAAAACAGCATTGAGAACGCAGTGTTGCAGCTTTCCCCCTCCCCCAGGCTGCCCCCTACCACTACTGCAACATGGCTACCTGCTACAACCTGTACCTTGGGTATAGTAATAAAAGTCTTGTTTATATTTGACTGACCCTCGTACAATGATAAATGGTGGACTTCTGAGGCTTTAGATTTCTAATAAAATAACATAACAAAAAAAACAGTATTAAAATTTTATTCTTGCTCTCGGGTCGCTATTACGGGAACTTTGCTTTTGAAATTAGAAATGGTGAAACTAGAATAATTTTTATAAATTTTGATGAAATTAAAATTTGTTCTGAACTAAAATATAGATGTCTGTTAGCTACACTTATATTCAAATAATACTTATTGTTCTGAAGAGTCCCTGGAATCCTGGCCTTGGTTATTACCTTCTGCACTTACACGTGACACACAAAAAAACTTATTTTTATATTTCTAAAAAAAAACTTTACGTCACACTTTTCTAAATTTTACTTATAAAAAAAACTTTTTACTTGATTTAATCAATTTCTCCCTTTACAACACTTCCATCCTGGTCCCTACCAATCTGCCTGCCTTTCTCTGAGACTCCCCTCAAACTTCTCTAACTTCCCCGATCCTCTAGTTTTTACTAAAAAAATCTAATATTTCCCACAAACGTTCTTTGTAAGTTTCCCACAGTTCTACAATTAGCTTAACCTAATGGTACACGGATATATTCTCAGGCTATATCAGCCGCTGGATTTCCCTGTCTTAACCACTTTGGACCCTTCTCTATTGTCTATGGTTGCCGGACTCAACTTATAGCTTTCCTGGAAAAAGATAATGACATGGTACCTGCTTTGTCCGCACTAGAAAAACTATTTGTGTCTTTCCAAGCTTAATTCTACAGATGTTTATATTAGCAACTAACTGAATTTAATCTAAAGCCTCGTACTTTATGTTATAATATATATGTATATATTAGTTACATTATATTAGTAGAAAATGATAAGTGTATACAAGAAAACAGTGTTGCATAATCTACAAATATATATATATATATATATATATATATATATATATATATATATTGTAGTCCATTACGTTCGGTGAATCTTATTAATCACTTAAACAATAGTTTATGACTATCCGAACTTTAAATTGAGTAAATTTGTTAAAACTTACTAAGACAGAACGTTTTTGATTCCTATGTATTGAACTTTACTGTGCCAAACAAATTTACTAAAATTAAAAGTTCAGATAGTCATTAACTATTGTTTAAGTGATTTATATATATATATATTATATATAGGTTGCTTGATGTAATCATCTTGAATTCACTGATTAAACTATATGTAAATAGTATTTAACTAAGTGAATATGTAATTGCTTACTTGCTGACGCGTTTCAAAACATTTGTTCCTTTTAAGAAGCTAACCCTCTACAAGGATAACTTTCTAAAACGCCTGATATAATTTTTTTTTTTTTTTTGCTAAAATCAATTCCGTGAGAACAGGAAATAAATACTTAATTAATTAAACATATATGCCTAATACTCACAATTTAAACATATTTGGTGATTACTAAACTGTGAATAATATTGCAGGGTATTTATTTACTATACCCACGTGTACGGTTTTAGCGAAAAAAATTATACAGGCCGATCCAGAAAGTCATCAGGGATACGGAAAAAATTATTACAACTCTTGCTCACGCCCCAAAATTTAATAACTTTGGAAAATTGTAATTCCCCCATATGTGGTGCTAATAGTGCTGGTAAAAATGCACATTGCCCACCCTCATTACAATGCTTATAAAACGAATCAAAAACATGTTCTGAAGCTATATTGGTAATTATTGTTTGTTATTGCCACGGAAGGTTAATTTTATATACCTATGAAGTATCCAGTCAGGATAGATTTGGTTATAATTTTATATGTTTAACCAGAAGTACACACATAAGGCTAGAATAGAGACGTCACCTGGCAAAAAGTATTACTTTGGGGAAGTAGAGGTCTTATTAGGTAATGTAGTGTTGAATAAAATTACAACCAAATCTATCCTGATTGGACACTTTACAGGTATATTTTAATATACGTAAATAGTAATTTATAAAATTACAACCAAATCTATCCTAACTGGAGACTTTATATGTATATTTAAATATACGTATACATAGTACGCTGTTGATACACATAGTACTTCTGACCACTCCGCACAAAATTGTTTGTGCAAACAATTGTTTTACATGTTTCATGCAAATATATGCCTGGTTTAGAAATGTAAACATTTACCAATATTTCTTACTAGCATAATAAACATAGATACCGATATTAAATTTGATGCTATATTTGGGGTTTAACTTATTTAGAAATAATCAAATCCATTTTTAGACTATGCAAGTTGTTGAAAATATCAGTTTGATCAATCTAATTGTAAATTACCGAAAATCTAGTTTGGCGATCTCACTACAACCTAATCTTCAAATTCACAAACAATATAACAAATATAGTTTTCTTAATACTTAGAAGTAAACAAGTATTACAACCTCCAACTTACTTTTATCATCTAAAGAATCAAATTCTTGACGTTCTAGTTCAAGCACTCTGATAAAATACTGAAACGTATCTTGTTCAATATGACTGCCTCTAGCAAAACCTCCTGATTTTCCAAACTTCTTTTTTACATTCATCATAAAAGATCTTTTTTTTCTTTTTTTCCCCGGTGTAAATTTTTTTTCAAATTCCATTCTGCTAAACTTATAAATTAAAATGCAGGTTTAATTGAAATAAACTGCTTACAAACGTTTTGTAAAGAAAGAATAACAAAACTCCGAAACGTGAAATGTCTAAGGTCTGGGACAAATAGGTTATGTTTGGATAACAGATTAACCGTGTTTGTTAATGCCTCTTTGATCTCGGCAATTATGTTTAATATGACAGGTTTGCCAACGTTTTAATAATAATCAGATTTTAACTCTATGTAGTATCAGATATACATTTTTCATTGTAGTTTTATGTTTTATTGTTATATAATTGGATAAAATACAGTTGAAAATTATAAATTACACTACTTTTTCTCCTTGTCGCAAGTATAAACTAAAAGAAATTTATATTTGGCCTTATGCTTTCCAAAAATTATCTTTTGTTAACTGTTAATTTTAAGAAACTGGTTTTTAATTCTTAAAATCACTTTGTATTTTGTCTTTCCAGTTGATTCTACACACTGACACATATAATAAAATTTCAAATATTTTGATTTGCAAAATTTTCTATTTGGGAGTTTGAAAAAATTCTTTCCTACAAAATAATGGAACTTTAATTTATATTTTAGGCAAATAACACATTTTTTGTTAGTAAGATGTGAAAACGGTGTTATTTAGTTTACCTTTCAAGATCCATATTGTAGAACTATGATGGAATGTACCTATAATTTCGTACTAAAACACTCCCTCCTTCCTCTGTGAGAGGTATCACTATGAGCAGAATCCCTTCACCCAAGATATGTGTTCTTCAATCTCTCTTTTCATGATTGTAAATATATGCAAAAGTAGAGTTACATCAACAACCTCTTGTTTGATGATAACTACAATGAGGTTTTCAAATAAGTTTCAATTGATACTAAATTATAAAATGTGTTTCATTATATTTCTCCTACTTATACAACTGTCAAACTAACTTTTTAAACCTCACTATATAAAATCCATTCTTCCCACCATCGTCCATCTCATATTTACAGTAAATATATGCTACATTACCTCAGCTTGAAAACCTAAATGCTCTTAACCTTCCTTAGCCTATGATAGATAGAAGGCTACCCTTCCATGCTACATACTCATTAATTTTTATCCTTGGTATCAGTTGTAGTTTACCTGAAACATTGTCTTCATAGTACCACAATTGTCATTTGTCAGAAAGACCGCTTTTTCCAATAGCCTTAGTCTATAGTGGAATTCCTACCACTACCTGATCAAAATTGCTAGATCCCAGCATATATATAAAAAATACATACTTGTATACTAAACATTAGTGACACTACTTCATAATCACAACTTACTGATAATGATGACATAAGTTATTGAATTGCATATATAAATAAACTGTTTTTAATTGTGAGTTTGTGTACAGTTATTCATTAATCACCTTAACTCACAATCCAGCTCAGACATGACCTATATTTGCAGACGATTTGCATGGCTTTACTTCTCTGCACAACACTAGAAGCATTTTCAGTGTCCATACTGTAGTTGCATTCAATAGGTTTGAAGACGCTTCACTCGCCCAAACCCTCCATATAACTTCTCTGAGACTTTACATTTGGAATTAGGTTAGTTTTGGCAAACTCGGAAGCCTTTCTTATTCATATTTGTTGATTCCATATTCACGTGAGCTACTAGTTTCACTAAACACACTGTTTAGCCTTTCCTATTGCTTTACCTTTATACTGTAAGAAATTAAGTTTTCCATCCAGCTCCATATCTGAATATAAAATCTCCACTCTATTTTCATTCTTCATAAAAATATTCAGTATCATATTTGTTGATTCCATTTTCATGTGAGCTACCAGTTTTCACTAAACACTTATAAATATTTACAAACTTGCCTATAGTAGCACTTACTTATATTTGTTGAGGACGGCTGTTTCGAGAGATGTGTCCCTTTGTCAACTCAGACCGTAACTCCATAAGTTGTAACACAAAAATCGTTCTAATGATTTATTTTAAATAAATTCTCAAGGAATTTAGGTGTTGAATATTGCAGTTATCTGTTACATAATTAATAAAGTACAAAATTTACATAAACTATAAAAAAGAAAATGAAAATACAATTAGAAACGTTTACACTGTTTTAGATCTGGTGTTCACCTTTGTTTAACATGTTAAGAACTTACACAAATATTTTCACTATTTTAGAATTTATGGCATTGACATGTGATATCCACAAAGAGATAGCTTCTATATAAAATAAAATACATTGCAAATTAATTTATCTAACAGTTGAAAATTTGTTATTGCATTCCATGGATTAATCATAACTCCTACATTATTAAAATATGAAAACTTGCACTATTTTGCCATCCCGAGTTAAATTTTGAAAGTTAAATTTTGATTACACAAAACTTAAATTAAAACACAAAATTTCAACAAAATTAATAACTTATCTGAGACTGGAATTTAGGTTTTACAGCGTGGCTCCTGGATCAGGCCTTGCCATTATTCATTCAAGTGTTGGCTAGGGAGCTCACCAGATGTTGACTAATCAGTGATAAAACGTTTTTTAAAATAATAAAGGAAACTTTTTGACACTTCTTTACATAATTGAATTAAATTAAATTAAAACTGTTAAAAAAATTTTTGTTCTTGATGTGCCCCATCTTGCAGCGTCCTTTCGGTTCGAAGACCTAACCGAGAGAGAGAGAGAGAGAGAGAGAAAAAAAAATGGTCAGAGTTCATTTAGCGATTCCTGACCTTCTGCACAATTTTCCAGTGAATTTCAAATTGTCAGCTGTTTTCAAAAAAAGGCTTGTGGAAATCATATTTCAACCAGTATTACTGTACTTAGAATTATAATTTACAATTTTTATTTTTTATTTTTATTTTCAAAGTAATATCTTGGTTTGTTTTCTGATGGTGCTGTAATATCTAACATTTTTTCCTAAAATAAGGTTACAAAGTTATGGTCTGAGTTGACATTGGGACACATCTCCCGAAACGGCTGTCCTCAACAAATATAACTAAGTCTACTATAGGCAAGTTTGTAAATATTTACAAGTGTTTAGTATATTCAGTATCATATAAGCTCTTCATTTTGTTAATAAGAGTCTTTGTCTTTTCAACCATTGGTTGAAGGCTCTTTTCATCTAGCCAATGCTTGATTCGTTCTCAATTTCTACATTTTAAAAATATAAAATTTATCTGCATAATAATAGCATCATTAGTGAAATCAGCTTTAAAGCTGTTCTTTGATAGTTCCACATGTTTGAGGTTTGTCAATATGTACATCATGTTCCACAATAGGTGTCTTAAGAGTATAAATTCACCTATTTGTATATTATTCATGTTGATAATCAACATCCAATAGAAAAGAGAGAGTGATATTGTGAACTGTACAGTAGGTAAGACTGAGCTAGAAATATTAATTATTAGTCATATCACATGTTGGAAAAATTACTTTCTTGTAGTAGGCTTAAATTATTTAGGGATCAATGGGAACACTAATCAATAGTAAAACAGAAAGAATATGTAGGTCTAAACAAAATTAATTTAGATCAAATAGAGAATTTATTCATTTTTAATTGGAAATTTTAATGATTGTGTTTATTGTAGGTGTAATAAAAATTTTTTTGTTTTGTTTGATAATGTATTGTTATTAGATTTTTTATAAGAAAATGAAGATTTTTTTATATTCCATCACTAAAACACCACAATTATAAACCGTGTTAAAAATTTATTTTAAGCCTAATGATAAATATTCAATTGGTTAAGTCAAATGTCCATTACTTTCATTTTAAAATAGCAACTTCAAATTTAAGAATTGACATGAATTATAACAAATTAATTTTTAATTATCAATGTACTGTAGTTTAAAATGTATATTTTTTAAATATTGAATAATTAATTGTATTCAAAATATTATGCTACCAAGAATCCTAATCCAAGTTCCAATTTCTGAAATAAGAAAGGTAGAGCAACACCTGATTGCCAAGGATAGAGAATTTTATTTACCTTGTCCCTAATAGTTTTTATTACAAAACATCCTCATATAAGTTAATTATTATATTGTTATTTACTGCTACATTAGTTTTATGTACACAAAAACAACAGAGATATAATAATGTATTATTATTTTTACAAGAGTATAATCTCTGCCATTAAACAATAAATTGTAATATTTAATCTTATTAACTATAAGCTAGCTAGTCCTATGTATATTGCATGTGTTTGGTTAACAACATTAATGGATGGTATAAAACCATGTATTAAGATGTGAATGCAGTTATCCCCCTAAATTACAGGAATTAAAACAACTTAAGTCTAATGATAACTTAGGAATGTTAGACTTTTATTGTACAGTTTATTTGATTTTTTGCTATTCGACCTATTCTTAAGGTTGTTTGATGTAATCATCTTGAATTCACTGATTAAATTATAATTAAAAAGTACTTAACTAAGTAAATATGTAATGGCTTACTTGCTGACACGTTTCAAAACATTCATTCCTCTTACGAAGCTAGCCTCTACTGGCGGCATCGTGTTAGGTACAAAGTCTCTAACAGGATGGATTTATGACTGTGGAAGGGGTGGGGTATTTCATGTAATGGAAACCCTCCTCATAAACTCACACACAAAATCATAACACTCACCAAACTCATCACATCACAAAACTACTTCACATACCAACACAAATTCTACACACAGAAAGATAGCCTCCCTATGGGTTCCCCCATCTCAGGCATCCTAGCAGAAATATTCCTACATTACATTGAATAACAATACATTTTACAGAACAACAATCGTATACAAAAATGAATTTATCCCCATAGATATGTAGATGACATTTTAATATTATACAATTGCAACAAACAGCAAATCAAACAACTACACAATTACATTAATACCATACACCAAAACCTCATATTTACCCTTGAATTAAAAGAAAACAATAAAATAAACTTTCTAGACCTTACCATCACCAAACACAATTTCAAAATATACAGAAAATCAACAACTACCGATACCGTCATACATAATACATGTAATCACCCCACACAACACAAACACGCTGCATTTAATCATATGTTACACTGCCTAATCAATATACCTATGCTATGGAAAGACTACGACGAAGAACTCAATACAATAAAATACATCGTTCAACAAATGGCTACCAACACACTCATAGACAACATACTCAGGAAAATTAAACATAAACATCATCAAACGGCCACGCAGACAAACCACACAAAAAACAACAAATACATATCTCTCACCTACTACAACAAAAACAAACACAAAATACCCTCCACATTCAAAAAACGTCATTACCAAATATCTTACAAAACAACAAACACTTTAAGACAGGACATACAACCTTTTCAAAAACAAACAAACAAATACAAACTATCCAGCATTTACAAATTAACATGTAATGATTGTCTCAGCTATTACATTGGCTAAACAGGCAGGTCATTCTATACACACTTCGAAGAACACATTACCCAAAGAAACCAAACAAACCCAAAATCTAGCTACAAAAAACAAGCAACAACACACACGGACATACATACTAATTTGAACGCTCTTCACATATTAAAACAAAGTAAAAACTAACAACTTTAGAAAAATATGAGATATACAAACACTACGCAACAGATAAAGAAAATATGTTAAATGATCACACACATTTTGAAGCCAACAGCCTTTTCCATTACATGACACACAACCAAAATACCCCACCCCTTCCACAGTCATAAATCCTTCCCGTTACAGCCTTTGTACCTAACGCAATGCCGCCAGTAGAGGGTTAGCTTCGTAAAAAGAAGGAATGTTTTGAAACGAGTCGGCAAGTAAGCCATTACATATTCACTTAGTTGAGTACTTTTCAATTATAGGCTGTTTTTAAACTTATCTTGGCAAAGTAAATCTTTTAAAGCAGCTGTAAAATATTTTACAACTGATAAGAAATTTACTATGGATAAAAACAAAAGCTAAGTTGAAAACTGTATTAATAACATATTTCTACATTATTCAAATTAAAATTCTAGGGGTGTTTATTAATTAGATAACAAATCATTTTACAAATGTCTGTTTAGTAAAGAAATTAAAAGCTGTTTTTGCTTTTAAAAAAACAAACAATTTTTAATAAACTAGATTTTAAAAAAATATAAACTTCAACTTACGCAATATTTAAACACTTGCTTTAAGTTTAAATCAAGATTGCCAATGTTGAAGATATGTCCCAGTGTTCCATATTAATAAATAAAAATAATACTGCTATATTCAAGTATTTATAAAGTGCTAATATTATAAAATCTTAATGCTGTGTATTAAAACTATATAAGTGTAAACTAGTTGCTCAAGATGAAGATGGAAACAAATCATATAAAAAAAAGAGTCTTGATGTTTGGGCATTGTGTTCTACTTAACAGATTTACATTATTGTTTTTCATTTCGGGCTACTGAGAAGAGAGCATTCTATTAAACACACTAATACAAAGCCTTCTCCAGATAATATTTTAAATACAGTAATTGCGAATATTAACAATTGTTCCCATTCAACATAAAACTAATTTTACAGATCTTTTGTTTACGTTTAAAAAACAATTATTAATAAATAAATTTTGAATGTTTAAGTTTATGAAAGAAATAAAAAACTTGAAGACTTTAATAACTGAAAATGTGATTGTTTATTTGAATTTTAAAAATTATATTATAATAGCATGAACAAATATAATATTCATTTTCAGATTACTTTCTATGGGGGATAACATAATTTGATACTAATGTTATAATATGTAATATCTACAATTAAGCTGTGGCATTAATTGCAGAACAGATTTTGTTTTAAGGAGTTAAATTTATTCTATAGATTAAGATTATTGATTCTATCTTCAACTTGAACTATTAGTTTCACACTAAAACACTTGAACATAATATATTGATATGTCACACTAGTAACAAAAAAATTAATGAGACATTGATGAAGATCGGCACATAGCGATCGAAAACGTTCTGAGTCAGTTTTAACAAATTTACTAAATATAAAGTTCAGGTAGTCATAAACTATTGTTTAAGTGATTAAAAACATTAAGTTCTAATATAGGGAAGTGTGACATAATAATATATGTTCAAGTGTTTTAGTATAAATTAAAATAAAACCAATTAAATAAACAATTAAATATTTACTAGTTTTGTCAATTGATATTTTTCCAAACCAGTTTCAAGATATTTTACAAGTTTTTTTTGTAAAATAAATATTTGTAAGAATGTTCTTTCCTATATACCTGTAATAATCAACTCTTTTCAAATTAATCACCATCTTTTTTTGAAGAGACATTTTACTAGGTATCACAGGATGAAAATATCAAATATGTACAGAAATCTGTCATCTTTAAGTGCAAATTGAATTCAAACTATAACTGCATTATCCACCAGTGCCGTATAAAGAAGTAGGCTGTTAGAGAGCAACCATGAAATATATAAAATTGAGAATTTTTATTACATATTTTAATAAATGTTATAAAAATTAATCTAAAATCATAAGGTATATTTAAGTTTGTGTATGATAAATTATTCTTATTATTTATTACAGTTATCTCTCGACTATTTTAATATTTCCCAAGTAAAATAGAGGTTTACAAATACATCAACATTAAAACCTTCCGTTTTCATAAGAGAGTTGAGTTGTCCCCCAATCAAAATCAAATTCTAAATAGACCATGGATATCCAAATGGCAATTAACAGTGATATGTAGATGTTAATTATTCTAGATGTATTTTAAGTTTTTAGAGGATCCTCATACTTTAAGCCCTCTGCTTGAGAGACACTAAACTTCATTAAACAATGAAAAGGATGAATGGTAGAGGATAATAAATATATACATATTACATATTTAAGAATTGGAAATAATTTGTTTTTACTGGAAAATCTTAAGATTTACTAATATATGTGTTTTTATAGTAATGCATAGATTACCTTCCTACAGGTTACATTGATATGTGTGTTTAAGTAAATACGAACTTGAGCTATTAATATACACTTATATACATTAACATATAAAATATATATTGTTAACATGTATTTTTATACTTGTTATTGTTAATAATTAATACATATAAGTTACCAGACATCTTTAGGGTAATGAAGCAATTTTAAAAAATTAGAATATATTTGTAATACATATATTCTTTTTTTTCAAAAAATATTTAATCCTACATTTTTTTTATTAATAGACCTTGAAATACATTTGTAATATTCCCGTAATAAAATTGAAAGACATTATTTACTATACAGCAGACAATTAATTTTTTTTTTTCAATTCAAGTCTTTCCCTGCGATGACTTCTTTATTTGTTTACTTTGGTTTCACTAACTTCCGCCCAATTTGTTTATTATTTTAGATCTTAAAATCCATGATTCATTCAAAGCTTCTTTATCTTTTCCCAAGCCCCATATCTAACACTAACTTACTAACGTTTTATATTGAATGAAATCCTCATAATTTTTACCCAGGAAAAGTTGTTGAGTAAATCACTCTTGATAAAAAAAGGTTCTTTTTTTCAAAAACCTGTCTCTATCTCACTCTTACATATGTATGTGTGGATATTTAAGGTTTTTCCCTCTTGTATTTATTTATGATTGTTGACTCATTATGTTATGTTATTTTCTACTAATTTGTATGTAAATATTTATATTTTACAATCAATATATTATTATCAATAAAATTGTAGTTAAAGAAGATACATATTTTCTGTAGTTTTACGTGTAATTGAAATTAGCTAATTACCAAGCTATCTTAATGTTTTTAACAGTACTGATAAATTTGGATATTTATATGAAAAAACTAGTAACTTCTAAAACAATCTATAGACCTCCTAAGTTATCTAGGATTTATATAAGTTGTTTAACATTTATCTAGGCCTCTTTTTTTCTATTTTTCACTAGTGTTATAAATTAATCTTTTATCTTTTGTACTCAAATATCTTTTAAATATAAAGACGGTTAATTTAAGTGCCAGAGAGTTTGTAAACGTTTTCCGAAACAGTAATTTTTTTAGTAACAAATCATGACCAATAAATGGTTTGTTTTGTGTTCTTATTAAAGACTAATTTTTGTGAGATTTGAGTACACTACTTTAACTTTTACCTATGTGAATAGTTCTCACTAGCTAAGCTCTAAATAACTAAAAGGTTATGATGAAGTTAATCAATGGTTACTTTCGATTCAGATCATTGCAATGTTTTTTCTAGAATATCTGAAAGACCTGCCTGACTTTTCACAAGTCACTGTTGAGACTCAAATATCTTGATATCAAATATTTGTTTGGCTTTGAAGTTATTCATGTCAAGCACGCAATAAAACAAACAGATATTCTTTAAATATTTCATTGGCTATTGCCGTATTGATTGGGCGAACGGCAAGCAAGGCAATAAAAATTCTCTATTTAGTCAGGCATGCATCCAAAATTTTCCTGAGTAGGTCATCGAACATAGATTCAGCTGCCAAGTTTAGCCTACTGACTGTAGGACATTTCCCATTCACGAAGCATACTTCACAGATAACAAGATAATCCTTGAATACTAGTAAATTACTGTGCAATCTACTGAGCGATCGATCAATTTTATGCTATGACGTAGTCATCACTCATCTTTTTAACTTGTTGAAAAATTATATTTTATAAAGTTCTTGAGTAATTTTCATTAATTTTGATTGGTAACTTGATTTACCAGTAGATCATATTAGGAGATTTAAAATAAAAGTATTTTTTCCTACGGTTTTTAAAATTAACTGTTTACCGTATACCTTGTGAGACAAGTGATGAAACTCTTGGAAACGACAGTGGCAAAGAAAACGTTGGCGCATGCGCGGTGGAACTACTCAGACCAACAAAACTCTCAGTTTTTTGCCTTAAAGCGTGTCGTTTGTATAGTAGCATTTCCAAAAACATTTCAGTCTTGTAAAACTGTTGTCTTCAGGATGTCTGACCCATCATTGTCACGTAACAATATTATAACTCGTCAGGAAGTAAGAATATAGATAGAAAAGCGATCCACAGCCAGAGCAGGGAAATTATTATAATATATAGCAAAGAGCTAATGTTCGGCGGGTGGGTAGTACAACAGTATTCAACCCACTCCGGCTGAATACGCTTCTCTCAAACTACTACCTCCCCTCCAATGAACAGAGAGAGTATCATCACTCGCATCACAACCTATTCATTTTTAATAACGATAAAACCAAATCTTGTTTTTTTTGTTAATCACAACTTCATTGCGGTTATCTCAATCAGAAAATTCCTTATCGTTGTTTGTGAAAGGCTGCAATCTGACGAGAATGTATAACACAAATTCTGCGATAACCAAAGAAATTATTGAATTGATTTGAAGAAAACTAGAAACGTTCTTTTTTTTACAAACAAATATATTTACCCTGGTGTAGGCCTACATACCAATACAAATTACAGGCGAAGATATTGCAAGATAATATATTGAGTGTATGACATGTTTTGTGTCATCGTACAAAAATACAGTAGAAATTCCATTTAACTTAGTAAAAATTCGTTATCTTTTATTTAAAATTGTCGAGAATCCAAGGAAGCACATCTTACCTGACATTGCGCAACGCAGTATCTTGAGTTGAGTCATGCTGCGAAATGTATTTTGTCCTTGAACTTAGTCTTAGTCAATGTCAAATCATGAAGGCCGTAAACAACTAAGGTCGTTGATCAATCTTTTGATTCCAAAGCATAAAAAAATCTAATTATACTCTTTGTTGGGAAACATAGAACGAAAAAACTTATCGCCTTAATTTAAAATTTAAAAAACACTAGTAATGGTTCTGTTGTTTGTTTACTAACATTTTTAATTGGACGGTAATTTAATTCGAAATGTGTTCTTACAATAAATTTGAAACTCTTTTCCCCAAGATTGACAACCATGTTAACCTAGAAGTAAATTTTACTGAAACACTTTTAATTCTTTCGTAGTGAAGATTTTTAATTTTCGTAAATTTTTTTCTGTTTTTTCATCATTAACTATTTTAACTCCGATCGCAACCGGTCAATATAAGTATTTTGGTTTTATAAGACACACAAAAAAAACGTTTGTTGTCATAAGTCAGTTTTTATAGATTCAGATGGATCTTATGTTTCAATCTGTTTTTATATTTAATTTTTGGGTAAAAAAATTAGGAAAAAAATCAATTAGGTTAGTTGTTTCCTAATTGTAACACTATTCAATGACACTGAGATTTCTGTTCGTCTCACCGGAATTACAGATACATAATGATGTCAGCTGTTGATGACATTTAAAAAAAGTTAGTTGTGGAACAGTTACAGAAGAGTAGCTTAAAATAAAATTATTTAATTCTTTCTATTTTCACACTCTCCTGATATACTCGTATATCTTGTACAAAATTTCAATCGTTAAGGAAATACATTTTTATTCATCCGATCAAGTTCAAATACATTTCTTTTAACCAATAGTGGATGACAATTGATGTTAATATAGTTTTACAATATTCATTCATTAATTAAATTATCAAAATTCGGGGGTCTAGGTCGGATTCGAACTGAGTATCTTCATGTTCAAAGTGTAGCGCTTTGGCACCGAGCCAACTTTCCCATACCTAGGAATCTATTTCTTAAAGATGAATATGAACTTTTCTCTTGCTCCCATCTGTTTGTCGACGAAACCCTCATTGCACAACCTTAAATTGTTGCCATGGCTACCACACAATATCATAAATAATGCTCTAGTATTAAAAACTAACGAAAAGATTTAAATAAACAAACTGGATTAACGGTAATTTGCTTCACAAACGGACAATGCGAAATGAAATAGAAAAGAAACTACAACAGAATGCAAACGATGAAAAAAGAAAGCGTATAAATAGTAACAAACAAAAGTATCAGTCCAACACCATACATAGCCAGGAAAATGGAAAACAGCAAGGAAATTCGCTTTCTATTTTGTCACCTAATATTATTATTCTAAGATATTTATATTAATAGTAATTATAAAATAAAAAACACATAAAATAAAATTTTTCATCTTTGTTTTAAGAAGGAATAATTTTTTTTTTTTTAATTAGGCTATATATTAGGCCTACTTGTTTATTATCTCAAGCAACACAATAACCTCCCAATATCAACAACGAGAAATGAATTTATTAATTACAAATTAGTACCTATAGTACACTTCAATTACAGATCAACCATTTTCAGAGATACTGACTAAGTGCCTTTCTATTTTGCACTTAATATTCTTATTCTGACATATGTATATAATTATTTATATTAATTGTAATTATTAAATAAAAATAAACTAAAGTGAAATTTTTCTTTGTTAGTTTAAGTAGGAATTTACTTTTTTAAAGAAAAATTTATATTACTTGTTTATAAAATAAATTGTACAAGGAAGTACGTAATAGAGAGGAATATAACCTTATAAAAGTATTAAGTTCAACGTTATACAGTATGCAGTTATCATAAAAATTTATTGTGTATTATAATGTCCTATGAAGAAGATATAGCTTACAATGCAGAAATCAAATTGACCTTTTATATTATTAAAACTTTACATTTTGATATTTACTAATTTATCATGTTTATAAGTTCTTTTAATATTACTCTTAAATTTTATTAAATAGATATACCAAAATGAACCTAATTAATAAATACATTTTATGTTATCAATAACTCATTACTTTAGATAACTATATACAGTATATATATACTATAATATGTATTTTGTGTATTAATAAAGAAATAAGACAATTTACAACGCGTGTATATATACATACGGCGTTAAGGCATTAGGAAATTATCGGTAGAAGTACATTTTAACTTATTAGTAATGCAAAAAAGGAACAAAATCTACAAATAATAAATACAGCTATTGTTTGATATCATACATTATAACATAGGCCTAATTTAATGATGCATACGATATTTGTGTATATGTTGGAAAATGCAATTGAAAATTATTTAAACATAACCTTTTAGTAAAAAAGAATTATTTTGTAGCATCAACTGGCATGTTTCGGAAATCTTCGAGACAATTCTTTGATCTCCGGATTGTATATATAATTTCGTAGAAATTCCTAACTGTTCACGTCACGTCCTACCTATTCACTTCCGCTAATTTGTTTTATATGTTGCTCTAAAAGACGTTAACATTGATACACAGTTGCCATTGTAAAGCGAGAACCCAGGTTTCAAGCGTTGAAAAGCTGGGTGTGCTATGACGTTTCAGTCACTTTCAACCATATAGTGTTGGTTTCAGTATTCGCAGTAAGGTCGGGGAACGAACCACCGTGAGTAAGGAGAAATTTACGGTATTGTAAAATTAAACTGCTATGGAGCGTATGCTTCGTCTTGTACTCACCCACGCAACCACAATGTGCTTCAGCAATGCGTGGAAGGGTTCAGCTTCAGAAGCAAGGCCAAAAGCGCTTCCTGAAAAATCTTTTGTTCATGAGTATTACGAATACGAGCTACTAAGAGCGACTCCGAGCTTACAGAAAATCCTAATTATGATTTATTTGCTAAAAGTTTGATACATTCTCTAATGAGTAACTTTGAGTCTGATGCACTTTTACGATTGGTTACAATCCACTGCAGCGTTTTAGAACGAGGCCGAGAAAAGCTTATAGCCTTTATTGTAATACTAATTATACAAGAAAACAAAATTATATTTAGCTCCGTTATTCGAAATATGATCTGTCATTATATTTAAATAATTCTAACAATAGAAAATCCATAAAGACATTTTAATTCCGCAAGTTCTAAGAAAATATAAAGGGATTATTTAACGGAAACTGATAACAGTAGTACCATTTCCTGTTCTGGTTGCATGTCCTTACCGGCAAGGTTACACAGACCACGTTTCCTCGATAACTCCAACCTCCTTATCATAAATCAACAATTACTCACTTTTGGCTCATCCTCAACTTAGACCAGTAACATAGTTTATCTAACAGTGCCGTAACTACTGCAAGGGCACCCTGCGCACATGAGCAAATAAGACACCAAACTGACGATGAAGCGAAGAAAGATTTCGCCTAAACAATATCTAGCGTAATTGTTTCTCTCACCTAGGTCTTACTAATATAATACATATCTCCAAATATACAATAAGTTATAGATCTTCAAAATTGAATGATGGAGTATAGAGTGGACCGTAACCTTTCACTTGGAAATGAGAGGTAGCAGAAGATTTATCGTCTACTACCACTTCTGAAAATATTCTGTTACATTTTCAGCTTCTGCAATGTAACAGTTTCTGCTGTTGTTTCGTCAACAGCTTCTGCATCCGATATGTCTACACATATTTAAAGATAGTGAGTTATTTAATACCGAAGCTAATTTATCATCGAATTTATCTAATATTCTCATGCAAGACCTTATCCTGTTTGACAGTCCTTTTCATGTTTGTAGGAAAGATTCTATACTGCCCTCTACCTCCCGTCTCGCCTACTGCGATCTCTAAAGGCCAAGGGCACGGTTACGTGGTCAGCCCTTATACTACTTCAAAAACTAATACGAACACCATCTTTGAGTTTTGCTTAGGTTACCAAAATTTGTAGTAACGGTAGTTATTTATTATCTCAAACGACACAATAACAGCTCAATATCGACAACAAGAAATGAATTTATTAATTACAAATTAGTACCTAGTGTACACTTCTATTAGAGGTTAAACAGCTTCAGAGGTATTGAATTCAACAATTAATTTACATAATTTTTATAACATGACTTCTTTGCTGGTTTAACTAATTACGTAAAAATAAAAACCTTCTACTATTTGAAATTATTTGTAATTGAAGTTAAACAATTTACTCATTAGTAAAAGTAAAGTTAAAATATCCACTTGAAAAAATTGAAGCGTAGCATTTCAACTTGAAACCCCTATTAAATACAAATAAAACTTTTTATCTAAACCATAATGCAAATTTCAATAGCAAAGCAATCATCTTTAAAGGAAACTATTTCAAACCAATAATAATTATAAAATTTAATTAAAAAAAATACTTTCATAATAATTTCTTCTAAATACGATTGATTTTCAATTGATATGCAAGCAATAGTTTAAACAAAAGTTATATATGTAGTAAAGAGGTTTCATTTATTTAAATTGTAAAATTGATATATCTAATTCATGTGAATTTTGAGTTGTGGTTTTTATTAATGTAGAGGATGTTTTATTGGCTTAAACAAGGAAACAAATCTCTCTGGCACTGCGGAATGAAGGAAATAATTCTTTTAGTGTACAACACTGCTTTCCTGAGACAGGTTTTATCCAGTGCTCAGCCAGATGTGTATATCTGCTTCTCACATCGGAAACATTTAGCAAAGATTGAAGCATATTACAGAAAAACTCAGGCAGGCCTATATATCCCTTTTACTAGAGAGAGGAGGAAGAAAATCATATTTCGTTTCTACAGAATCAAACATGCCTTACCTGAGCTTTTACTCGCTCTCTATCATCATTTCTGAAAATATCAGTGCTATCAAAACAAAAAAGAACCAATAAATAGCTACTACTTTACGCGTGAACATTGCGCGTGAAAAATATGTAAACTACTAATAGACCCAGTAAACATTGCATTCGAAAAGGGTAACTAGCAGTACTACTGCTGGACTGGTTAATCATTTTACGGAAAATATGTGAACTACTAATAGACTGAGTAATATTGCGGGCTAAGAGAAGAACTAGCAGCACTACTTCCGAACCGGGTAAACATTGCATTCGAAGAGGGTAACTAGCAGAACTACTGTCGGACCGATTAAACATTGTACGGAAAATATGTGAACTACTAATAGGCCGAGTAAACATTGCGGGCGAAGAGTAGAACTAGCAGCACTACTTCCGAACCGAGTAAACATTGCGGGCCAAGAGTAGAAGTAGCAGCACTATTACCAAAACCGAGTGAACATTCCACAAGGAAAATATGAGCATTCCAGTAGGGAAAATATAGCTATTGGCTGCTATTATTCCACTCTTGGCTACAATATTTGCTCGGTCGGGTAGTAAATGTGAAATTCCTCGTCCTTTTGGTTTTGTAAAGAAATAACAGAGTATTCCTAAATTTTAAAGCTAGTATCACAGGTTTTGTGCTGCCATCGCCTCATGAGTAAGGATGAAGGAAGGCTAATAGGACACATCTCAGTTGGTGTCGATAAATGAGAGGGGAAAATAAGGCAAAAAGTTCGATGTGTATATTAATTTACTACTTATTGTATTTGATTGACGAATAAATAAGTTGTTATATACTGGGATCATTTTCTACTTTTCGTTCCTATAGTAGGCATATTGTATTATAGTATTGTCATTCCTCAATTAATTGATAAACTATAGAGAACAGATCTACATAGTTAGATCTGAGAATAGAAAAACTCGTCAATGGTTTGAAGTTGTAGCTATTCCATTACATGTCGCGAATAAAGCGCACTGGGAAAAAAGCGCACTGCGAAGAAAGCGCACAGCTAACCCCTATTAGTTAGAAAAGGAATCCAGCCCCTTTTTTCTTAGAAATATTTATATATTATATATATAATAAATATATAATGATATGAAATATATTTAGTTTCTGATTCTCATCACACTTTATCCAGGCTTTGGATTGGCTAATTAGTATTTAATCATTTAGGCGTGTTTAAAATCAGCATGTGTATAGCTTCGTCAATATTATCTTATTACTATTTACATTCTTTTCTTGTTTTGCTTTTCTCCTTGATAGAAGGTCTAGCCAAGTTTTTGTAAATAGGAGACTGTCTTTAAACACGCTTTCATGTTGCCATTTTCTTCATACTTCTTCACAGTTTTTCCAGTTTCTTATCTAACTTGACATACGTTTTCTTCCTCTTTTTTCCAGCTAAATTCAGTCCTAACCTCATGTACATACAACAAGATTCCTCCGCTTCACTCTTCAAAGTATGGCACCTCTGATTTTGGGGTTGGGAGGTACAAGAAGATTGTTAATTTTGTTGTGCCAATCTTCTACAGCGTTGGTAGTCCTGTGGCGCCCCTAGCATAGCAATTCCATAATTCAATAGGAATTTCGTCATTATGCAGCCATTGTTCGACGAAGTAGTCGAAGAAGAGAGTTAATTCCCTATATGGTTAATTAACTCCCTATATGCGTATTCGTTATAATGCGCTGCAGCGTTACCCTTGTTAGTAGTTAAAACTTCCATACTAAACCATGTAAAAAGTACTAAAAAAGTTTAAATGTTCAAAACTCTAAGTATAATGACAAGAACTTTAACACTTGTAAGTTTAAAACTCTAAGTATAGTGACAAGAACTTTAACACTTGTAAGTTTAAAACTCTAAGTATAATGACAAGAACTTTAACACTTGTAAGTTCAAAACTCTAAGTATAGTGACAAGAACTTTAACACTTGTAAGTTTAAGACTCTAAGTATAGTGACAAGAACTTTAACACTTGTAAGTTTAAGACTCTAAGTATAGTGACAAGAACTTTAACACTTGTAAGTTCAAAACTCTAAGTATAGTGACAAGAACTTTAACACTTGTAAGTTTAAGACTCTAAGTATAATGACAAGAACTTTAACACTTGTAAGTTCAAAACTCTAAGTATAGTGACAAGAACTTTAACACTTGTAAGTTTAAGACTCTAAGTATAGTGACAAGAACTTTAACACTTGTAAGTTTAAGACTCTAAGTATAGTGACAAGAACTTTAACACTTGTAAGTTCAAAACTCTAAGTATAGTGACAAGAACTTTAACACTTGTAAGTTTAAGACTCTAAGTATAGTGACAAGAACTTTAACACTTGTAAGTTTAAGACTCTAAGTATAGTGACAAGAACTTTAACACTTGTAAGTTTAAGACTCTAAGTATAGTGACAAGAACTTTAACACTTGTAAGTTCAAAACTCTAAGTATAGTGACAAGAACTTTAACACTTGTAAGTTTAAGACTCTAAGTATAGTGACAAGAACTTTAACACTTGTAAGTTTAAGACTCTAAGTATAGTGACAAGAACTTTAACACTTGTAAGTTTAAGACTCTAAGTATAGTGACAAGAACTTTAACACTTGTAAGTTTAAGACTCTAAGTATAGTGACAAGAACTTTAACACTTGTAAGTTTAAGACTCTAAGTATAGTGACAAGAACTTTAACACTTGTAAGTTCAAAACTCTAAGTATAGTGACAAGAACTTTAACACTTATAAGTTTAAGACTCTAAGTATAGTGACAAGAACTTTAACGCTTGTAAGTTCAAAACTCTAAGTATAGTGACAAGAACTTTAACACTTGTAAGTTTAAGACTCTAAGTATAGTGACAAGAACTTTAACACTTGTAAGTTTAAAACACTAAAACAGATCATTGTCGGTTACGAAGTTACTAGTAGGACGACCAGAACAGTAATGACAAAGATAGGGTGGGTGATGTGGGGCCAATGTTCGGGAGGAATGTAACTGAGCTAATCTACTGCGTGGTGACTCACCTCCAAGCGGCTGCAATTAGTCACTTCCTGGTAACGCAACCCCTCCCTAATCTGTCACATTGGCCTCTGTGCGCTTTTTTCACAAATATCAGTATGTGCGCTCTTTTCGCATAATCATTCATTACGTTTACATTCTTTAATCGGTGTTCAATGGTTCTTCTTTTGCGCCGTGTCTTGCACCGTGTCTTTTGCGCCGTGGATGCAATGAGGGAAGTTAACTATTACGTCATTGTATTAGAGGTAAATTTTATGAGAACTTTTATAATACAGAATTAGTATAATTGACAATACATTTGTCCTAATTATATATGTTAGCCTAATTGCATTGTTAGATTATGACGGAAAACCCTATGTAGATGATATTATTATCATCTGTAATTAGGTAGATTTATTATTTCTTTATTATTTGATCATATTTCCTGTCGTTGAGGCTAGGGTTTTATTGTCAGATGCAGTGGTGGTACGAAAAATGCGTACAGCGAAATATGCGTACATGAGGAAACAATAGCAATTGCCGAGGGTGAGTCGTAAATTTAACAAACGAAAAAAGCGTACAAACCAGACTCCATTTGTCAACCCAAGTCATATACCCCTAAACTATTTGTTAATAACTTTCAAGGTTTTGGATTTTCCCAGTCAAAATGGGCCAAAAAAGGGTTTCCACGTTGTCTAGCACAATTCTTATTTGTACTTTAAAACTATTAAAATTTTTAGTTTTGTTTTAAATTTTCGAGGTGTTCTAAGCTCTTGACCGACCCTGTGCTAGATACGGGTATGTCCTAAAGATCAACGTACGTAATAATCTAATGTAATAAAAAACATTTATGGTGCCTAAAAGCTAGACAATGCAGAAATGTTAGGTGCAAAAACAATACGTAAGTAAATTAATTTAAAATGTTCCGATTTTTTACTGGCCTGACATTTTAAATAAGGAAATTAATATGATTGGATATATATTTCAGTTTCTGTAAAGAATTTAAAGGTGATTTTACAAATTTATATTTAAATTTAAACAAAAGTGTTTTCCAAATATCAAATGATAGTCTACTCTATAAATAAGAGTATGTTTTTTGCTTAGAGTAACTGGAGATCAGTTAATTGGAGGTAAATCACCAAGAAGAATTATTATACTGAGTAAACATTGCGCGAGGACAAAATATGAACTACCACTAGAGCGAGTAAACAATGCGACCGAAAAGGGGGGCACTAATACCAAACCTAGTTGATATTGCCCACGGAAACTATGTGAACTACTGCTGCTGTGCTACATGTATTTTTTTCTTCGGTCGGGTAGTAGTGCTGCTAATATTCCCTTTTTCGGTCGTAATGTATACTCATTCGGGTAGTAGTGCTGCTAATATTCCCTTTTTCGGTCGTAATGTATACTCATTCGGGTAGTAGTGCTGCTAATATTCCCTTTTTCGGTCGTAATGTATACTCATTCGGGTAGTAGTGCTGCTAATATTCCCTTTTTCGGTCGTAATGTATACTCATTCGGGTAGTAGTGCTGCTAATATTCCCTTTTTCGGTCGTAATGTATACTCATTCGGGTAGTAGTGCTGCTAATATTCCCTTTTTCGGTCGTAATGTATACTCATTCGGGTAGTAGTGCTGCTAATATTCCCTTTTTCGGTCGTAATGTATACTCATTCGGGTAGTAGTGCTGCTAATATTCCCTTTTTCGGTCGTAATGTATACTCATTCGGGTAGTAGTGCTGCTAATATTCCCTTTTTCGGTCGTAATGTATACTCATTCGGGTAGTAGTGCTGCTAATATTCCCTTTTTCGGTCGTAATGTATACTCATTCTGGTAGTAGTGCTGCTAATATTCCCTTTTTCGGTCGTAATGTATACTCATTCGGGTAGTAGTGCTGCTAATATTCCCTTTTTCGGTCGTAATGTATACTCATTCGGGTAGTAGTGCTGCTAATATTCCCCTTTTCGGTCGTAATGTATACTCATTCGGGTAGTAGTGCTGCTAATATTCCCCTTTTCGGTCGTAATATATACTCATTCGGGTAGTAGTGCTGCTAATATTCATGGTTTAAACCTTTCTTTACTATATAAAATTACTTTCATTTACCAGCTTTTGAACATTCTACTCATAATTGTTATATTGCGTACAGTTACAAGGCATATTCAACTGCCGTATAATTCTGACCACAGAGCAAAGCTCATAGCATGTATTGTAATGTTTGATTGTATTTAGGGTGGCTAGTATGCAATATGGGAGCTAAAGGTTGGTTCAGCCTCTTCCAGATTTTGCTGCTTGCCCTTCATTCAAACTTGAAGTGAGTCACTTGTGAGTGGCGTAATTGTGGGGAGGAGAACCCGATCTCATTTCCTTGAGATGTCACATTACTGTGTAAATATAACACTGATAAGATAACGGCCACTCAAGTCTATTCGTGTGCAAAATATTTCTGATAACATATGGCTTTTGATTGTTTGTAAACATAAATCTATCTTATCGTATTTCTTTATTAGTTATGTATGCGTAAAGTGGATTTAGCCTATTATATCTGCCAATAACATCTGCGTGTTCTCAAACATTTGAGATAAGAACTAAGTAGGACTATTTATCTTCAAACACATATTTAACTGATGTTAAAAATGCAATAATTATTTTTAACAATATTAATAATAACAAAGAAAAAAGGATGAGCAAATTCATCGTCTTATTTACTACGAATTTAAAGAACTCAATATTCAGCAAGGCGAGGTTTAAGGGCGAAAAAGTGTTATGTTGGAGTTTCAAAATCTTGCAAGTTAAACTTCACAAAAACAATACCAATTTTTTACTTTCTGTTTTTACAAAAATAAAGCAATTTTACTCCTCAGGAACGGAATAAAAGAGGTGCTAACTTAGGAAAGTAGGCTACACTAAGGAATATGTAGTTACCTCTAGAAAGAATGCTTTAATTGACTGAGTAAGAGAGCGAGCGATCAAGTGAGAGAGAAAGACTACCAGGTTATGTAAAAGTGTTAACTTTCGGTTACTCTCAATGTTAAAAACATTTGTCAGTCAGCAACCGGGATACAGAAATGTTTTAAACACATTTTTATAAAATTACTTGATATAGTGTTGATGGTTTCTATGGCAACAAGCTCGAGTATTAGATTATGAAGCCAGGATTATTTTTGGCCCGTCTCCTTCTCAGCTCCGATGGTAAAGAGCACATGAGGCGGACAATGAGTCAGGACGTTAGTTTGTGCAACATCCTTTTACTAATACGCAACTGCTACTTCAGTGTTTGGGGTACTTCTACTGATTTGCCATCTTGCGAGTATCAGAACTTCACTATTTCATGGCTGTATTAAAAAAAAAAGAAATGACCACTTCATATTTTTCATTTTATAGCCTATTATAAAAATGAATGTGGCATAATTTTCAGATATTTTATTTCTATTAAGAAAACCTTTTCAATGGTTTAGGCTCGGTTCACAGGCGTATCTAAAGGTAATTGTCAGATGGTGGCCAAATTATCGTCTTTCAAGACACAAAAGGCTATTGAGAAACGCACGTGGGCGCTGGTAGTCATCTTGGTCCCACGTCTTTATCGGATAGATACAGAAATGACACCGAGTCTTTTTTATCCGGCTCACAAAACCTCTCGTGGCAGCCATACTACATGCGAATATGGTTACTAACCCTAAACACTAGCGATCGAATTGGGATATATTATCCATGTACAGCTGTTGACACGTAAGCTGGCACTTCTACATGGCGCGTAACTATAGACGGGGGTGGGTGGAGATTAGTCAAAGACAGTTCTGCGAACATTTTCACTGACTCACAATCATGTAGACACACATCACTTATAGCATTTTGTATTTCATCTACTGGAGCGCCTTCACGAGAGTCGTTAGGACAATTGACGCAACCCGCATGACGGCAGAAAACGTTTTCTACCTACAGAATTTCTATCGATCGGTCAAATTCCAGCCAAGCTGGAACTATTTGTATGTCTATCAGACTATTAATCTTTTTCTATTGGACAATTAGGATATAGTGAAATGAAACAGTACACACTAAGATCGGGATGAAAAAACGTGGCAAGAAAAGCCCTCGTTTTACTCTACCAGGAAAACCTCACGATAGATCATGCAGGAGCTCTGAGGGTTAGGATATCCTTAAGCTGCGTGAGTTATATTACTTTACAACCACCTTATTTAACTGACGACCAGCAGTCCTCAACTCTCATCCACGTCTCCTATGCTGTCAGCGTCATGTCGTCATCCAGGACATCGTCGTTTTGGCCAAATCTTATGTTCATATGACTTCTTCTTTTTATTATTAGTAGTAGTAGTATTATGATAAAGTTATATTTTATTTTTAATTTCGAAAAAACAGAGAACGATAACGTTAATGTTAAAATTTTCATGGTATACATAAATAATTTCCCCGCAGTCAAGAACTTTATCAGAGGAATTCATAAAAATCGACTGAAAATACGTCACGCAAAATTTTAAATATATCTTTAGCTTTTCATAATAGTTATAGCTTTGTAAGTAGTATAGCTTTTATAAATGATCATTAAAGAGCATTTTTTACTTTTTAATGTCTATCATAAAAATATTTACCGGGGCCGAAGTTTTGACTTCCATTTCTTGGTGATGAATTTCAATCAAACGAAAAAGTATACCATTAACTCGGCAAAATATCTCATTTTTACTGTCTACAAATCACAGTTTAGGAACTTTTATGATGTGTCAAAGAATGGAATCAACCTTTAGCAGTAATTAAAAACGTTTCTTCATCTAGCCCCAAGATAGGTCAAGTTCTTATAGCATAGACCCCGTCTCTCGTTACAGGAATGGACCCAGTAGTTTCTTTAATTTAATTCATCTTCAATAGCAATTTATTGTTGCTCACAAGTAATTAAACGACCGCCACCGAGTTTTGCAATCAACACCCAGTCCCAGAACATACTGTCGTTCCTTTATCTCCCCGTGTGCATTCAGCTGATAAGACGCGCGTCACTATTTCATGAGCACCAGGTCTTGGAGTGGGATATTGCGCAGTAAAATCCGTCCCGCGCTCGGTAGAGGCACAAAAAGCATGCCAGTCCCAAGGTTTTAACAAAGGGACATGGCGAATGCGTCGTTGATCCTTAGTATTATATAAGCCATGCAGTTGATATGCATTATTTGAGTGGGCCCCAGTGAATAATTATTATAGTATGCACTCTGATTGTAGAGTGCGAGTCTTAAGAATGGATGTCTTCATGTAATAGTATTGATTCTAACAGACATCTGTTCAAGTTTCTTATACGTTATTAAATCTATGTATAAATCAGATTAAGTGGCGTCACCGACATTTAACAACAATCGTGAACATTTCCTGCTAAATAAATGGATGCTATGTTCGTAGGAATTCAGCAACTTTGAACATTACCTTTAAACTTTAAAATTACCTTTGTTTTTAAAGTGACAAACCTTTTTGAAGTGATAACTTCTTTACTCGCGTTGAACAAAACATGAGATTAAATAATTACTTTCGCGTCACGCTATTTCTGAAACACATACCTTAGAACATATGATCTCAGCTGATTTCATATAATCTCTGTTATAGGTTATGTTGTAGAACAGCCGTTTCTCAACGTAGATAATTATTAAATAGTTTTGATCAGTTAGTAAATATAATAATTTATTTAAATTTTGATACATCTCAATACAAATTCAATATAACTATAATAATAAGTTATGTATTTGTAATCCAACTTTTGAAAGAAAAAATTTTTAGGGCCGTTCTTTACTTTTTAAAGAACTTATTTGAATTGTTATTTAAAAGGACTGTATTCAGTAAAAATGTAATAAAAGTCTTTTGCTACCCACATTATTTTATTATTAACTACAATAAATATTAGTCTTTATTAAATATATTCCTCAAAAAAAGATGTAAAAATTGAATGAAATATGTATAAATTTATAATTTTGTAGATTTTCATTAAAGCTTTTGTGAAACTATTAGCTCTATTTTGTTTTCACTTCTGTCGGGACTTCCCAAGGTGCTAGAACCAAATTAAAAAAAAAACTGATTAAAAAATCTTTGGTCCTAAACTAACAAACATTTTGTGTAAAAAACAATGTAAAAATAACATTTGATTTTAAACAGACATTTTTTTAAAAAAATCCAAATACAGTACTAAAATAAAATTTCATTTCTAAACTAAAGACATTTTGTTTTAAGAAACTAAATATGTGGCATATTATAATTGTACACCAAACCTGGTCACTACAACCTCATGGCTATGACAAATAAAGAAACAGAAAAATAATTAACCATACCAGAGTCTGGAACTTGTACATCAAGTATAGTTGAAAACCCCTGAACTTCTTGATTCTGTTCTTATGCACATTAAACCCATTAACTTCAATCGTGATTTCCATCAACCCTAAAAATTAGTTCAAATTTCTAATAGCAAATATTTTTGATATTTTTTCTGTAAGAAAAGTTAGTTTTTTTAAAACAATGTTGAAATGTTCAATTTATCCAGATCATTCACCTGCTCTTTTATAATAATTTTATTTGTTTCGTCAAAACGTTTTATGTAAACCACTTTGAACTATCCTAAATTGATGTTTAACAGCCAAACATTTATGCAACGCCTTAAGGATAGGCAAAATTCTTTCGTCTTTTTCTCATGTAAAAAGGACGTGCTTCAGGTCTAAGGTCACACATTCTGTATTTGTCCAGGAAACTACAAAACCTTAATTGAACCAATTCATACCGCTGTTATTGTGTAAACACCAATTATCACTAGAAACAAAACGTTTGCTTTTAACAAAATCTATAATTAATGTTGATACAAATAAATGGGACACTGAATTTATTACTAAGCAAGCCAAAAGCAATTCAACATATATTGACGACCTCGAGATAGCCGATTGTTATAAAAACATTTTTCACGTTCATTTCTTCTGTAGTATTGTCTCATAATATTTATGGTTATTGCTGGCATCAACTGCAATAGCGGAAGATATTAGGGCGGTTTCTTCAAGTTTACTTTGACGTATAGTGCAGCTCAAGTAATGCACTTGGCCTTGAGAGATTGCAGTAGGCGAGACGGGAGGCAGAGGGTCACTAAAATACTTTCCTAAAAACATGATAAGGAGTGTCAAAACACTGACTTGCATGAGAAGGTCGATATTAGATAAATTAGCTTGATATGAAATAACAACAATCTTGAAATATGTGTAGACATATCAAGATGCAGATGCTGTTGATATATAGAACATTCTGAATATGTACACGAGATATCTTGGAAGGGCAGTACACAGTTACGTGGTCCGCGATTTAGATGAATTTGTCTTTCTTAGTATGTGCCTTCATTATATCGTGTTACAGTAGCAGGACGATATTTTATGGCCTTTTTAATTACAATATCACATAAATATTTGTATTTGAGTAAGAACTAACTATGCAAGTTCCACTGTGTTACATCCATTACTACCGCAAGAGCGTAATTGCGAAGGTGTCTTGCAAACTGTTATTCTGTCGGTATGAGTATGTGTGTGACCACTTAACGCAATGTAATTAGATTCCGCGTTTCAACCTCAGCGGCAAATACAGCGCGTGTAGGCAGTAACTTATGCACAATGTATAGATGGCGTGCTTATTTGAAAACATTTATTTGAGTTCTAAAAGGCATTAAACACATTGTAATAAAAATAATTTCATTATATTGTTTTGCTGCAATAAAGTTCAATACAAATAAATTAGGACTACTATAAAAACATAGTATTTTAGTTATTATATTGAAAATTAAGTAAATATTATATTTAAAACGCTAAATAATAATATTATTTAAATATAATAGTAGGAATTATTAAAATGAAAAATGTGAGACTGATGTCTACACGTTTCACTATTTTAAAAAATTGTTTATTTTCAGATAAAGGTATACAAATTTAATGAATTACTCAATACTGTATTATATTTATAGATTTCTTTGTGAATGGCACTAAAATAGAACGGTGACTGTCGAGCTTCACTCGTATTTGTCGCACGTTTAAATATAGGAGTAGACATGTCTTCATAGAATCTTTAGACTAATGTTTTTAGGAAAGTACCCCACCCTTCCCTCTCTCATCGAGCTGTCTGAAAGGCTGCTTGTTCGATAGACTGACAGCGTTTTCATCGTTCTTTTAAAATTTTTCATTACACCTAACATTTTCCCGACACATTGGCAAAGGTAAATTACTTTTAATGTAAAAGAAAAGGCTATAGCCGGGGTGTGTGGGGGGGAGAAAGAATCCCTTCATGCTTTGTTTAAACTGACATTGCTTTTCTAACTTTCCTTCTGCAATGCTAAGAAAAATACGCCAATTTTCTTCAATAATGAATTATATAATGGGGGAACACTTTATATCGGCATTGGCCTAGAGAATTTAGAAATCCTCTTTCTGAGAATCCTCAAAAAATATTCTAAAGAATTTATCACAAAATAAAGAGACTACAAACTATAGAAAAATAAAGGCGAGCACAGAAAATTATAGAAAATATTAGACTGAAAAATATCGTTATAGAGGGGAACTAAATAAAAATACAGGTGAACTAAAGAAGGCAAAATATTTTAAAGGTAACAAAGGTGAAAAAAAACAAACATTAAAGACTTCTATAATAAAATACATAATACTACTTACAGTAGACTATAGTAGTATAGCGTGTAAACACGTTCCGGAAAATACAGTTAATTTTAAATTAGTATGATAACGTAATGAAATTAGGTCCAGGTTGACAATGTATAATGACGTTCATTGTAATACATCGTATTTGTAAGTAGCAGCTCTTGAATGTAGCAGAACAAGGTCGAGACAGAGACAAATGATGTAATCGATTTAGCCTATGAATACTACAATATTCATTATTATAGGACAACATTGTTCATTATTGTTATAAATTGCTAATTATACAAATATATCTAAAAATATTATTTATGTACGGAATTGATCAAATATATTATTATAAATTACTTGTATGTATTAATTGTCTGTATTAATGTTGTGAAACAATTCTAATATGGAATTAAGCTACAACATGACATAAACTAAAGACAGCAAATTAAACATGTATAACATTTTTCCTGTTAGTAAATTTTCATTGGGATTTTCTATAAATTAATAAACCGTAAAGCATTTGAAATACCATAGCCATGTTCTACAACCTTTTATGTAATATCACTAGGACAAAGTAAAAGTATTTTTTTCTGCGTTAGGCTCCCAAAACCCGCCCAGAATTCGTTACAGCTAACCTCTCGCATGCAGTATACTACAAATACTGTACAAGTGCGTGAGGTTTAACGGTGTCCTTCTTTCTTCTCTAGCATTTGACTACTAGCGGAACTGAAAACATTATACAATATACATATATCGTCTCTTTCGTAATCGCGCCTCTTTCTTTGCAGAAGCAGAACAACACATTTAAAGATCATGTCTACATCAAACTATTACAGTATTATCATTTAGTTAATTAGAGCTGTTTACACTTTAAACACGACACTGATGTTTTCTAAAGTGTTGAATTTTGCCCCGCACTGCACCCAGTCCAACCTAGCGATCTCAAGGTCAGAGACACGATTAAACCGCACGCACTGTGCATGGGTACATACTGTATATATACCCTATCGCGAGAGGAAAGCCTGACTTGTGCAAGTACAAAAAGTGTAAGGGTTGCCATCAGTATTGTGTTTTTGTACCTGGATTCTCTTTTGTTGCATTATAAATGGAATCAGTTTTATTCTTTGTCGAAGGCGATATTTTTCTGTTGTTTTTCAAGTATTTATATTAATATTACTTATTATTTTGCTACAAACACGAGATCTATCTAGCAGCTTGCTTTCTGCAGGCAGTTGAAAAATGTCAGGCCTGTTCCAGTGAACGACACCGACTTGATATTCTAGTACTTGTGATGAAGTGCAGTTAATGTTGATTTGGAACCAAGTCCAAAGGCTTAGTGGGAATAAGTCGAGGTGATTCACCGCTGCAGCGGAGGTCTCCTCTCTCACTCTCTTCATCTTGAGGTCTCTATGTATAACAGAGTTTAGGACGTACCATGGAGCCCTTACTATGGCTTTCAATACTTTATTTTGGAAGCGCAAGATTACTTGCAGATTACTGCTCTGGTTCATCCTCGGAGAAACAACCCGTCTGTTCATACGGGCGTGACAACAGCAATTTATTGTAGGGGCTCAACTCAGAATACCGACCTACGAAGCCACGCTAACTTTCTGTACCAGATCTCCAGTTCATCCCTTTTTTTCTGCATGAGGTATTTCCAGTTTAGTTTAGCGTACATCATTAGACCTACGTATTTAACTTATTATTATTAATTCTTAATAGTTCTAAATGTATAATGTTGTATACTTTGCACGATTGCTTTATTTAATTCGAATTTGCATATTAGTTTTCTAATTTATTCTATGGATTTATCTATAAATATCGTGCGATTTATAAATATACGAGTATAAGTATTTTCAATCTACGATTCTGTTTACTTAACCTGGAACAAAAGCGGTTTTTATTCTAAGGAATAAACCTTCCTTCCTTCAATTTAACAACTTGCAAGTTCTTCAAGTCAAACGCAACCTTTGGAATCACATGGACCCTCTGTGAAAACGCACGAACACAAGAATATCAATATATCCGTAAAATAAAAATGTACCTTAAAATTTAACAATTAATTGTTGTTACAACAGTCAATATATGAAACATCTCGACATTTGACACATACTTTTCAATTGGATTAGGCCCGAACAAAAAGGTATCATTCAATTAGAAATACATGCTGAGTTTCCTCGTCATCAATCAGTAATTTCAAGTGCAGGGCTGTAGCCTAAACATCATTATGCGTCTTAACGCTTGACAGCCTCTAGTTTATCGCTTTGTTGCAACACATGATGAATAATTACTGTGAATTTTGGCAACGTTTGAATAAATTTTGTAATACGATAGCCAGGTCTGTTTCCAAGTCCGAGTGGACACTCATTTTACGTCCATTTTAAATTTGCCAGTCTGAAAGCCATGGCCACAACCTTCCCTTTTGCCAAATGTAACAAATTGATCATATATCTTAATATACAATCCAAACCTATAAATACACTGCACCTGTCCGGCAGGACAAACTAGTGTAAGAGTATTTTAAGAACAAGTTTTTAATGTAACTTGTTTTAATAATATTTTGTAGTAGGCCTAAATAATAGTCAAAGTAAAACGTTTAGTTAAAAGTATTTTAACTGTATTACTGCATCAGATTTAACTTTCTGTTAACATTGTTATTAATTAATTAAAACAGACCTATATGAGAAATCTTTTTAAAAAACCTTCCATTATACATATACAGTACTAGTAGCTATATGAAGCAACTGTGGCGTAATGTTTATTTTTAAATAAATAAAACCTCTAAACCACAAATAACATTTTTTTAAACCTTATGTACATTTCGATTGCCCAGCAATCATCTTCAGAGGTATTTAAAAAATACAGTTGTATTCAGTTGTCTATTTAAAAATATACTAGTAGTGTTATATTTAAAGGCAGAATGGAAGGGAATTGAAAAACTTATTAAATGCTAACGTGGGGTACTAACTAATTTCAGATTTTCCTATATTTATGGGAAATTCATTGGTATAAATTTGAGTAATTATAATACCCAGTCTTCTAATCCTCAGAAATGAGAGCATTAAGTATTAATAAGCTTTCGAAAGTCGATACACAAATATATCAAGTAAGATTCTTGAACTTTAAAGAATAAGTAATTATATATATATATATATATATATATATATATATATATATATATATATATAATTCAAAAAAAAAATCAATTACAAACAGTAACTCCAAATAAATTATGTTACCACTCAACTAAATTACAAACTATAGGAATACACGAAAACACTGATATTGGTTGGGTCATGGTGCCTTTTTAAATTCCTTCTATTAGATCACACTCTCCTGATATATATATATATATATATATATATATATATATATATATATATATATATATATATATATATCTTGTACACATTTCCAATCGTTAATAAAATACGATTTTATTCATCCAATCAAGTTCAAATATATTTTTTATACCTATAGCCAATGAGAATTGCCGTTAATAAAGTTTTTTTCAAATATTTATTCAATAATTAAATTATAAACATTTGGGGGTCTATCAGGATCCGAACTATGAACCTTCATGTTCAGTCTCTAGCGTTTTTATCACTGCGCCAACCTTCCAATAATAAAAAGCTAAATTCTCAAAGACATATATAATTTTTCCCCCATCTGGTTTGTCGTCAAAACCTCCATTGAACAACCTTAAACTGTTGCCATGGTTACTACAAAATATCATAAATAGTAGGCCTACTGTAAGGTTAAAAATGAATGAAAGGAATAAAGTAAACAAATAAACTGGAAATAGGCAAACAATGATTAAATTTTTCTTTCTTGACCTCAGTAGGAATTTACATCGATTTTTTTTATTATACTTGTTTTGAATCAGTCATGGTCTGCAAATGCCTAATATGAATTGGCTTATTGTAGAGTTATAACATTACTCAATTATGGGTCTCCTCTCAAAGTCTCACGGAATAGGCTTATTCAAGCCTGCGTCCAAGTCCAGAGTCTAAGAGTGCGGCCCTTAAATAAGCCCAACCGAGGGTGATTAAGGGCCCGATTGCACTACCCGAAACAAACTAATCAGAGTGAGTATTGAGGGAACACCTGGTCGTTCGGAAGGCTCTATTGGTCCTAAGTAGTTATGGAAAAGCGTCCGAAACCGTAGTGTCTGGTTGGAGTCCGCCCATTTGCAGGGGGCTTTCGCCAATCCAGGCTTTAAAATGAGGTCGAAAAATTCTATCAGCGTGGTAAGACAGGTCTTTAAACCAAACCCCTCGACTCGGCGCTGACGCTAGTCACATGGACGATAGTCACTGGTTTGAGGTTGGATTCGTGGGGATAATGGTTTCAATATACTAGACTGGAGGATCTCTACCTAAGCATCTATATTCGTGTCCTTTGACAAGGAGGTTGAGTCGGAAGACAGATACTCCTTGTCGCCATCTTTCTTCCTTCTTCACTCTTTCCCCAAATACACTGATCACTATGCTGACAGTCAAAATAATATTACCTTTCCGCACTCTTTTCATATTATGACATTTTCACTAAAAAAGATAAGTACTAAAAACAGGTTGTACCTAAACCACAAAGCTATTTCAATCTGATTATTTGAATAATCTAGCATCTAACCATTCGTAAAAAAGAAAGAATTACCGTTTCTGCCTTTTGGAGTGAAAACTTTTAAAGCGACGCCTACAAAAACTTATTGTATGGACATACAATTTCGCGTCAGTTTGATTTTCGTCAGAATAATAGCGTCAGTATAAATTCCATCAAATTACGCCATGAGCATCTCAAAGTGAATTAAATGATAACATATGATTTCATATATCAGCTGATTTTATGTTATACGTTTGTATAGAACATAATTGTATTTAAAACAATTGTTTTAACATATAAGTTATGTTACATTATTTATTGAAGATTATTATGGAAAAAGATTATTAATAAATAATTTTGATCAGTTAATAAATGTATTGTATTAATTTGTTTAAATTTTAATAAACCTCATTACAAATACAGTGGCCTAATATTACGATAAGAATAAGTTATGCATTTTTAATTCAATTTTTGAAATGAAAACAATCTAGGCGCATCTGATAACAAATATTTAGGTAATTTCTCATTACGCAAAATCAAATGTTTTTCACGATTCAAAATTTCTTTAGACGTGGCTATAAACATTCTAACTCCCCCGAGTGCCACCAATGGCGCACCATCCCTATAAAAAAACAAATTACGGGTGGCGTCCTTCAGTGGAAACCTTATATTAGGCATGCGCCGTATATAAATTTAACTACCAAGATCTACCAATACATAAGTATATTAATACATTTTTTTAGTTATATTTGTGGCTGAAATATTAGCAGCATCAAATTAAAATATTGATAATATTTAAATGCATCAGTAATAAAAGCTTCAGGAATATCGCTTAAAAATACACAGTTGTCGAGTTTGTGCCATAAAGTATGCATTGAAGTAACTTGACTGATTTGGAGGAATATTACAACCAAGTTGATGTCCCCCTTTGTTGTTGAAGTCATTGTCTTAAGGAAATTCTAGGTGGGCCGCCGAATGCCACAACCTAATTTTTTAAAATTCTTATATAGTGTTATTTTTAAATAACTGGAAACGAAGCTGCGCAACATAAGAGTACCAATCAAAGGTAAACATATTTGTACGTTGAACCTCGTCAATGACCCGGTAGTTCAGGATTCATTGGGCTTGCTATTTTCCTTGAAAGCCTCAGGGTCGTAACCAGGACCTTTTCAAAACAATGTAGTTAGCTTGAAGGATTACAATTTAGCTTTAAAATTGAATAATTATGAAACAAAATCCGAACTGTTGATCAAAAAATCATATAAATTACTTCAATTACGAGGGGACTACAGTAAACATATATAGCAACGAGGAAGAGATACAAAACAAAAAGGAAGTTTGTTGGCTGCCTTTAATCATTGCGGTTGGACAATTCCCCGTAAAAAAACCGAATTAATTACTTGGTCACGAAGTATGTAGGCCTACGTATATCACTGATATCGGTAGATGACTCGACTAGGAAGTGAATTTTCTACGCGGTAGTACAAGGATTTAACGACTTAAATGTATTAGAAGTTAAGAGGCGAGGAAGAGAATGGAAGCAATAGACACGATAATAATAAAGTACGCCTAGATTAAGGACGTTGCAAGGTTTAGAAACCTAATAATGATGCTCGAAGAAAGGTGGAGAGGTTAACTTCAATGGGTTTCTTCTATCGAGGAGGAGGCCAAGATGTTCTGGTAAGTTAAATGAGAATATCGTAGACAATACATCCGTGATTTACCCTGAAGAGAAAACACAATGAAGTTAAATACATGTAGATGGAAACTAGGGAGGCATCATTCAGAAACACACACACACACACACAGACACACACACACACACACACACACAGGCAGAAATTGGTGTTTGCTTGCTTCTGTATGTCTGTGCCTAAAATAATCTATTAAAAATTTTTTAATAATAATAAAATAGCTACCTTTATATTTGACTAAAATTAACAATACTATATAGTATATTAAGCATGTACGAAAATAAATAAATCGAATAACAAGTTACAAATACTGTAGTGTGTCGTGTGTTCCAAAATGAATCACTCATGGAAAGTCTTGAGCTTATAAGAATAACTACAGTAATTAGTATTTTAATTTTAAAATTACTATATAGGCCTAGGCCTACAAAAAATAAAGAAGTTTATTTTATGTTTAAAGTACGAAAATGCTGTACTGTTTATTTCACATCTGTGTTAAGTTCAGTGTGTTAACAACCGGCACGTGCATCAACTAAAGCACTGGGATTTGGCATATCTCTATTTTTGTAGTAAGGGTTGAATAAATACACGGATTGCATAATATGACGTACAATAATTTTGCATCCAACGTTGGCACGACTGCCAAGCAGACTGATCGTAACATTCAGAACAGACTGGCGACTGGCGTTTCGTCCGTTTCGATCCGATACTATTTTAACAGCCGGCTTACAAACCTTTCAGTTGTATTTCATCAGAGCGAGGAGTAGGTTCGTGTGTTTGAGTGATAAAGTTTACTATCTATCAGATCACAGACTCTGGTTTAATAATTTAAAGTCAAGTGATCCTTGAAGCTAGTACAGCAAAATAAAACGTAAGCAAAATTTTGAGGTTATAAAGGTTTGTGCAATTTTGTACCTGAACACATCCCAGTTCTTGACCTTTCTCAATCAGTGGTGTTAATTAAAAACATCTATTTTCATATTGTTGGTAAGTAGGCAATCTTTTCACTGAGTTTAATAGATTTATATGTTTTCGTTTTTATGATAATCAAAGCTACTCTTGAAATGTGAACTACTCGACTTACCATGTAGGGAGATAAGATTAAATTTATTGTTGTGTAATAATTATTCTAAAGGTTAGATATTGTTTCTTAAAAATGTTCCAAAAGGAAACAAAACTACTAAAACCACTCACTGTATATCAGACATTCAAACAATGAAATTTTAAGTAATAATAACTGTAATTAGTTTTGACCAAAATTTAGTGTTTACCTGTATTATAACAATTCATTTGATTGATTTTAATCTAAATTATGGTTTAAACCAAAACTGGGTATCATTGTATGGGAATAAGCAAAGAGACTACCTAGTACTGTATATATAAATCTTGTTGTTTTCCTGTTTCCCTATTTTCAGTTGGTTACAACTTTGTTCAATAACTATTTATTAAATGAATGTAGTGTTAATTACCACAAATTTTGAAAATTTTGTAGATTCTAGTTATTGAATCAACTACAGCCTTTTAAATTAATGTGGGTAAATCGATTTTGTAAACATGTCAAAAAGTAGACTATTGCCTGATTTTTCCCTAGAGTAATATAAATTTGTATCTTTCACATTAGATCTTATTAATGAATGGTAGTTAGTCTATAAAATAATTACATAATAAGTAGTCATTTAAAATATTGTGTTTTCCAACAATAAAGTAAATTGTTGAAGAAATAGTTCCTTATTTATTTTTACTATTGTTTTGAATTATTTTAGAGACTATAGTAAATTACTAATTATACAATGGTGAGCATGTAATAATTTACACTGAGAAAAGGAGTATTTTTTTAGTTTATTAAGTCTGTAAATATTTCTGTTATTTTAACTTCAAGAAAAATGTTTTTATACCTACAGTTTTGAGATGCAAAAACATTTCTTAATAAAAAAAACTAAATACAGTCCTTCCTTATGAGGGATTTAGTTAAAATAAAACTTATCCTATAAATAATAATTAATTTTGTACAATTATAAAGGGAGATGCCAATTTATTTTAAATATTGTATATTTTTTATGATTTTGATCCTAAGCACTTATAAAAATTAATATAATGAAATCAAAAAAAATTAACTTTACAACAATAAATAGGCATATTTATATATATGTAAATATATAAATATATATATATATATATATATATATATATATATATTATGTATTATATATATTATATATATATATATATATATTATGTATTATATATTATATATATATATATATATATATATATATATATATATATATTATTTATATATTTAAAAATATACTGCGATGTACGTCACTCTGAAATTGCACAATTTTTGAAGGTTACAATATTGTACTCATCATTAAGTTGTCTGACATAACCTATTATTATAATCAGCCAATAATTAATACCTCATTACATACTATAATGATGAATAATATGTCAAATCATTATGGCTATGGAGATTACCATATTGCATTTTTATGCAATTCTAAGGTATTGACGAACTTATTGTAAAAGAAACTTATTTGACCTAAATATGTAAAATTGAAAAAGTATCTCAAGTTAATTTCGAATATTAAATTTTGCTTAAATCTTTGGGACCTAGTATTTGAAAAAGTGTATATTATTGATCCCATGTTAACATCCGAAAGAAAATGAATGCAGTTGGGTAGCTTGAACATTTATTTTCAGCTTGGCTTCGATTGTAGCCTTGCGATCGTTGCCTTGCTTGGATTTTATAATTATGTGTAAAAATCCGGTCCCATATAGCATGAGCAAAAAAGGCATTGAATTTACTTTAGAATGTTTTTTTTTCATAAAAGTGCGCCATTCTAATTAGCAAATCTCACAACTTTTCCCCAGTATTTACATTTTAATAGGCTACCAACCAATGAACCAAAATATTCCCTACCCAATCGACTTCTACGTTTTTATTTTTAGTAATCTAATTATGTGAATTCTAGGATAGATATCTATTGATATTAATAAAAAAATGCATTAAATAATTATAAGAAAGGCTGTTTAAAAAACCTTTTTGAAAAATAATTAAAATTTATTACAGTGTAACTTTTTGCAGCAATCATTCTTTAACACTTACCTCGATAGTATGAATGAAGTTAACGAAAAAACGTAGTTGATGAATTACTCAGTCATTACTGTAGTTTGCAGTTACTACTTAGTAAAAAAGATACTATAAATAAATTAAACCGTTAACAATAAATGTATTGAGGTTAATACTGTAACACCTAGGCCTACATAGACTAAACATCAGAAAAATATAAAATTATCACTATGGCCTGCATAACTGCTGAAAAAAAGAGGTAAAAGAAAAATGACCAAAAAATAGATTCTCTAATTACCTTATACAGTAGTTAAGTCTAATTAGCGAAAGTATACAATACCAGAAAACATCCTGGTGTTTTTGAATATCCATATGATTTTTATTAACGTTCCTACTAAATCGCCATCTGTTGCGCGGGATTCTTTTTTCCAACCTTTTACTGAAAACTGTTAATTACAGACAACTTTTCCAGTCTATAAAACTGAAACAAATACACTACATAAAATAAACGGACAAAGGATCCAAGAGTTCTTTATTCATAGGTATTATGGTATAGAGTTTATCAAAAGCAGGTGTAATCAGAAGTAATAATGCTCTTTAAATATATCTTTATTTTTTAATGACGATTTTCAAACCCGTATGCCTAAATTTTAATCAAACGCCAAAAGTAAATATTGTTATATAGTACAGCAAAAGTTATATTTTTTTGAATTCCTAAATGGTAAGATATGCAAGACCCTAGAAATTATTTTTAAAACATACACTTGACCCACTGTTGTTTCGCCCTTTTCTTGTATCTACTTTTAATCTGCAGTCAATGTTAACAGTTTCATTCGTCGTGGAGGCTGTCGGATCTCTACGTATTAACGTTACATTTATGTTGTAGGTTTTGTAAAGTGTATCTGGATTATAAAATGTTAATATAAAAATGATGCCAAATTTTCAGACCATTATTATTTTTAAATCAAAATTATCTGATCACAAAGCTGATGTTTTTGAAAGTGAAATACATTAGTGGTGTTAATCTTGATTACAGTTATTAGCCGTTTTAAGTGAAAAATCATGGTTCTTGTTCCCAAGAAAATGGCGTCAACGTGAACCACGTTTTAATATAGAAATATCTATTCGCCTTGAACTTTTGATTGTATGGGTAATAGTCTACATGTATTTGTAGACAGATAAACACGCAGCTGTTTTCACGATTATCAAGTAGGCCTACCTGACGTTTTTAAAACCACGCAAAGTTTCGTTTTGGATTCCGAAAATTATTCCTACAAATTTAGTTTTATGCCTATGTGAAAATTTATTAAAAAATGTAACAAGTTTTAATGTTACACAAGAACATTTTTTAACGCTTTATTTTAAAAATGTTTATTAACGAAATCCTTATTTAAAAATTAAAATAGTTTTCTGTATTATATTTCACCAAACAACAATAGACCCTACTATTATGTAAATACTATATGTTAAACATGTAGAAAAATGAATAACAATTAGAAAACATAACACGTAAATAATTGTAGTCTACGAGGCTGTTTATAGCTGATACTCGTAAGCTGGCGCGCGTTGTCAATAGAAAAACTGTATCAGCCCTATTCAAAAACATTGGTTTTTGTAGTGCGTGTTGCATCAAATGTCACCGTTAAGAAGGCGTTGCAGTCATTTAGAAAACTGATATAAGTAAATTGTTTCAAACCCTTGTGTGAATGATCTGATTAATTTGACAAATCAAATTAAGTAATATTTATAGCGATCTTTCTACCTTCTTAAATATACATTATTGTAATATAAATACTATATCTCTTATTATATTACTCATTGTTTCATATTAAATCTCAATATATTACACCTTGCTACTCGATCCGAAAAGTGCAATAAATGAGATTTTCGCTTTATAATTCCTCAATTTTATATACGTAAAATATAAATTGGCTGTGTATTGCAAACACTATCAGAAAAACTATTAAAAATAAAAAAATACAATCTGAACCTACTATAATAACTATCGCTATACACTAATGCACTTTACAATAGGAAAATAATGACTTTTTTCACGCATTAAAAAACTACCAACGGTTTAAAAATGTGTCAAAGTAATTGGAAAAGTAATATTTCTTACTGCTTGGTATTTTCTGGGACAAGAAGAATACAAAAACTATTTTCAGACATATTACACGAAATACTTTTAAATTACTATAATATGTTCTTGCTACTATAATCTGTATGCTAAAATAAATAGTAAAGGAGTCATATTTTTAGTCACGACCTTATTGAACTAATCACGCCCTCTCACTACTTCCATCTACTCGTTTTTTTAAATATTCATATTTTCTGTATTACGTTTATTTTGTACTCATTTTAAATTTCCAAACATTTCAAAAGACTTGCTTTGAATTAATTTATTTTTTACTAATGTAGGCCCTAATACTTTTCATCTGTACGTTTGTGAATTTCTTCCGACAAATTGAATTCCTTTACAGACGTTTTTCTTTATTTTTGTGTAATACTGAATTCATCGTTTTGTTCTGTGAGGTGTGTTATGTATTGTGCTTTTTCTATTTACATCAGAGAATGTGTTCTTTAAAACTAGTTTGTCTAACTGTTTTTGTAAATGTGTATAATTATATCCTCGTGCACTCCACTCTCATATCATATTTGTTATTTCTGTTTATTTAATTTTACAGTTAGACTCAGAAATTACAAACGTCTTTAACAACGTAAATATTGCAATAAATCAGATTTCCTTAAAATAGGATTTAACAATATGAAAGCAACAAATAAGACAAAAGTGGAGTCATGCGATTAAATATAAATGTAACTCAGTGGACTTAGGCCATTCCATTCCTTTGCGTTGGTTTTGTGAAACTTAGGATATTTGCGTAAAAATTTTAAAAAATGTGACGCCAACTCTCAATTATACGTCTAGGCAATTTTAGTGACAGTAAACTTTATTACACTTTACTTCTTATTTTCAAAACGGAATTTCAAATATTTTCAGTTTTTTTTTCGATTCTGAGTGTAATTTTACTAATCGTCTATGAAAATTGAAACGGGTTAGATGAATAGAGAACGGGGCAGACGAAGATTAGATGAAGTACTATTCAAATGCCGATGACACTAAGGACATTTCAGCTAGAGTGAAAAGTTTTAGAATCATCCTTACAAAACTGTTAAAAATTAACGATATTAAAAAAATATCATTTTTCCGGATTAACATTTTTTAATTGTTATTAATATAGGTATATATATATATATATATATATATATACAAAATATGTTTTCTTGTTTAATAATCAGAAACGACTAAGTATTTGAATAACCTTAGTTGTTGTTGATAGCCTAATTATATATATATATATATATATATATATATATATATATATATATATATATATATATATATGTAACACATTATTTTTAATGAAAGCCAAGTTGTTACTAAATAACTAAAAGCAGCTTAAAAGTTTTCTAATAGCCCTCGTAATCTACCTTACAACTGAAAAATGTTTTCATAATTACATATAAATTAGTATTTCTTTGGTGCTCATTCTGGCCCATTTTCAGGTTTTTTGCTGATTAAATGTTAGTGAAATAAAAACAACAGTAGCCATATTAATTAAGTGCAGATTATGTAAGGCCGTTATCTAATCCTTATGGAGTTGCTAATTACCGTCCACTATAAATTAGTTTCTGATTTAAATACTTAATTTGATTTGTTAAAAAATTAGATTAAATGTCAGTATCAGCTTATATTGAAGTGGTAACACTGCGCCCTCACGTGTTGCACCGTTACGAAAACTGGCTCTGATTGGAAGTTATTATATTTATAAAGCGATATTTATGGTTAATTCGCGCATAATTTTGTTCCAAATATAGTTAGCGCTACTTTTCTGCGAGTCATTGAGAGGTGATAATGAGATAAAATTGTGGTTTATCTAATCAATTATTGCTATGAAGAAGTTATCTTCGGCTTTTCAAAGGCAATACATGCCTTTTTTTTAAAAAAAAGGTTGAATTGAGTAGTGTATTTTGTTTAACATTTTCTGTCACCTTAGTTTCATATTAATTATATTTCATATTAAAATAAAAATAATCAATAATGAAAATGATGTTATTTAATTGTAAACATTTTTCTCGAAAATGTTAAATCTTTTATGAAAATCATGTTTTTAAAATAAAAAAAACTCTAAACATAATAATGTTTCTATCAATCGTATGAAGATGGTTGCTATGGAACCGAAATGTACATACGGCGTATACCTAAACAATATTGTGATTAGAGTGATTTGTGTTATTTATTGTATAAATTCACCTTAGTTTTTTCCAGAATATTGATGTTTCTGAAAAATTATTATTAATTGGGAAATAAAATACAGTAGTAGTTTTTAATACGACAGCCAGTTTTACTATTATCGTTTGCAAAGGACAGAAAAGAATTGTGAATACATTAAGTAGGGCTAAGAACAGAAAACCCTCTGGTAAGGGATACAGATAAGGGACCACGTAGCAGGGTTGAGTTCTAACTTAAATCTTCTTAAGGCCGTAGCAAGGATTTTTTTTTGGAATTGAGGGTTGTCAAGCTAGTAGCCAGCAATTTTTTAGGTAATTTCAAAAATTTGCGACAACGCATGTGTACAAGACTTTAAAAGAGATGTTATCCACATGATCGCTCGTGTTCTGTACTTTTTTTTTTAATTATGTGCGTTAATTTTTTAAATATTATTTTCCATATCAGTTCTTAAAACTCACTTAGAATTTATAAAAAAAAAATCAGTTGATAACGTAGGCTATAGGTCTTCGTTGAATATCGCCTGTTCTAGGTCAATAAATAATTCAGTACATTAAAAAAAAGTTAATCTATTACGGGTTATTAAAAGGGTAGTGATAATAAAGAAGATACGTGTAATCATTAACAGTAAAAAAACTGAAGTGTTAACACTACTTAAGAGAGTACAAAGGGCCGTTTAGAATCCATTTCCTTCACAATGACAAACAAAACGTGAAAAACTATTAGAGTGTTTTAATCCCTCTAACAATTAAAATTCAGTTATAAACTGTCCGCTGTATTGACGAACAGAAATTGTATCAGCTTGAGATAAGTACCAATAGGGTAGACACTCATGTACAATCCAAGGCCTCTGGTTTCTTTGCTCTCCATTGTGCTGTGTTTGATAAACGCTTTATCTGTAAAGTTCTTTTTCTGTGATCGCTGAACAAACGAATTTTTCAAATCTTATTTCCTTGGTTTGCTTTAGTGCAATGTTCGCAGATTTGGTAAACACAGGCTCTGTAAAGCTCTCCTTTTTCTTCGATAGCTGTTTTATAATTTACTTTACAAACGATTTAGTAGTTTCCTTTGTAGCTCTTTGAACAAAGGGTCTTTTCACCATTTCCTTTTAATTTCCTTTGGTCCCTCAAACAAGCAACTTCAGGCTCTACTGACGTCAGCGTTTTCAGCGATACCGTAGGACGATTACTGGGTGGCTAGCAACGACAAACCGTGATTTCGTTCTTCCCCGTCACCAGAGGCAAAGTTATAGGCGGTATACAACAAAGACAAACTCTGGAGTAGTGAGCATAGGCAGGGGTAATGGTAGAGGAAGATCGTTCCACAGACATTATAATATGATGTATAGTATTTGTGTTATAATAATGTAGATTTGACAAGGCAGAAAAGCTGCTGTAAATATTATTTATTTGATTTGTCATATTAATTAGATCATTTACATAAAGTTTTGAACAAATTTACTTACATGTTATCAGTTTTCTAAAAAAACCGCAACTCCTGTAATTTCTTAGCGATGGCCTTTGATGCAACACGCACTACAAAAACCAATGTTTTTGAATAGGGCTAGCTTTTTGTTTTCTATCAATCACGCGCCAGCTTACTAGTGAACAGCACTAGAGACCAAAGCAAGAAACACAGTAAGAAATATATTCTGTTCGTTAGTGACGCCCACAGAAGTCGTAAATACTTCGAAATGATCGGAGTAATTTTATAATTATTTTGTTTTACTACAAGCGATCAAGAAAAAATTACTTACTTACTAGCCAACGCCCACCCTTGGCTGTTGAGCCATTTGGTGACGCGCTGACCAGTATCGACGAACAAGTGGGTCACCATCTTTTCCGGAATGGTCGAGCGCATTGCATTTCACCAGATGATCCGCATACATCGTATCGTGTCCACAGAGAGGGCATTCCGGTGTTGGGAGCACACCGATGCAATGTAGATGGGCGGCCAGGTAGTCGATGGGTCCTGTAGTGACTAGGTTTTCCCATTTTCTTCCTGCTGATTGTTGTGGGAGGTGCAGTTTGCTGACCCGGCCGATAGTTGCATTGGTGAGGGCTTTCGTGCTTTGCAACGAGGGAATACAAATGGGTTGTGCCATGGATGTGCCTTTTTGGACCAGAAAGTCTGCCCTCTCATTTCCATAGATGCTAACATGGCTTGCGATCCATTATGCCAACCTTTATTTGCCAGGTGTTCCAGGGCTTTTCTTGTTTCCATTGTTCTTTTGCAGTCTGTATCTGTAAAAAGACTGAAAAAGTCGTGATAAGACTTTATCAAGAAAAAATTACCAACGAAATATTTATAAAATATACTTACTGAGCATAATTATTACGGATATGGCATAGATACTTGTTACTCTAGAGTAAAGGGTTGAACTAACACAAAAAATAAATACGTAACTAATACAATAGTTTAGAAACTATAACAAAGTCGTTTGTTCTCTTAAACATGTTTTTGTTAAATTATCAAATGACGTATGTAGTAAATTTTTCAATATAAGATTACATTAATTTAATCAGTAGTTACAAAAACACTATTACATTTTCTAAAACATGCCTACATGTATTTTTACATATCATTACTTATAGACTACATTTTTATGCGCCCTATAAAAAATTATTTGCATTTAGAATTATGAACTGCTTGTCTAAAGCAAGGCTTTGTTTTATTTAAGTTATTTTACTTTTTATTTAAGTATTAATTTAAAATGAACGCGTTCATGTTCTATATGTTTGCCGTATGACGTCAGTGCTTTGATCATGTATACAAAATACCCTTGGTGTATGTAAAAGTGTAACGCTGGGCGAAATAATTGCTATGTGGGCGTTCTAAGCAAAATTAGAACAACACGAGTCGAAGTATTGACTGGAAACGTCTTCGCTTCAAAAACATACGTTCATAAATAAATCCTTCGTTATGACACGGTTTATCGATAAGTTTTATTAAAAAACTAATTTCATTAATTACAAGTATTAACGTGTAACGCAGTATAAGCAATTTGGCCTCACGTAGACGGTAGACATCCTTGACGGAAGGATTCCTTGTGCTTCTTACAAGGCGGTGTGACGCGCAGGCAGTCCTTTAGGACTCCGATAGAGAGTAGGGTTACTTCTGGTACTTGGTGTCATGGTCCTCCTTATATCCTCTACAAAGAGAGTTATATTTCTCTACCTTAACCCTAACTATAGTCACACATCTCCGGAGACGATCCAGTCATACTGGCTGATCGCTTTCCATCTAGCCTATAAAGAAAACAAACTGGTAACATTAATGGTTCGGTATCTAATTGTGGTTAACATGAGAACTTTTACAATTCTTTCTCCTACTTCTCACGGGGTACATAGGCTACCAACATAACGCTACTGGAGTCAAACCATTTGAATGGTGTGTGGTAGGAAAAGTGGGAGTTTTGTACGTAGGCGATGTAAGGTGGGAAGTATTAATGTGGACAAAAAGATATTTTCATTGACATTGAAATTACCAATAGGATATTATTATTATTGACTGTTACATTGATTGATCACAAATGAAAGAACTCTTAGTTTTAAGAATTAAGACATTTAATATGTAAGAAGTTTTTAAAAATTAATCAGTGTTTTACGTTGATTAAGAATTTAACCTTTCGGCTATTAAGGGTAGGAAAATGATTTGTATGTTTAAAACAGATTAAAGTAAGGACATAATAATTCCTGGTCTATGATTTATAAAACAATTATGGTTCGGCAGGGAATAGTTTTACGCCTAAATAACTTTACTAGCACTTAAGAGTTTTCTTATTCATATTGTAATACAGAATCGAGATCAGACATTGGTAAGCTTTCGAAGTCTTGTTTTAAGATGTAACACTATAAGACATATCAGTGGTCGCTTAAATCAGTCTAGAGAAGGAAACAACTTTGTGGGTTTTGCAGTGTCTGTCTTTAACACGACTTGGGGTAGTATACGGAGCTGTTGGTATTTGGTAGGGTGGCAGGTCAACTTGTAGTTGGTCAGACATATGATGGTTTTGTTTTGGGGGACTGTTTAAACTCAAGGGGGATTGACTTTTTTCTTATAAATTTTATAACGTACAATGGGGATGTACATGACAGCCTAGATTATTCAGGGTAATTTGATCTGAAGATATCTCCGATAATCGAAATTAGGGTAACACGGTCATAGTCAAAAATCGAGAGGGAAAAGTATGGCGAACTCGTGAAATGATCGAAAACGTTCCCAAAGATATGAAAAAGAGCATTTAAGGCCCTTTCATAAGCCCTTTAAAAAAAAAGGCTTTAGAGCGAAAAAATACGTAGGCTACATTTAAAAGTAAAATAAGGAAACAAAATGAAAAGACATAAATATTTTGAAAACTACTTTGAAAACGTATTTTTACGTCGTTGCTCCAAGAGCCAAAATGTACACACGTACGTATATTTTCTTAATACTTCGGTTAACAGAACTCAGTTTTTTGGGTCTCGGATAATCGAGGCTGTATTTCACATGTAAAGATTCAATCTAGTTACATACAATAACAACTGAAGAATTTAGGGCGTGGCCTGGAATGGGTGGATGACCAGATGAGTCTTCGAGATCCTGAAAGGTATGGTAAACTGGCCTTTCTTTTCTATTTAAGACTTTCAGGAGAGGGATTAGGTAGTTTCCGAGAAGGTGGGAGAGCGAAAGGAATTGGGTAAGGTGTTAATGGAGAGAAACCAAAGGGAATTGGAGATGAAACTCGGAAAATCAGACTGAAAGGGTTCAAGACCTTTTGGGAATGTTCTGGTACAAAGTGGGCACCATACTGGAAATTTAAGATGACAGGCGCATGGGGGATTAGGTGTTTAATTTTAAGAGGGATGGAGTGTATCGGGATAAGAGTAGGGAGAGTTTGGGTCGAATATCCCTACCCTTAAATTAATTGATTAGTTAAAAAAAGCTTATATCTCAGCAATATTATGAAGCATAGAGAAAAATCGTTTACCCTCTTCTTTTTCATAATATCAGGCCCCAGTATTGGAGGAGATTGTTAGTGCACTTGGGACGTTAGTGACCGAGACAATAACCGGCAAACATTTTTATCTCTTTTCAGCCGTTATAAACATAAATATCGAAAACACCAGACATTCGTTCTTATGTATTACCAACGTTTTCAAACAATATGTAATCGATTTTGATTTATCGTAAATGACATAATTACCTCTGCAATGGAACATGGAAAATTGAGTTATTAGTGAGCCTACACAATGTCAAAGCAACATCATTTTAAAGTTTAATACCATTAAGGTTATTAGTTCTCCTGTGGTATAATTTAGGACATTGCCTTTCATATTTATAGTGTCCCACTGTTTAATTTCTTGGTGAAAACACATTTGACGTAAATGATGATGTAACAGGTAAGGCGTTGGAGGTGGGAGGGGAAGCATTAGCTCTCAATTACCCTTAATAACTCAACAAGAGCTGGAAAAACAAGAATTATTTATGGAAGCCAAGTAGGACACATGAGTAGTGGTTTAATCCATTATTTACTGAAGAACTGCCACGAAACGACTGGGCATGGAAGAAGCACTCTGTACTCAGCTAAAGTACAGGCATATTAAACATGTAGTGATAGGTATTTGTCCACTACGAGCTTACGTGTAGGCACATATTATTCAGGGAGTGAAAAAACAGTTTTATCCCCTCACCAGTAAGTTTTAACCGTAGTTGCAACACTGCGTTTTCGAGAAAAACATTTTTTATTTCATAAATAATTATTTGAAGAACCAAATGAAAACTACTGTATTAACTTACTTGCTGGTTAGTTTCGAAATCGTTGTTTCATTGGAGAAGCCTAACCTACTACAATCTTTTATTTAACATATCTAAGGAGGAATACAATTTCGTTCCACGTTACGTACCTTTTTATGTTTATTGGTCAATCTTTTAGTATTTTATTTGAATTACTCGTGAAAATTTGTAAATTTCTGTTTATTTGAAACTGCAAGTACGCTAGTTAGCCTTTTTGTGGTTCTTTTTTCGGCCCTACATCTTGCAGCTTGAGGGTTGTTGGATTTAAAACTATGTGAATGTATGAGAGTATCTATGTTGATATCGTGATGATATCCTTTCAACAGTTTTTAGCTAAACGTCGTCGATAGGAATTATAGGCCTACTTTACCAAACAATTTTATCACTTTTTGCTGAATTCTGACGCCTTTGTACCAGTGTTGTTGGCAGGCCTGGCTAGAGAGGAGGGGGCAAGGGATCAAATGTCCAGGGGCCCGCCCGGATTGTTTTTTTACTGCGGAAAATAATTACTCATGTGGCGAGATTCGTTAAAGAGATAAAAAAACTATATCAATAAAGTAAAAAAAGTACAATGTACAAATGTTCAAGCATTAAATGGGCAAAGTAATACTCATTATATGAAATGTTCAGCCCCGCCCAGAAGCATGGACCCCTGGGCAAACAAGTAACGAACTGCCGTTCGTTTACAGCAACCAAGACATTGCATTTAGTGTGTTTAGAAAATTTCATCTAACGAGTATTACTTTGCCATTAAAAACTTGAATGTACATTGTACTTTTTATACTTTATTGGTATAATGTTTTTATCTCTTTAACGAATCTCGCCACACGAGTAGTTATTATTTTTGGCAGTAAAAAACACCAACCGTGGGTGGGCCCACCGGACCCCTGGGCATTTGTCCCCTTAAACCCCTCTCTGGACGGGCCTGGAAATATTCTATTTACACAAAATGCAATGTGTTAGTTGCTGTAAACAATTGGGAGTTTATTTCAACAAAACTAAACATACACAGATTAAATTTAGTGGGCCTAGTTATTTTCAACACGAAAACAATTATTTATTAATATTGTCTGCAAAATACATGGTTGAATAGCCCTATGTTGGAAGTGACTAGGGGCCCGTAGTCATATTCTCCCAGGGGCCCGTACTCATGTTTGCCCAGATGACAGACATTTTTCTGAGAGGGCCTGGTTGTTGGTAAGTAGTAATGTCACCCAAAGCGCGCATACCTAAGTAAGTTTCTGTTGGAAGAAAGTTAAGACAGGCTAGGACATTAAAGAAGAAAAATGGATAAATAGTATGCGTTGTTTCCAACGAGATATAAATTTAACACCACTTCTTACTAATGTTTTTCAGCAAACTCGTTTCGCACTAGATCAGTGCATTTTTCAATAACATGAATAACGGACAAGACTTGACTACAAGACAAGACTAAAACATCAATAAGTATTATTCTTTTGTCAAGGGGTATCAATAAGTATTCTTTAATAACAAAAGCCTCAACAAGTATGCTATTGTAATAATCCAAAAACTTCAAGTTTTAAAAATTAAAGATTTCTAGATTATGTATTATTTAAATATTAGATATGATTGAAGCTCCAAAATGTCCTAATCTAGGCCTAGTGTTTGATTTGCTCTTTTGGAGTTGTAAGTACAGTAGGCTATTACATGTAAAGAATAGCGTAACATGTACTAATTAACATGGAATAGAGGAATGGATTGTATTTTACTATGGGCACTGGAATTTGTCAAGGTTTGTTAACGTTACTGATTCAAGGCCGACATATTTATTGCTTAGCCATTTTTTTTATCGCTCAGAAGAGTGAAAGATCACATTACGCCTGACTGTGCTGATCGTGTTTCCCGTGGCTAAGTGATCTTCCCGTCTTCAAAGTTTAAACGTTTCTACCTGTCTATACAATTAAAAAGAAAAAATAATGTTAGTTATAAAAACTATTAAAATTTATTACTACTTTAAACAAATTTCTTTAAAAAATTGTCAAACCGAGTATTTTACTTCACGGCAGTGTAAAAAGATTAAAACTGTAGTAGTTCAGAAAATTACCACACACAGAGAAGCGCTGGCGTCAGGTTTAAGATATATCTAAAGCTTTGTCATTTTTGTTCTTTTACTTTATTTCAAACATTAAATACAACTCTGTGTGCATTAAAATGTTGGATTAATTTTGTAGGTTAACATCACTTATGCACTCGTTAGCTGTTATTTCCTAAGACTCAGAGCATAGAGTTGTATAGGTTCTTGTTTTAGTAATAAACATGTTCCCAAAAATTCTTTTCGTATCCTACAAATGCGGCAATAGCCTGAGACTAATCATCCCAATACACCACAAATGTTTTTTAAATGAAAATTTCAGTTTTTTTTGCTTATAAATAATATTTAAAAGGGTTGTTACTCAATGTGACTATTAAATATTAAAATTAACTCACACTGACAATAAATTCATTTGCAAAGCTTTTAAATAACCAAGATATCTCAGTGATCAGAGATATAACTTGCAACCAGTGAATTAGAGAATAACTGTTAAATTTAACTGGTTACAAACTGTAGTCCATCACTTGTCCGGGTAACGGGTATGCACACCTCTTCTTCTGATTTAAAGACCAATAACAGTTATATATTTAACATATTTATTACACGTTTGGTATTACCAGACGTTTTGTTACTTTATGGTCTTTGTTGCAAGTGTGGAGGATGCTCATGTTATTTTCCACACTATTCCATGAGTGTTTAGTGTCCATGAGGTGATTTGCAAAGGTGGATTCAATAAAAGTGTGCAGTGCACTTTTGTGTTCTTTATATCTTTCGGCGAAAGATCTGGCTGTTTGTCCAATATAGAACTTATTGCAGTTATTGCATTCTAGCTTGTATACTCCTGGGTTATTGTATGTGTTGGTATTGTTATTAATGCTGTGTCTGATAGTCGTTTGGCTTTTATTTGTTGTTCTATTAGCTACATTGTGTCCTGCTTTTTGAATTGGTGTGCTATTTTTTTGAGAGTTTGTTTATGTATGTGAGGGTGATCTATATTGGACAAACAGGCAGATCTTTTGCCGAAAGATATAAAGAGCACTGCACACTACTATTGAATCCACCTTCGCAAATCACCTCATGGACACTTAACACTCATGCAATAGTATGGAAAATAACATGAGCATCCTCCACACATGCAACAAAGACCATAAATTAAACACACTAGAACAGTTTGAAATGTACAGACATAGCACACACATAAAAATGACATCTTAAAAGAACAAACACGGCACAGATCACACATACTCTACGTTCACATCACTTCTAACTTTCAAAAAATGGTACCAAAGAAGCACAACTGCAGCAATCCTATCGGCAAAAATACGAGGCTGACGAAGTCGTAAGACGAAAACGTTTCCTCCAATTGTAAGTTAACAATTTAACAACCTTTAGTTAACAAAAGTCTGGTCGCCAGTAATAGCAAATGTGTAATAAGTAATGCACAACCAGCTCGTCATGAGCAGCAAGAAGTTTCGATATTTAACAGATATATTTAACTGGCTGCAAACTGTAGTCCAATAACAGTTATATATTTAACAGACATATTTAACTGGTGCAAACTGTAGTCCGATTACATATCAGCTGGTAGACATCCCTCTTCACCTCGTTTGAGATCAGTTCTGTTTCAGGTAAGCAACTCTTCTCTCGCGATGCCTTAATTTTCTCCTATGTTCCTGAACCAGGGGGTCATTATGTCCTTACCTTTCTCCAACTTAATTCTATCTGTCTTTCCTTTTCCGTTTGGCCTACAAGGGGTGTAACAATTACACAGCGGTATGACACCAATAAAGAGTAGGTCTACTTGAGCTATATAAGCTACTTAAGCTATATAAGCTACTTAAGCTATATAAGCTACTTAAGCTATATAAGCTACTTAAGCTATATAAATTACACAAGCTACTTAAGCTACATAAGCTACTTAAGCTATATAAGCTACATAAGCTACTTAAGCTACCTAAGCTACTTAAGCTATATAAGCTACTTAAGATATATAAATTACACAAGCTACTTAAGATACATAAGCTACTTAAGATAGTTAAGCTATATAAGCTACTTAAGCTACATAAGCTACTTAAACTATCTAAGCTACTTAAGCTACATAAGCTACTTGAGCTATATAAGCTACTTAAGCTACATAAGCTACTTAGATATATAGGCTACATAAGCTACTTAAGCTACATAAGCTACTTGAGCTATATAAGGTACTTAGCTATATAGGCTACATAAGCTACTTAAGCTACATAAGCTTAAGCTTAAGCTACTTGAGCTATATAAGCTACATAAGCTACTTAAGCTACATAAGCTACTTGAGCTATATAAGCTACTTAATCTATATAAGCTACTTAAGCTACATAAGCTACTTAAGCTACTTAAGCTACATAAGCTACTTGAGCTATATAAGCTACTTAGCTATATAGGCTACATAAGCTACTTAAGCTATATAAGCTACTTAATCTATATAAGCTACTTAAGCTACATAAGCTACTTGAGCTATATAAGCTACTTAGCTATATAGGCTACATAAGCTACTTAAGCTATATAAGCTACTTAAGCTATATAAGCTACTTAGCTATATAAGCTACATAAGCTACTTAAGCTATATAAGCTACTTAGCTATATAAGCTACTTAAGCTATATAAGCTTCTTAAGCCATATAAGCTACTTAAGCTCGGTCTTCCTCACGTCAGGCTATAATGCCTCCTATATATCCTGCACCAGAAGATTTTGCCACTCCCTTAATCCTACTTGTATACACAGGCACATTTTCATCCTTCATAGGCGATAATAGTCATATTAGCTGATCCCCAGGAAATTATAAAACAATCGACCACTGATGATGATGATGATGCTATCATGTAAAAACGTTGCGTGTAATAAACGTATTTATGGCGAGTGTTTGACCATTTTGATATGTTACTTTTTCTATTTTTAATTTTTATTCTATATGTCGCATCTATATCAGTAATATCTAAATTTTATCTTGTAGGCTATAACATCTTCGACTAAGTCGTAAATCATTAAAAACTTGTACCCAACACCTGAACATATTAGGAATTGTTCCCACGAGTATAGATTTGCGATGACCCTGGTTGGCTTAAACCTGTCCTTGAAGCTATCAGATTCGAGACAATTGTGTAATGGCCTTGCTGGGTGTGAACAAGGAAACTTCTGACAATACATTATGTAAATCTTAAATGAAGGAAAAAGATTGAGATTTTGCAAAAGATTCTTTTTTTTCTTTGATGAAGGTCATTTTTTTGTTAACATCAGGTTTGTTATTTAAAATAACGGCTATATATATATGTAATGTTTTTGTAACTAAAACGTCAAAAACATTCTAAAAGTCCTCTGACTTCAAGTTAGTACTAATTAAGGTTGTATTTGTATATAATCTAAAAGTGGTTTTGTATACTCCCAAGTCTTATATTAAATCTTTTAACGATTAATTTTGAAAAACAAAAATCGACTTTTATTAAAAACAAGATGTACTGGAGAACTAAGGTAGTAAGTGTTTCTGACACTATCTTCCTCCTCAACGTTTAGTATCACAAAAGCATAATCCTACCTTTTTAAAGTTATACTACTTTGCACATTACGCCTGGAACCCTGTTCACATTCCAGACCAAGGACTATACATTAAATACAAGAGGTACTGGATAAATGCATTTATAAGATCCTGGTAGAAAGTAGATGTTGCAAGAATGTCAGTATGGAGAATTCTCTTTTATTTTATTGGGACTTGGTGCCTTCGTGAATATTCTCAAACGTTGTTTTGGAATACCTGTTGTCTACATGTACGTGAGTTAATATTTAATGATGCTACATAGCAACTTGACGTAAATTGTAGTGGCCGCCATTGATTAAAGAAGGCTGTTCGGTTAAGCATAGGTTAGCTGTGATAATCTAAGTGTTGCTTTCTTTAAGGGGTAGTTTGTATGGGGGCCTCAATTCAATTTACTGGCGAGTATAATTCCTAGATATTTTACCTCTCACTTGTATAGTAGTTGTAATGGTGCATCCGATTTGTATTCCCTAATTTGGGGAAGCAAAAGAGTGATACACTTGACCCCTCTTACCTTCAGCCTACTCTCCAGAGCTAGTCTTGCAGCTTGCCATGTATCCAGGGCGGAGGGGATACCACTGTCTCGTCATTAAGTATGACATCTTGTTAACGATATGTTGATTGAAATGTTGAGCAAGACGAATAAAATAAATGAGTTCTGAAGAACTCTGGTCCATAAAATTCAGAGTTAATGGAGTTTGGTCTAGATCAATCTTAAACTTTCGATTGGTCGAGTAGAACCTAATCAGGTGTACTATTCTTCTAAGAAGCCATAGTGTCACAGTTTATCTACGGGGCCATTAGGGCAGACCCGGTCAATCTTTCCAGAAACCCGACCAGACTGTCAGCTCCTTATATTCTTCTTCTATAAACCTGCTAATTTTCCATCAATCATAATCTGATTCGTTTACCAACTAGCTTTATTGAATCGTTTCCTGAACGAGTATGTTGAACTCACATACCAGCTGAATCCCGACCAGCTTGTCACGCGAGTACTTCCTTTATTCATAGCGTCTGCTCTTTTCAGATATTTTAAGTAAATTATTCTCCTTTACCTTCAAAATGTCCACACTTTTATCTTAGTCTCTATACAAATTATACTTTTATTGGATTTTGCCAGACAGGTCCCCAATACTAGACTTCTATCATGTCGAGTCCTCCCTACACATTTTATTTATCGTATAGTAAAATCTTTATCTCAATCAAGTCTTAATGTTATATAAAACGTGGTTAAAGGGCACCACACACACATACGCGCGCGCGCGCACACAAGTCTTTTTTTCAAAGGTTTTAAATGTTTCCCCCTCCATATCCAATTATTATATTTAGATAGGAACGAATTATTGTTGAAAAGTTTTGTGAAATTTGTGGAAATATGTGCCTAATAATACAATTTAAATTACCAAATTACTTTTCAACCGTAGTTAAAAATTGAAAAAAAATTTGTAGCGTATTAATTAATACTCCAATTATTACATTATTGAATTATTAAAGTTTAAAATGAATAGGAAAAGAAGAAATTTATTCAGAGAAACACTTAATAATAATGTCGATTGTATACATTTTACAACAAAATAAATAAAACCAAATGTACTGTATTTAAAAAAATATTCAATAGCCAGTGATCAGCATATATAAATTATAAATTAGAAGGGAGAGATTAACTGAATGTTATTTAAAATATTTAGATGACAGAACTAAGAGTAAATCTGTCAAATGTCATCATTTATTATTATGATGTCCAAAATTCCTCGAAGTTTTAAGTTTGCAGTGAAATTGTGTACGCCTACATGTAATTACTAATATTAAAGAGGTAAAGACTAAGGCTAATTTAATAATAAATAAATAAAACCTCTTAAAACACTAACAGTTTTTATTTATGTCCTGATGTACATTTCGATTCCAAAGCAATGTTGTTCAGAGGATATTATAGTTAGACTATAGTAAGTCTAATTTCCTCTGAAGATGATTGATTTGCAATCGAAATGTACATCCGGACATGATGGTAAAAATGGTTGTATTTATTTATAATTAAAAATTACGCCACAGTTGCTCTATGTTATTATTAAGCAGAATTTGTTTTTATTATTTCGTATTTTTGTTTAATTCTTTCAAATCATTGTAATAAATGTAGGCCTCGATCAGTCCGGTACGGTTAAAACATTTGAGGCCGGGTCGAACATAAATTATGCCACACGAGATGCATGGAAAAATACCTGAGAGCGCCAAGCTGTTTGGAAATTTCCAAACACTTTCTTCCTACAGCCTTTTTTTACTGCATGATACATCGTTTTTTACGTCCATACATTAATTGAAAAGATTTATTAATAATCGATATGTGTCGCGTCGAAAACTGGAGTCAGCTTTACCTTGCTGTTTCAGGTACACGCATTTTTATAATAAATTTAGTATTATTAAAAATTGTTGCACATCTTCATATACTTTCTATCTGTTCGACTAATATAGGCAGAGTATAGTGTTACAAATACTGTTTGGTGTAAGACTGTGTAATTTGACTTCAACTTACTTCCTTAGTTTTAAAACACGTACAGGGTCATATTCAGACCTGCAACAAATGTCACTTATATCTTCAACATTTTTTTAATAGAATAATGAAACACTTCCATATTAGCATAGGACAATAATGTGCAGTGAGAAATATTTTCTGTAAATCTTCAACTGAGACCCAATTTAATCAACGTTAGTGTGACAAATTTATTTTCAATTTTGAATTGTACTACAGTGATATAATATTTATTATTAAAGACGTACAGGTCTTTATTCATTAACCATATTTCAGACTAGGATTATTGTGTCTGTAAAAACTAACGGATATGATTATTAGTCTATTAATAAATATTGAATCTCTAATAACCAAAGTTAGGATTAGAATCAACAATGAATATCGTATCTGCATTAAGTACTGTATTGAATATGATTTTTACTAAATATAGATAATGTAATTACCAATATTTGACTAGGATTAATGAATATTGTATCTGTATTAACAATGGATTAAATATAATTATTACTATACGAGTATATTGCACCTCTAACAACCTTTTAGTTTTTAGACTAGGGCATTGGAGTAGACTAGACTGGAGGACTAGGATTAACAATTAATTTTCTATCTTTATTAACTAACGTATTAGATACGATTATTGCTAAATATTGAAGTTCTAATAACCAGCGTTGGGACTAGAATTAATAATGAATATCGTATCTGCATTAAGTACTGTATTGAATATGATTTTTACAAAATATAGATAATCTAATTACCAATATTGGACTAGTATTAATGAATACAGTAACCTGAATATCCGTATTAACAACGGATTAAATTTTGGTTGAATTAAATTTTATAATTATTACTATATATTGCACCTCTAACAACCTACTTTTTAGACTAGGGCATAGGAGTAGACTAGACTGGAGGGCTAGGATTAACAATGAATATTCTACCTGTACAAACTAACGTATTAAACATGGTTATATGTGGATTAAGTAAAGTATTAAATACTATTGTTACTAAACATAGATAATCTAATTACCAATATTGGGCTAAGATTAACAATGAATATTCTACCTGTACAAACTAACGTATTAAACATGATTATATCTGCATTAAGTAAAGTATTAAATACTATTGTTACTAAACATAGATAATCTAATTACCAATATTGGGCTAGGATTAATAATGAATATTCTATCTGTATAAACTAACGTATTAAACATGATTATATCTGCATTAAGTAAAGTATTAAATACTATTGTTACTAAACATAGATAATCTAATTACCAATATTGGGCTAGGATTAATAATGAATATTCTATCTGTATAAACTAACGTATTAAACATGATTATATCTGCATTAAGTAAAGTATTAAATACTATTGTTACTAAACATAGATAATCTAATTACCAATATTGGGCTAGGATTAATAATGAATATTCTATCTGTATAAACTAACGTATTAAACATGATTATATCTGCATTAAGTAAAGTATTAAATACTATTGTTACTAAACATAGATAATCTAATTACCAATATTAGGCTAGGATTAATAATGAATATTCTACCTGTACAAACTAACGCATTAAACATGGTTATATCTGCATTAAGTAAAGTATTAAATACTATTGTTACTAAACATAGATAATCTAATTACCAATATTGGGCTAAGATTAACAATGAATATTCTACCTGTACAAACTAACGTATTAAACATGGTTATATCTGCATTAAGTAAAGTATTAAATACTATTGTTACTAAACATAGATAATCTAATTACCAATATTGGGCTAGGATTAATAATGTATATTCTATCTGTATAAACTAACGTATTAAACATGATTATATCTGCATTAAGTAAAGTATTAAATACTATTGTTACTAAACATAGATAATCTAATTACCAATATTGGGCTAGGATTAATAATGAATATTCTATCTGTATAAACTAACGTATTAAACATGATTATATCTGCATTAAGTAAAGTATTAAATACTATTGTTACTAAACATAGATAATCTAATTACCAATATTAGGCTAGGATTAATAATGAATATTCTACCTGTACAAACTAACGCATTAAACATGGTTATATCTGCATTAAGTAAAGTATTAAATACTATTGTTACTAAACATAGATAATCTAATTACCAATATTGGGCTAAGATTAACAATGAATATTCTACCTGTACAAACTAACGTATTAAACATGGTTATATCTGCATTAAGTAAAGTATTAAATACTATTGTTACTAAACATAGATAATCTAATTACCAATATTGGGCTAGGATTAATAATGTATATTCTATCTGTATAAACTAACGTATTAAACATGATTATATCTGCATTAAGTAAAGTATTAAATACTATTGTTACTAAACATAGATAATCTAATTACCAATATTGGGCTAGGATTAACAATGAGTATTCTATGTGTATAAACTAACGTATTAAATATGATTATATCTGCATTAAGTAAAGTATTAAATACTATTGTTACTAAACATAGATAATCTAATTACCAATATTGGGCTAGGATTAATAATGAATATTCTATCTGTATAAACTAACGTATTAAACATGGTTATATGTGGATTAAGTAAAGTATTAAATACTATTGTTACTAAACATAGATAATCTAATTACCAATATTGGGCTAGGATTAATAATGAATATTCTATCTGTATAAACTAACGTATTAAACATGATTATATCTGCATTAAGTAAAGTATTAAATACTATTGTTACTAAACATAGATAATCTAATTACCAATATTGGGCTAGGATTAATAATGTATATTCTATCTGTATAAACTAACGTATTAAACATGATTATATCTGCATTAAGTAAAGTATTAAATACTATTGTTACTAAACATAGATAATCTAATTACCAATATTGGGCTAGGATTAATAATGAATATTCTATGTGTATAAACTAACGTATTAAATATGATTATATCTGCATTAAGTAAAGTATTAAATACTATTGTTACCAAACATAGATAATCTAATTACCAATATTGGGCTAGGATTAATAATGAATATTCTATCTGTATAAACTAACGTATTAAACATGGTTATATGTGGATTAAGTAAAGTATTAAATACTATTGTTACTAAACATAGATAATCTAATTACCAATATTGGGCTAGGATTAATAATGAATATTCTATCTGTATAAACTAACGTATTAAACATGATTATATCTGCATTAAGTAAAGTATTAAATACTATTGTTACTAAACATAGATAATCTAATTACCAATATTGGGCTAGGATTAATAATGAATATTCTATCTGTATAAACTAACGTATTAAACATGGTTATATGTGGATTAAGTAAAGTATTAAATACTATTGTTACTAAACATAGATAATCTAATTACCAATATTGGGCTAGGATTAATAATGAATTTTCTATCTGTATAAACTAACGTATTAAACATGATTATATCTGCATTAAGTAAAGTATTAAATACTATTGTTACTAAACATAGATAATCTAATTACCAATATTGGGCTAGGATTAATAATGAATATTCTATCTGTATAAACTAACGTATTAAACATGGTTATATGTGGATTAAGTAAAGTATTAAATACTATTGTTACTAAACATAGATAATCTAATTACCAATATTGGGCTAGGATTAACAATGAGTATTCTATGTGTATAAACTAACGTATTAAACATGATTATATCTGCATTAGGTAAAGTATTAAATACTATTGTTACTAAACATAAGTAATCTAATTACCAATATTGGGCTAGGATTAATAATGAATATTCTACCTGTACAAACTAACGCATTAAACATGGTTATATCTGGATTAAGTAAAGTATTAAATACTATTGTTACTAAACATAAGTAATCTAATTACCAATATTGGGCTAGGATTAATAATGAATATTCTACCTGTACAAACTAACGTATTAAACATGATTATATCTGGATTAAGTAAAGTATTAAATACTATTGTTACTAAACATAGATAATCTAATTACCAATATTGGGCTAGGATTAATAATGAATATTCTATCTCTATGCCTTAACTTACTAAATATGATTATTACTAGACATCGAGCATCTAGTAGTTAGCTGTTTAATAATAAGCAATTGAGTCTGTGATTTTTATGAATATTTTATCTGTAATGAATACGTGTAAGTTGACGTCCAAGTTTCGTACGAGATGTTCTCTTCGATACGATCTGCGATAGTGTGTAAATGCGGAGTTCAGTGACGAAGACGCGACTGTTGTCCGTGAAATCTCTTTCCTACGTCATCTAAACGTTTTTGTATTTTGCTATTTCCATGTGTTACACACAGTATTTTAGTTGTATTTCTTCTTTTAGTAAATATTACGAAAAATAATTTCCTTCAATTGTATCAATTTATTTGTAAATTGATTTTAATTATTTAATTTTAGTTCTATTTTTACAATTGCCATTTGGTTCTCTCTGATTTTAGTGTTCTGAGCTTGTTTCGTAAATACTGTGTAAGTAAAAGGATTTGTTAATATTTTAGTTTCAGTTCATTTTAGGTTTTGTAGTCGCAATAATTTGTTAAAGGTGGTAATAACCTTTTTTGGTCCTTCTCTAAAAATAGTGTTAGTTAAATCTGTTTTGCGCATGCGTCTTTACGATTGACACGATTTTTCGCCAGAGAACTGCTAAAACAACACATTTCAAACCAAACCGTTCAAATGGAACAACGCCACTGAATTAGCTTACGTTTAGGTTAATAGGCTCAATGTTTTCCCACTCAATGCGTTTCTATTCGCACGCTCTGTTATTTTGTGTTTACCCACGATTGTTTATCTGACAGCCAAGTTATGTAAACACATTAAAATCGCATTTTTCAACACCAATAACAGACTTCAGACTAACAGCCATACCTTTTGCTTTTATAGGTCATGTCCTTCGTTATGGAGACTGTGATGATACGATTTAATAGCTGCCTTAAATTCAGTATCATAATTGTATCTATTACTTACTAGCATTAATTATTAGTACAGTAAAACCTCTCACATCCGGATCAATATGGCGACAGCCCGATCCGGATAGAAAAAATCCGGATATGGAAGGGGTTGTGTAATGTACGTGTGTACTATGTAATCACAACCATTCCAATTGGAAGTAAATGTATGATTGTTTTAAGTAAATATGTTACACTTATTGGAGATTGTAATTATTTTGTAATAGCAGTAAAGAACTGTAAGTACAATATAGTTACATACCTGTATGTACAGTTTCTTAATACTGTACATACATATGTACATTCATTATAAGTTTTGGTAAAAAAAAACATATAATGGAGGTTTACTTGTTTCGTTGAATACTTTTCTTTAATAAAATATTTCGCCACCTTCGAAAGAGTAAACGATCGGCTGGTGTTGCTTCGACATCTCGAGAGCTGGTCAAATTCCTGGAGAGCTTAATTGTGTGTCATGGTTTGTTTTCTTTCATTTTCGGCAGGCGCTGGCTGTGGTGCTCACTAGTCTATAATACCACTATATAGCAGTAAACTCATGAGCTTCATGTTCTTTCATCCATTCAGTCGTGCCAACACTGTTCATGCCTTTACAACCATGAATGTTTCGAAAAAGATGGACGATTTCTTCATTTTTTGCAATAACCGTTCTCCGTTTGTAATACGTTCTCAATCCCCTTATTGTTTGTTCTATGACTATACGTTTGCCATTAGTTTAGTGTTATCGGCCTGATTGCACCCCATGCTGTAGCAATCCATAAAGGGACATCTAGCAAGTCTGCGTTTGTAATACGTTCTCAATCCCCTTATTGTTTGTTCTATGACTATACGTTTGCCATTAGTTTAGTGTTATCGGCCTGATTGCACCCCATGCTGTAGCAATCCATAAAGGGACATCTAGCAAGTCTGCGTTTGTAATACGTTCTCAATCCCCTTATTGTTTGTTCTATGACTATACGTTTGCCATTAGTTTAGTGTTATCGGCCTGATTGCACCCCATGCTGTAGCAATCCATAAAGGGACATCTAGCAAGTCTGCGTTTGTAATACGTTCTCAATCCCCTTATTGTTTGTTCTATGACTATACGTTTGCCATTAGTTTAGTGTTATCGGCCTGATTGCACCCCATGCTGTAGCAATCCATAAAGGGACATCTAGCAAGTCTCCGTTTGTAATACGTTCTCAATCCCCTTATTGTTTGTTCTATGACTATACGTTTGCCATTAGTTTAGTGTTATCGGCCTGATTGCACCCCATGCTGTAGCAATCCATAAAGGGACATCTAGCAAGTCTGCGTTTGTAATACGTTCTCAATCCCCTTATTGTTTGTTCTATGACTATACGTTTGCCATTAGTTTAGTGTTATCGGCCTGATTGCACCCCATGCTGTAGCAATCCATAAAGGGACATCTAGCAAGTCTGCGTTTGTAATACGTTCTCAATCCCCTTATTGTTTGTTCTATGACTATACGTTTGCCATTAGTTTAGTGTTATCGGCCTGATTGCACCCCATGCTGTAGCAATCCATAAAGGGACATCTAGCAAGTCTGCGTTTGTAATACGTTCTCAATCCCCTTATTGTTTGTTCTATGACTATACGTTTGCCATTAGTTTAGTGTTATCGGCCTGATTGCACCCCATGCTGTAGCAATCCATAAAGGGACATCTAGCAAGTCTGCGTTTGTAATACGTTCTCAATCCCCTTATTGTTTGTTCTATGACTATACGTTTGCCATTAGTTTAGTGTTATCGGCCTGATTGCACCCCATGCTGTAGCAATCCATAAAGGGACATCTAGCAAGTCTGCGTTTGTAATACGTTCTCAATCCCCTTATTGTTTGTTCTATGACTATACGTTTGCCATTAGTTTAGTGTTATCGGCCTGATTGCATCCCATGCTGTAACAATCCATAAAGGGACTTCTAGCAAGTCTGCGTTTGTAATACGTTCTCAATCCCCTTATTGTTTGTTCTATGACTATACGTTTGCCATTAGTTTAGTGTTATCGGCCTGATTGCACCCCATGCTGTAGCAATCCATAAAGGGACATCTAGCAAGTCTGCGTTTGTAATACGTTCTCAATCCCCTTATTGTTTGTTCTATGACTATACGTTTGCCATTAGTTTAGTGTTATCGGCCTGATTGCACCCCATGCTGTAGCAATCCATAAAGGGACATCTAGCAAGTCTGCGTTTGTAATACGTTCTCAATCCCCTTATTGTTTGTTCTATGACTATACGTTTGCCATTAGTTTAGTGTTATCGGCCTGATTGCACCCCATGCTGTAGCAATCCATAAAGGGACATCTAGCAAGTCTGCGTTTGTAATACGTTCTCAATCCCCTTATTGTTTGTTCTATGACTATACGTTTGCCATTAGTTTAGTGTTATCGGCCTGATTGCACCCCATGCTGTAGCAATCCATAAAGGGACATCTAGCAAGTCTGCGTTTGTAATACGTTCTCAATCCCCTTATTGTTTGTTCTATGACTATACGTTTGCCATTAGTTTAGTGTTATCGGCCTGATTGCACCCCATGCTGTAGCAATCCATAAAGGGACATCTAGCAAGTCTGCGTTTGTAATACGTTCTCAATCCCCTTATTGTTTGTTCTATGACTATACGTTTGCCATTAGTTTAGTGTTATCGGCCTGATTGCACCCCATGCTGTAGCAATCCATAAAGGGACATCTAGCAAGTCTGCGTTTGTAATACGTTCTCAATCCCCTTATTGTTTGTTCTATGACTATACGTTTGCCATTAGTTTAGTGTTATCGGCCTGATTGCACCCCATGCTGTAGCAATCCATAAAGGGACATCTAGCAAGTCTGCGTTTGTAATACGTTCTCAATCCCCTTATTGTTTGTTCTATGACTATACGTTTGCCATTAGTTTAGTGTTATCGGCCTGATTGCACCCCATGCTGTAGCAATCCATAAAGGGACATCTAGCAAGTCTCCGTTTGTAATACGTTCTCAATCCCCTTATTGTTTGTTCTATGACTATACGTTTGCCATTAGTTTAGTGTTATCGGCCTGATTGCACCCCATGCTGTAGCAATCCATAAAGGGACATCTAGCAAGTCTGCGTTTGTAATACGTTCTCAATCCCCTTATTGTTTGTTCTATGACTATACGTTTGCCATTAGTTTAGTGTTATCGGCCTGATTGCACCCCATGCTGTAGCAATCCATAAAGGGACATCTAGCAAGTCTGCGTTTGTAATACGTTCTCAATCCCCTTATTGTTTGTTCTATGACTATACGTTTGCCATTAGTTTAGTGTTATCGGCCTGATTGCACCCCATGCTGTAGCAATCCATAAAGGGACATCTAGCAAGTCTGCGTTTGTAATACGTTCTCAATCCCCTTATTGTTTGTTCTATGACTATACGTTTGCCATTAGTTTAGTGTTATCGGCCTGATTGCACCCCATGCTGTAGCAATCCATAAAGGGACATCTAGCAAGTCTGCGTTTGTAATACGTTCTCAATCCCCTTATTGTTTGTTCTATGACTATACGTTTGCCATTAGTTTAGTGTTATCGGCCTGATTGCACCCCATGCTGTAGCAATCCATAAAGGGACATCTAGCAAGTCTGCGTTTGTAATACGTTCTCAATCCCCTTATTGTTTGTTCTATGACTATACGTTTGCCATTAGTTTAGTGTTATCGGCCTGATTGCACCCCATGCTGTAGCAATCCATAAAGGGACATCTAGCAAGTCTGCGTTTGTAATACGTTCTCAATCCCCTTATTGTTTGTTCTATGACTATACGTTTGCCATTAGTTTAGTGTTATCGGCCTGATTGCACCCCATGCTGTAGCAATCCATAAAGGGACATCTAGCAAGTCTGCGTTTGTAATACGTTCTCAATCCCCTTATTGTTTGTTCTATGACTATACGTTTGCCATTAGTTTAGTGTTATCGGCCTGATTGCACCCCATGCTGTAGCAATCCATAAAGGGACATCTAGCAAGTCTGCGTTTGTAATACGTTCTCAATCCCCTTATTGTTTGTTCTATGACTATACGTTTGCCATTAGTTTAGTGTTATCGGCCTGATTGCACCCCATGCTGTAGCAATCCATAAAGGGACATCTAGCAAGTCTCCGTTTGTAATACGTTCTCAATCCCCTTATTGTTTGTTCTATGACTATACGTTTGCCATTAGTTTAGTGTTATCGGCCTGATTGCACCCCATGCTGTAGCAATCCATAAAGGGACATCTAGCAAGTCTGCGTTTGTAATACGTTCTCAATCCCCTTATTGTTTGTTCTATGACTATACGTTTGCCATTAGTTTAGTGTTATCGGCCTGATTGCACCCCATGCTGTAGCAATCCATAAAGGGACATCTAGCAAGTCTGCGTTTGTAATACGTTCTTAATCCCCTTATTGTTTGTTCTATGACTATACGTTTGCCATTAGTTTAGTGTTATCGGCCTGATTGCACCCCATGCTGTAGCAATCCATAAAGGGACATCTAGCAAGTCTCCGTTTGTAATACGTTCTCAATCCCCTTATTGTTTGTTCTATGACTATACGTTTGCCATTAGTTTAGTGTTATCGGCCTGATTGCACCCCATGCTGTAGCAATCCATAAAGGGACATCTAGCAAGTCTGCGTTTGTAATACGTTCTCAATCCCCTTATTGTTTGTTCTATGACTATACGTTTGCCATTAGTTTAGTGTTATCGGCCTGATTGCACCCCATGCTGTAGCAATCCATAAAGGGACATCTAGCAAGTCTGCGTTTTGTAGGCACTCAGGTACACTTCTTCCCTCATTCATACCGGGCTAACTTACGGCGATATAGGAAACACATTTTTCGGCCATACTGTATATTGTAGATTACACATTCTAGGTAAACGGTACTGAGACTCGAACACAACTGGGCGAGTCGGGAAATAACAAAGAGCCGACTGCCAGCGCCAGAAAACTGGTCCGACGGTAAAGCGCCTTGCGGAATAAAGATACTTAATTTATTTCCATATTACGTCCGGATATGAGAGAGCATAGTATGTTAGGTTTTACGGTACTTTATTTATTACTATTTTTTACTATGAGTGTTAATTATTTTTTACTTGGGTACAATTAATGTACTAAATAGACCCAATATTAAATATGTATGTAAGAATATAAAGCAGTAAATTGAACTATTGCAAAAGCCATATACTGAGAAACATCAGTGTCAGTGGCTTTAGTCAAATATTTAAATATTAAAAGTAGAGAAAATTTATATTTATAATATTAGAACTGTTTTTATTAAAGCTCATTATAAGACAAAACATATTTGAAGTGTTTTAGTTGTTAATGAATGTTTTAAAGTAATATTTTTATTTATTTATTATAATATATTAGTGTACGTGTTTCCTCAACTAATAACCCGTCAATATTTGTTGTCTATTTTTGCCAGTGAGTCATCTATGGTTTTTGTGCGTTCCTCTTCTTTAACATTTATTGCAAGTAGAGTTCTGGATCAGAGGCGTTTATATTTAATTGGTAAAAACGAGGAGGGGATTCCTTTTTGCAAGGAAGTTTATTTGGGACGAACGGAAGGTAGTGTAATTCTGGGGGACTGTTTTTATTTAAACTCAATTGGGATTGGCTGTCTAGTATTTTCTCGTAGTTTTTTGTGGGCAAGAACTACTCTTAAAACTACGCGGTTCAAAAGCTAACAAATTAACTTAAAAAGGTATTGCAACTCACATTAAAATAAATTAACTTAGACTAAAATACAAAATGGCTTAAAGGAAGGGAGGAAAAGGGAATATTAGGGAGAATCCAGAGGTGTAAGACGTTCGGAGGGAATCTGGTAGGACTTCAGAGCGAGGTCTGGGAGAGCTCCAGTGGAATGGTTGAGATCCTGGATGTGTTCGATGTTCCAAAAGGTTTACCAGGTTAAAGTTCCAAATGCATATGTGATATAAAATATATATAACTGTTGGAATCTGGTAGGACTTCAGAGCGAGGTCTGGGAGAGCTCCAATGGAATGGTTGAGATCCTGGATGTGTTCGATGTTCCAAAAGGTTTACCAGGTTAAAGTTCCAAATGCATCTGTGATATAAAATATATATAACTGTTGGAATCTGGTAGGACTTCAGAGCGAGGTCTGGGAGAGCTCCAATGGAATGGTTGAGATCCTGGATGTGTTCGATGTTCCAAAAGGTTTACCAGGTTAAAGTTCCAAATGCATCTGTGATATAAAATATATATAACTGTTGGAATCTGGTAGGACTTCAGAGCGAGGTCTGGGAGAGCTCCAATGGAATGGTTGAGATCCTGGATGTGTTCGATGTTCCAAAAGGTTTACCAGGTTAAAGTTCCAAATGCATCTGTGATATAAAATATATATAACTGTTGGAATCTGGTAGGACTTCAGAGCGAGGTCTGGGAGAGCTCCAATGGAATGGTTGAGATCCTGGATGTGTTCGATGTTCCAAAAGGTTTACCAGGTTAAAGTTCCAAATGCATCTGTGATATAAAATATATATAACTGTTAAACATAGGCAACTTTTAAAAATTGTTTAGTGAAAAAATCGTTTAAAAGTGAAATGTATTTAAAAATATTGTATTTATTCATAACGTAATAAAAGACTTTACAATGTGGCCCAATAGTCTTAGCGTAAAATGGACGTTTTTAATGTAGAGTCAAACCAGGAAAACAAAATTCATTGCTTTCCTTGTTAATGCACGATGGTGTGCTACTAACACAGTAAAAGTTCAACAAACAATGTTTATTGCATCTAAACTTGTTTATTGCATGCCGAACAATCTTAGTTAACGATAGAAATTAGATTATATGTTGAAAAATTAATGACACTATTGTCAATTACTGTTGTTTATTAGTCACATTATGTGCGCTAATAACAAACAGATTGAGGCACTTTGTTGCATTTGAATATACGAGTCAAACGCTCGTTTTAACGTGCGCTTTTTCAGTTGACTGTACGAATAGAGTTCACGTTTTAATGTGCACAATTTTACATTTCATTGTACGAGGCATGTACTCATTTTAACGTGTGCCCTTTTATAGTTGACTGTACGATTCAAGTCCTCGTTTTAACGTGCAGAATTTTACAGATGACTGTACGAGTTTAGTGCATGTTTCAACGTGTGTACTTACACATGTTTTACATATGTAATAGAATATATTACACATGTTTATTTAAGGAATTAAATTATATTCTTTTGGTTATTTTGTATACAGTATGATGTATGTAACAGTGTTAATACAGTTTTAAAATTTATGTGATACAAAGTTGTTTGCCTTTCCGAAAGCGATTTTCGTTTTAGGTGATCTTTAAACGCATTTTGATTAAAAAAAAAAAAACTATTCGTCTAGGCCACAAACTGACTCACGATAGCTGAATAATAACCAGCAATACTGTACTATACTTATTAATGTCTTAGCTAGGAATATCTTTCGCTGAGGGTTTTTCGCGGTTGTAGCCAGTGATTTGAGAGGTAACCTTTTGGGAATCAAAGATAAACCTTATTAAATATGTCCCACTTACCCCATAATGCACAACGCAAAAATTACAAGTTTTAACAAAGACAGGATTGTTAGTTTTATCCAAAAGAATGCTTGTTTTTCGTAGACTTACTTTTCTATTTGAACTTAAAAACAAGTAATATATATCAAAACAAGCAATTAAAAAAAAAAAACAAAGTAAATTCCTACTGAGGTCAACAAAGAAAAAAATTATTTTAGTTACTTTATATTTTATAAGTACATATAAGTTTTTAGATATTCTATTCTAGGTACTGGAATGTTGGTGCAGTGCCAAAGCGGGATAGGCTTTGAACATGAAGATTCATAGTTCGAATCTGGCTAGACCCCCAATATTTTATAATTTAATTAATAATTAAATATTTGAAAAACTGAATTAACATCAATTGTCTACTGGGTAAACAAATGTATTTGAACTTGATTGTATTAATAGAAACATATTTTATTAACCTTTGTACAAGCCATTTATAAGGAGAGTGTGGGCTAATATAAGGAATTGAATGATATAGATTTTTAGTTTCGTGTCATAATTAGAGTGGTTCTAACCCCTAGACTTCTAAAGGCTGGATGCGGCTGTGTAGTAAGAATATTTACATTCCAGTAGCAGAGCAATAGAAGTTTACAATAATAAATATAAGAACGCAGCAGCGTGAAAATTAATATAAGTAACAAAAACCTTGGGCCGCAAAGAAATAGAAACATAAGTTAAAATCTTTGTGCAGATTTCGCTAACAGCTGACTTCTATTCCATTGTAGCAATTTTGATGATAATTCTGTTAGCAAATGTACATCAATGTTTTGTAACCACTACTTCCATCTGTTGTAGCGAAAACGTCTTTAGGCGCTTCTGATATTTTTTTTTTAGAACCAAGTTCAATTGAATTCGTTTAAATAATGATCGCAGCCAGTAAATATTTGAATATTAAATAAACCTATTTAGCAGTTTTCATTCAAGTTTTTACTAAAGTCGGGCAGCTCCACGATTACCATATTTTTCAATTTCTTCTATTAGCTCACACTTATTATATATATCTTGTTAATATTTTCAATCGTTAATAAAATACATTTTGTTCACCCACTCAAGTTAATATAATATGGACCTTATATAATAATTCTCAAAATAATATTTTTTTAAACTTGTAGGGGATGACAATTGATGTTAGTACAGTTTTTTTTACCAATATTGATTGATTAATTAAATGTTATGAAATAATTTTAGTTTTATATAAGGGAAAACGTTTCACAAAGGGGCAAGGTATGCAATATAGTTATTTCGTCACATTTGTTTTAAAATAAGTTATAACATATGATTTCATAAAACAGCTGATTTTATGTGATAGGCTATATATGGTTGAACAGATATTTAACTCATAGTTTATGTTACTTTTTTTTATATTAATTGTAACGATTTAATAAAAAATAACTAAAATACTTAAACTACATTTTATATGTTTCCTAGGAACATATGTTTTCTATGATTCTATGTTGACCTTAATAGGAATTGACTCTAAAAATGTTTTGTTTATATTACTTGTTAATTAGGTTGGGATTTTCTTTATTATATTACTGCATAGAAAGTTACAATCGTATCAGAATGACAGCAGCGTTAACGAAATTAAAAAGCGTATTTTAATTGATGTTCTCTTAGTGTTAAACCTTTTAATGTTACAAACTTTGTTACTAACAGTTTGATTACTTCCCAGAATCTATTATTATTATTGTATAGCAAAAATCTTTTAACTGGCCAGAATCGCCGTTGAATTCTGTACCTTTTAATAGACACAAGGCAACTGTTTATTTAATCAAGAACTGATGCAGTAAACACGATACGTCAGTTTGCGTTAACAAAGACTTGTAGCTAAAGACGTCAGTGTACGGTTGGATAAGTAAAACTATTAAACCATCTTACATCAGCGTTCATTCAGTTTACAGCTGATCGAGCCATTGATTAAGCGTGTTTCATATAATTATGGTAATGACATTAAAATTCATTGTCATATTCCATATAGCTATTCAAACGAAACGAAAACCAATTGGCTGTGGTTAATAATTTTCTATTTTAGCTTTGTTTAAGAGTGAAGTTTGTGTATTCAGCTATGTTTTTCTTAGACATACGTTTTTTTAGAGGCTGCATCTTCATACAGCTTCGGTTTGATTTGTACTGTAAAATCTACTGTCATTTGTAGCACAATTAAAATTAGAAAATTATTTTGAAAGACAAGACAAAAAAGGCTTTACAGGCTTATCGCCCCTTCCAACCATCAGGATGGTTTCAATGGCAAGACATCGCTTCATTATTTATTAATGCACCATTACATTTCTTCTTCTTTCTTCTGTGAGACATTAGAAGTTATAATAATAACTTTAATTATCAAACGTAAAGTTCTTCCATACGTACGGAATGGCAACACCGCAAACACCTCTTGTTAGAATGTTACCTTCTCTAAATACCTTTATAATTTTTACTCAACTATTATTTGTTTTATTAATTTCCTTTAATCCCCTTTCTCCAATTCTATTTCAAAGACATCAAATAATTTTAATGTGACTTTAATAAAATGAACATATATAAGCGTTCATTTCCAGGCAAGAAAATTAAACATCCACTCTAGATACGTTGGAAACATTTTAACGTATTGTCTGTATGATCAAATCTGTCTTGTAGCCTGGGCTGGCTCAAACGTGAATTATCACTTGCAGCCACTCACAGCTGTTTCTTTAATGATCCACCTTCCAGCATCCCCACTTAGTAAATTAACTATTTTTACCCTAATTGTAATTTCGGAGTTTTTATCGTATAATTGAAAAGTATGTAAAAATTATAAGAAGATCAATTCGAAACAACAATAAAATTTAGCCTTTTTAGGCGTCGTAAAAATCATAAATTTAACAAAACACATGGCGTTTGGTATCGTTCTCCTTATATTCTTGCGTACTTTTCAAATATTTGGTAGAAATTGAGATATTATGATTAAAGTAAGAAACTTAAGCTACCTGGTTGGGAGTGTTAATAGTCGGCTCATTAAGGAACAGCTACAAGTGCTAAGATACGTCTGGGTCAGCCCGGGTCCACAAGACACGTTAGATCATTCAAGATACAGTTCAATACGTTACTGGAAATGCTAACCATCGCATCCTCACGGACAAATGAGAAAGTTACTAAAGGACAAAAAATATTAAGCATTATACCGAGTTTTTGCATATAATTTAGAGAAAGAATTTGTCTAAGTACATACAATTTTGAAATTAAATCTTTGTACAATGTCCAATACATGTTGAATATTATTTTAATTTGGTTTCCTTGATATATTTTTGAAAGTTATTTGTAACGCCAAATATTGTTAACCCAAAAACATTGCAGAGAGAAATAGGTAATGAAAAGTAGAAAGACATAATTTTTTGACGAGTTGTCATTCTACACGGTTAGTACAACTACTTTATTAAGTGAAAAATAATAATAAAATTTATTTAAGAGCTTAGAAACCTGTAATTGCTGCAGGGAACACTTTTTTTTAACTGAACCTAATGTACTTGTTTTCTAGACGTTTATTGAGAATTTTAAAGACGTTTGATGCTGCGATTTACCCTGTTTTCTAATTCTATTCAAACCCACTTTGAGAATTAGAAATTTTATAAACTACGTCATTCGCAAGATAAAATGTGATGTGGAACAAGGCCGAGAAAACCTGTTTCGCAACAGTTAATCCATCACGGCCAAATATTGCAACAGCGTGAGTTAAGGAGAGTATCGGTTTCGGAAATTGTGAGTTGTATGAAAGGTGTGGCTGAAAAGTAACGTAAATTATTTTTTGTTTCGTGGTGTTTGCTAGACACAAATTTATTAAATACCTGCAAAACGCGTATAAGTATTTTGAAAACTTAAAAAAACTTGACAAACGACTTGTTCAATAAACAAATTTCATCAGCTTTATGCCTCATATTGTTTTAAGGTTTTTAGTAACAGCAAGGAATAAGCTTAAGTAACACAACTTGAGTATTTCACACTGTCGTGGCCTTGCACTTGAGACCTCAGATGTCCCTGATTTTTTACTGTCCTTCATATCAAAACATTTTGACTATATTCAAGAACTATTATAATACACAAACTTTATGAAAATCTTTACGTTTTCATTTTTTGTGTACTTTTTAGGCGACTAACTAGTGTGACCATTTATATCCTCTTCAAAGGATACACAAGAAATGAGAATATCAGTAGGAATAAGGTAGGGGATGATGGCATCCAGGGAGGGTCGCGTTTCTAAAGTAAACCTACTCTCTTTTTGGTTAATAAAGACTTGTGACAAGCTACACCCATTTGTAAACAAAATATATGAAAAAAGCGACCAGTGAAATTAACGACCATCACGGAATGTGCGAAATATGCGTGCAAACTACCCCTTCCGTCGCCAAGGTCATTCTACCAAGGGTTATCTACTCCAGATTGCGCCAAATAACCGACCAAGGTACCCTTCCACTACTTATTACAGTTAGACATTAGAAGAAAGCTGAAGTATAAGAAAGTAAATACAGCTATTGGAAAAACAATGAAGGAAATGGTAACAAAAACTCTCTCCTACATTCAAAACCTGTATTTTATTGACGAACATAAAAAAGAGAAACATACAAAAATATGTAAATAATACAAACAAATATTATAAAATACTATAAAAAGGTTACAAAAAATTATAAAACAAATATTAAAAAAAATCATTCATGAAGCTTTCTAAAGGCTGATTTTAAACACGCCTAAATGTTAGAATTAATTTATTATGATTTAGCCAGTACAAAACCTGGTTAAAGTGTGACGAAAATTTAAAAAACCATATAAAAAATGTGGAATAACCAGAGCAGGTATAGGCCTAGTTCTGTGATGGTCGCTTATTTCACTGAAGAGTAAGACTCTAGGCGCAGGTAGAAAATTCGTATTGGTCGCTTATTTCGCTGAAGAGTAAGACTGTAGGCACAGGTAGAAAATTCTTATTGGTCGCTTATTTCGTTAAAGAGTAAGACTCTAGGCACAGGTAGAAAATTCTTATTGGTCGCTTATTTCGCTGAAGAGTAAGACTGTAGGCACAGGTAGAAAATTCTTATTGGTCGCTTATTTCGCTGAAGAGTAAGACTGTAGGCACAGGTAGAAAATTCTTATTGGTCGCTTATTTCGCTAGTACCTTTATTCACGACACCTTGTAAAAAGATGGCTAAGGAAGGGTAGTTGGAATCAGGTAAGGGTGAGAAATACAGTCATTCTGATGCCTGGTTCAGAAAATAGCGCAAATTACGACATCGGGTTAGCAGGTTCGCTTACCTGAAGACATACTCTATTGGAGTAATAAAGAGGTACCCTGATACAACCTTTTGTAACAAGAATAAGTTAGGGCAGGTTTTAATTAGCCAGAACTAAGTCCGATCATTCAGTAAAAGAGGACATAACGATCCAATAATATTAGGAATATCGCGTGTGCAGGGTAGTGAATGAAGTAGACCTGTCCTTTGACGGGATAATGAATGGTGTCAAACTGCAAACAGGCCTTACACGTTAATGTAGGCTACTTACCGGTCCATACTGCGAAAGGAATTTCTTCATTAGTGACTTCACAACACTGTATACGCAAACCTTTACAGTTGGCGCTATATGGTAATGATCAAGAAATTAAATGTTGGGATCTACAGTACATGTGATGTTGATTACGTCATACATTCATTGTTACATTGTTTCACGTTTTATATACGCTATTGAACAATTAAATAAACACCACACACACACACACACGGAAAACATTTTCGATATTTCTGTTTCAGAATTTTAATGAAGTTGTAAAAGAATTATAACTTGGGTGTTCTTTTAAATATTAAAGACATGATGTCCTTCTATATTAGATTTTTATTAAACTATAACATCATTCAGTATTCTAATAGCCACTATAAAATGATTTTAATCAAGTGGTTTCGTCATTTAAATAAAATATTAAAGTTATGAAGCAAAGAATCTCTTTTTACAAACGTTTTTCTATTAATGCATACTTTGTGGGTGTTTCAAAGATAATTTTTTACAACATATTTTCCAATCTCGCTCTATTTTGATATAAATGACGATACGCTGAGGTTGTAGCCTAGATGTTTTTAATTGTAAAGATAAATGGAGATTGTTTAAAATAAATTCTTTTGTTTCTTTCGGAATTGAACCCGTTTGTTCTTAATAATCAAGGGATATTTTTAAAGTTTCAAAGCAGCTTTTTTTAAAGATGAAAGTCATATAACCCAAATAATATATAGCCTATATATATATGATGAATAGATAAATATTCGGAATACATCCGTATATTTTGCAGTGCATAAAAACACATTTTGACACTTCGACGTTTTTAAAAACGCATTTTTGCAGATTCGACGTTTCGCCAGAATCTCATCTGGGATTGACGAGATGAACCCAACAGCAGTTGAAGCGCGAATGAAACTAATACAATATATATATATATATATATATATATATATATATATATATATATATGTGTGTGTGTGTGTGTGTGTATATACATATATATATATATATATATATATATATATATATATATATATATTAAAACAACATAGGTTATTCAAATACAAGAATATTTATTAATTTATATTCAAAGCTTTTCGTTGGTAAACATTACCAACATCATCAGGAATGAAAATGACAATAATATATATATATATATATATATATATATATATATATATATAATATGTATAATGTATATACACACGCGTATATATATATATATATATAATAATTAATAAATTAAAAATATTTCAAAAACAAGAATACTTTTAAATAATATTCGAGCTAAAACTTTATAGGTTATGTTTAATATATATATTTTTTTTAGTTAATTTCACTGAGGATGACGACAAATTAGTCGTTGAAACGCGTTTGAAATAAAAAAAATTTTATATTTGTGAGTTGTACCATATTTTTATTCTTTAAGAATACTTTTAATGAATTTATTTATTCAAAGCTTTTCGCCGATAAAATAGTACCAGCATCTTCAGGAAAATAATTATCTAATAAAATCTAATATATCTCACATATAATATATATGTGTGTGTGTGTATGTATATATATCAGCATATTAATAATCGTCACTAATAAATTTTATTATGATTTAGCAGTAATTTTCAATTAATTTTAAGTAGTTGTACACCATACTTTACATTTTAAATATTAAAATTTTAATAAAAATTTCCAGGAGAAATATAAGAAGTTTTCTTTTAAATTGACGTAAGACATTTAAGTGTCTCATAAACCGTATGTGGCACCTCTCAACATATGGACAAATCAAGCGTCATAGCTCTATACATCATTCGAAGTACCCGAACGAATACTTGAAGCTGAAAGTAAAAACATAGTAAAGCATATCATGTTTATTTGTAAGTGATTTAGGGCGAGTATAAATTTTGTGATAGTAAACATAAAACAAACAGTGTTATAATTTTTTTTGTAGTTTTAGCCGATCCTCCACACGACCTACCGATTACAAAAGCTAGGCAAAAATTGTAATTTATGGTCCTTAATTTGGTCCCACGTATAATCAATTAATATACCTGTTAGTAATTAATTTGCATAAAACAGCTGGTGAAGGACTTTAGAGAGATCATGTGGCAGGTTATATCGACCCCTCTGTCAAGCCCATAAAGGGTGTCGAGGTACGTAATCAGGGATCACATGTGCAGAATGATCATCTCTATATTGAGGTCATTTATCTCTACATCTCATACATCTCTTTAACACCCTTCACCCTTCCCCACCCTTGTTAGAATCAACGCTTTCTTTCAATCAGCAAATCTACGTCACGAATGAAGGATGTAGGTTTCAGTCTCAAAATAACTTATGTCGACATTTTAAGTGTCGCTCTGTGCGTTGCCTTTACAGAAAGGAACCGTTATATTTCTGTAGTGCCTGCCACAGATATTGTCAGACAGTCGTTGTCATCTGTGTATTGCAATGGGTATGTTACGCATAAACGTGAAAGCATGCTTATATGCAGACTATCTATTGTTTCTGCTTGTCATTGTGTTCACATATTAAGTAACGCCTTAAGCATTTTAGATTTTAAATTTCTGAATTAAACGACAAAAAACAGCCCGTTCCAAACTGGTTAGATATACATTTACTTATCAACCTTACATTTATTTTTAGTTGTAAGGCTCTTCAGCTGCTTCATCCGGGCTCTTCAGCTGCTTAATTACACCGGATTATGAAGAAGCATTATGAAGAAGATTATGTTAAGTGATTTCATTCAGAGCTGTTAGACGATAACGTAACACGATTATTATCGTCTTCAAAGTATAGGCAATGTTGGGAATTTATTTAGCATTAAAGTAAACACATAAAAGCCCCAAATAGAGGATATACGAAGGCATCGCGTGTGCAGGATCGGTCTTGTTGCACACCTACTCTCTATCGAAGTATCTATCTGTTACTCCTCGTTGTAAAGACAGGTTTGAAGAATGGTAGGTAGAATTATTTAAGTCTATGAAAAGGTCATAATAATCGTCTTGTTACTTAGAAAAAGGACAAATTATGCCAATACGATCGCATTTGCGCGTCCTAAATTATACCTACTTTCTATGATTCTAAAAGAGGTGTTGCACTCTCTCGTACGGGAAACTTACAGGAAAGGTGAAGGAATTAAGTGGGGCTAAGGGAAGGACTTAACTATCCCCTGTTACTGGTAAGAGGGAATAATTAGGGCATGACGTGTGCAGTGTAGCGTATAGTTGAATTACTTTGACAAAAATCGCCTCGCGCAGGCATGTGGGGGTGAGGGGTGGGGTTTGGCCGCTTGCGATGGGGAGGAGGAAGAGAAAGTTCTAAGTAGAAACGCTACTAGCTTCACTACATACTTTTAGCTGCGTTGAATCATTTATGGACGTCAAGAGGAAAAACCTGGGTACTACCCGGTTGCACCATTTCTTAAAGAAGCTTTAAACACGTGCACTAGCAAATACAAAAGATAATATAAAACACAAATCAAAACAGAACACCGGAAAATGTTTTTGGAAAAGTAAGTGTAGATCCACCACCTGCTGCTTTCACGACCAACTGAAGTGTCACTCAGATCTGTCGCCCTAATGCGCATGCGCACTGGCGCCTCTTGGCAGTACGCATCTAATACTCCGATTTTTCAAAGTGATTCGATTATCTACTGTCTATCGAAGTCATGAAGGGGTGTCCACACGTTCTCCTACTTGTGACAAGAAGGTAAGCAGAGTATACAGAATTAGATAAGCCTAAGCATAAAAAAAGATCCCTTGCTACTGGATTGCGGAAAATGAAGGCGTTGCGTAGGCTGGTTCGCTACCTGAAGTAAATCTGCTCTCAACCGGGGAGATGTGTAACTTCACCCGCTACCAGGTTGAGTTTAATAAACGGATGTTCAGTGCAAATTAGTATAGTGCAGAAATGAATGTATTAGAGTCGTTAAGGTTACACACGCGTTCCGAGTACCCTAAGGCAGCGGTATTCAATTCGTCAGATCAAAATAGCTCATTGATTGATCTAATGCAAGTAGCATCAAGTGGAATTGAAAGCTTTACACGCAGACATCTTAAAATCTTTTAGAAAAACTTTGGTCTCTTGGACGTACGTGTGACTGCAACAGGAATGATGATGTATTTATAAAGGAACGCTAAATAAAGTATTCACCTTAACTGGATATCGTTTCGTGATACAGCATGCCCTTCACCTACGTTTGTGTCTACACTACATACAGCTGTTATACAAGTGTCCATACACAGGTGACACATGTTACGGCAAGGACAGGAATGAATCTTGGGAAAATGTTCATGTATACTCACTATCTTAGAATTTACTAGTGCGTTTAAAGCCATTAATCTGAATAAAATATTAATTTAGTTGCATGTAGAAATACATATAAAATATTCAAATTTTATTTGATTCACGAATAGAAGATCCTAATAAACATTCTGAAATATTCTTAAAAGTCCAAAGTGAATGGTTTCTTAAAGAATTATTTTTGTTCTTATTTGCATTCTTAGCTAGTTAATCCTTTCCCTTGTCTTAATTTGTTCACTAGTTTAGTACGGACCACGTAACAGTGCACCTGGCCTTGAGAGATCGCAGTAGACGAGACGGGAGGCAGAGGGTCAGTATAAACACTTTTCTGCAAACATAATGAGTGTAAAAAAAACTGACTTGCATGAGAAGATCAATATTAGATAAATTTGATGATAAATTAGCTTCGGTATGAAATAAAAAATAATCTTGAAATATGTGTAGACATATCGGATGCAAAAGTTGTTAATGTGTAGAACATTCTGAATATGTAACACGTTTTCAGAAGTGGTAGTACACGAGAGGTTTCGTGCGATCTCTCACGGCCAAGTGCATGGTTACGTGGTCCGCACTATACGATTAAAATTAGCGGATTTGTTAAAAGGTAATTTTTTTAAATTGATCTAGTTCTGTAACCTGGTTACAGTATCATTATAGAGGATTGCGCTATGCTGGCGATAGAGTAGATACTTCCAGGTATTCCCTCGCTGGACAGGTCAAAGGTGAAGGATAACAAAACGACAGGGTATTCTAAACGGCATGGGAAAACAAGAAGATTTTACTGTAGGGCTGGAAATAGAGGTGAAGATTGCAATGCATAGAAAAGAACGATTGAATGAAAATAGTAGACGACTGACCGACAGCATTCGCTAAAAGCCACGTATTTAAGGATATTATAGGTACATATACCTGGCATCAAGAAACAAGGCAACTCTTGTGAAGTATTTATGTAAATGCAGGAAGAGTTGATATTAACAGGTATCCTAGCACATCGAGGTATAATTATTTACTTGCTTGCACATCAGCCGGTGTGTATTGCGGGATCGACCGAAGGAAATAAAGTTGGTGTCAAGGAGTTCTCTCAACTTACCTCTTTGTCAAAGAACAGTCATAGTTGCATAATGAGGAGAGTCTCCAGTCCAGCGTATTGAAACCATTATCCCCACGAATCCAACCCCAAACTCGTGTCTCCCGACCGGATGACTACTTTCAGTCTCGTCTGGTCTTCCACAGCATATGCTAGTATTTTACCACATTCCTTTCACCATGACTTTTGTCACGTAGCTAAATCTTCTTCATTAATACTTTTTTTTCCATCGGCATTTGTATTTGTCCGTTCTATTGCAGTCTAGGACGTCTCTTTCTTCAATTTGGTTTCCATTTCTAAGCTCTCAGTGGTATCCATATCTCATTCATCCTTCGTATAACAAAATAGTTTTCACTTCTCTATTTCTTCATAGTGTATCTTTTACTTTTATGTATTGTTTTATTAAAGATACAATAAGGGATTAGTTATAATATTCACCGTTTTGACGCTTTCGCCGATTGATATTACCAGCATCACCTGCAAACAATCAACAATTAAAAGTGTTTAATCAAATAATTAGGCGATAGCATTTTCATGTTTACAATTTATATTCGGCTTGACAAATCCTCAGGTGTTTTGTGTAGTGAACATTTATTAATGTCGGCTTTTACATCTTATCTGTATTTGTTACTGAATATGTTTATCTTGAATTTATGTTTAAATATTTCTAATCCTTATATTTCTTATTTATTATTCTATCCATTCCAATAATTAAAATAATAACCATAAAATAATTATTATAATGTCATGTGTGATGTAATGATTTATAAATATTCTATATCCATTGACGTGCTCTTTCATTCTTTTAATTTCTCTGTGGTTTGTCCGAAAGAATTTATTATAATCGGCTCGTTTTATATTATAAGCCCCATTTAAAAAAATAATTTTTGTTATTAATATTTTATATTTATTATTTTATCATTAATTATATATGCTACTTATATGTTTGTATTTGCGTTTATTTAGATATAAATTTGATTTCTAAGGTCCTATAAAATTATATATTGTTATCCAAATGGTGTATTTTATATTTGTCTTCAATTTATTATGATTTTACTATTCAATTTATCAATTGTTTTTCGTTTAAATTAGGATTTTTTGCTATTTGGTACATAACATTTCCATCTTTTCTTCGGTCATCATATTTCATTGGAGTTATATTTATTCGTGCGATATAATACTATATAGGCCTATAGTCCATAATTTTTTTTTTTATCTGGATGATTTTAATAATTTGAGTGGATTTTATATAGTTTACAATTAAAATTTGTCTTTTTCTGCTTACTGTAACACTCGTGTAATTTATTGCAATATTCACTTCATATAAAGGTGTATTTTATATATATATTAATAACATTTTCAAGTATTTTAGATGCATTTAAACTATTATTCCATGAAATGTACAAGCATATCGTAGCCATTGATCTTCAGATGATTTATTTTAAATATATATATATATATATATATATATATATATATATATATAATAGGAGGTAATCTTGTTAAAGAAGAAATAAAAACTAATAGATAAAATGAACACAACACACTCTACAAGATGGTTACAACACTATATTGCCTACATATTGTAAATACGACAATGGTACAACTTGATAACCTGATTACGTTTTTCAATACTTTTAATTAATTTCATAAATGTTTTTGATAATGCCGATAATATGCTGAAACGTTATAGTACAAAATCCTTTCCTCCAGTGAATGTATTAGTACGAATATATATATATATATATATATATATATATATATATATATATATATATATATATATAGTACAGTGTATATATATAAATCTCCATATGAATATATAATATAGTCCATATAAATGTCAGTAAAGAGCTTAAACTATAAATTAGTTATTTAATTTATTTTATACAGCCCTTCATGAGTAAATTGTAAATTTCATCTTCTTCACTGGATGCCGTTAAAAGGAATGAAAAACTGTTGAAATTCACTCAAATTACTTTATGGTCCGTAACATTTCCGATCTCTTGATTTAATGATGCCAACTCTTGTAAAAGATAAGTTAGTGTTAACGAATTTTCGTTTCTTGTCTTCCTGTTTGGATTTTAATTAAATTGGGGCGCAATGTTGAAAAACCGATCGAGTTTTAAAAAGTATTCATCTTTTAAAAATAATTACTTCTAAGTTGGAAAATAGAAACTGTGCTAATTAAAAATATGACTTTTTTGATGATTAAGTAGGTATATTTTTAACATATTTTCAAGCAATACTTTACTTAGGACTAGATATTAAATTTGATGAAAAATGGTCTTTTATTTTTCCTTACGAGGAAATGTTATGAATTAGCTTTGCTCAATATGTTAGTTAATTAACTATATTATTGCAGGATTTATTTTACATATAATAATAACATTCGCAGTTCACTTTTATTCGTACCAATTTGGAGTAGATCCTTGTTGAGTGATCATGGTATTGATTTGAGGCGTTCCCAATTTTTTATCGTAATGTTTAACCTAGTTTGTGTGTATGTGCGTGCGTGTGCAGTGCTCATGTGAGCGCGCACGTGTGTCACAAATTTGTCTATAAGATACGTACAGAAGTATATTTCATTATATAACTTTGGAGTTTTGGGATGTTACCAAAGTATGTCGAGGTAGATTCATGGGTACAAAAATGGTTCTCATGAGGCGATGATTCAGAACGGAAAGATTTTTAAACAAAGAAATAAGAGTTTAACATTGAAGAGATAAATAGACGAAAAGACTAAAAAGCGAGGATTATTGTGCGTGCGTTGGCGCGCGCGTAACTGTACTATTTGATACAAATACTATAATCATGTTGTAAAAACCATTCACTTACACAATTATCTACTTGCAGCAGATCTTACTTGGTATATTTTTGCGACACGGTTTTCGGAACAACCTATTGGATTGAAGATTTTCAAGACTAACGTTTGAAGGGAGAACTGAACTTTCTGAAAACCGGGTTAAAAGTATCAAGTATAATTCTTGTTGAATATATTCATTATGCAATGAATCATATAATGTATAATCATTATATATACGAGTATATATAATTTAAAAGTTTAAAATAGGTCGATGAACTGTTTTGGTTGAATCATTTTTTCTTTAAACCATTCGTTTTCTATGCCTAAGTGGGATAAGGAACAAATGTTATACAATATGGTCTTATTTATCTGAAATAAGTTCATATTATTTAAGTTAATCTGTTAATTAAAAAGATAATGAATGTTGTGTTCGGGGCTTAATTTGTTCGAGGCTGATGTAATGCCGAGTCTAACTGTGGTCAGTTTACGTTGAAAAGTAAGTAAAGCTTATTTAGATAAACATTTTCTGAATTATATACGATGTTAACATGAAAAGTGAATTTAGTTTTCAAAGATCTTTATAAGTTACCGTTTCACTACTATTACAAGTGCTTAAGATGAGTTTGTCCAAGTTTCGGCTAAATTGATACGGTAAAATGTTGTAAAATGTGGTCGCGTACATGTTTTTAATATTAATACTTTACTACCATTATTAATGTGGTGGTTTGATATTAATAACAATCATCCATTAACCACGATCGTTTTTACCAACCTTAAGTTAATACAAAATAGTTTGGTTAGAGGGTGCTAAAAAAAATACCACAGGTGGTTTCGAAATAGTAACTTCAATTCTCCGAGAAGGAGGAAAGTATTATGTTAGGAAATACCACACTTGGTTCCGAAATAGTAACTTCAATTCTCCGAGCAGGAGGAAAGCATTATGTTAGGAAATACCACACTTGGTTCCGAAATAGTAACTTCAATTCTCCGAGCAGGAGGAAAGCATTATGTTAGGAAATACCACAGTTGGTTCCGAAATAGTAACTTCAATTCTCCGAGCAGGAGGAAAGCATTATGTTAGGAAATTACCACACTTGGTTCCGAAAGAGTAACTTCAATTCTCCGAGAAGGAGGAAAGCATTATGTTTGGAAATACCACAGTTGGTTCCGAAATAGTAACTTCAATTCTCCGAGCAGGAGGAAAGCATTATGTTAGGAAATACCACAGTTGGTTCCGAAATAGTAACTTCAATTCTCCGAGCAGAAGGAAAACATTATGTTAGGAAATACCACAGTTGGTTCCGAAATAGTAACTTAAATTCTCCGAGCAGGAGGAAAGCATTATGTTAGGAAATTACCACACTTGGTTCCGAAAGAGTAACTTCAATTCTCCGAGAAGGAGGAAAGCATTATGTTTGGAAATACCACAGTTGGTTCCGAAATAGTAACTTCAATTCTCCGAGCAGGAGGAAAGCATTATGTTAGGAAATACCACAGTTGGTTCCGAAATAGTAACTTCAATTCTCCGAGCAGAAGGAAAACATTATGTTAGGAAATACCACAGTTGGTTCCGAAATAGTAACTTCAATTCTCCGAGCAGGAGGAAAGCATTATGTTAGGAAATACCACAGTTGGTTCCGAAATAGTAACTTCAATTCTCCGAGCAGGAGGAAAGCATTATGTTAGGAAATACCACAGTTGGTTCCGAAATAGTAACTTAAATTCTCCGAGCAGAAGGAAAACATTATGTTCTTTCCTAAATAGAGTTGTAGCGGATGTTCACCATCTTATGACTTAAATGTGCTGAACACTTGAACTATGATTTCCTGTACATCAGATCAGGAAATTTATATGTCCTCTCCATAATCTTGCAATCAGCAATGTTATAAATACACCATAATCTGGTTTCTTTTATTTCCAATAATTATTATCTCCAAACTTGTTCATAGACATTCTTAAGCTAAATTGTTCTCTTATTTTGGATTAGACAAAGAACGTTAGTTAATTTGTTTTTTTTTTTTAAATATAAAACCGGACTTTGAAATAATTTTTATCTGACGTTTTAATAGTAAGGTACCTCGATGAAGTTATGTCAAAATGTTGAACTTCTAATTCTAACAATAGTGACTCCTATAATAAAAAGCTGGCTAATGAGCGGCAAGGTAGATTTGTTTTACAGGCGGCATACAGTGTTAAATAAAACTGTGTGGGGCACTACTTTTCAACCACCCATATTTACTCCAGGTTTGATCATTGTTACTCCTTTTCTCAGGATGAGCAGACCTAAGGGTGGGGGAAAACTACTCATAAATTCTTTGGTGCTACCAGACATAGAGCCCAAGGCCTTCAGGTTATTAAGTACGTGCTTTGCTCACTATACCACTTAGCCGCCTAGCTTCTAAAATTAGTTTAATATAATTAGCCGTGATTCATCTTTACGTTTAAATTCTTTTAAAAACTCGTTTCCTTCACTATTTATTTGAAATAAATTAGTTAAATAATAATAAATAATACTAAAAATCTCTATTAACAAATATTTTTATTTTAACTTGATGTACATTTCGGTCACCAAGTAAACTCCCTCATCATCATAACAACCAATACTAACAACAAAATAATATAGTCTTGGTTGTTATGCCTCTGAGGATGGTAACCGAAATTTACATCAGGATGAAATAAAAATATTTGTGGTTAGAGGTTTTTGAGTATTATTTACTCTCTTCTTTGTTTTTCAAAACGATGGTTTCAAAACAGCCTTTCTTAATTCCAGTATAAATTCCTGTGGACATTGGAAGTATCCTCTCTGATCCTTTAGTAAGGGAAGCGACTGCAAATCATTGGGGTTTGCCAAATCTCCTCCTCTGACTGACTGACTATTTGTGCCTTTTATGTCCCCTTGTAGTTAACGTGATATTCTGTTTATGGATACATTTTATCACATTATATTTCCAACCAGATGTTGAGAAACTTGTTTTATTTTAGCCATTTGGCATGAAACCTCTCAGTATCTGGACAAGTGGTTGTTCAGCTAGGCGTAAATCGAGACGTATTTCCCGTTCATAACACCGTGAGACAGAATGGAGCGTCTCGTATTCTTCTAAAGCAATGGATTTGTGCCTGAAGATAGTCAGCTATGTTGTTACCCTTCAAGTTGTGTCAGTTTCTCTTCGCAGGCTTCTTCAACCATTTATTTGATGCTGTGGTTTATAATTGCATTGTTTATTTGTCTGGCAGGGTGACGTTGGTCTCAACGTTTGGTCGATGGATTTGTGCCCAATTTTAACGAAATCATCTGCTTTTTCATTTCCCGTTATGCCGACGTGGCTTGGGTTCCACTAGAGGCTAATTGACTGGTTAATTTGCAGGAGGTGAGCGATTGCTGATAAGGAGTGAAATATGTTTGACCAGTCTGTTGGGGAGGAGTCTGTGAGTCAAAGACGTCGCCCCTGTTGTGGCCTGTTGTTTGGTGACGAGAGGAAAGCGCCTTTGCAAACAGTCGTACTACCGTTTCCTCTTCAAAATTACTCGCGTTATCCTCGACTCCTTGGCTGAACAATTTGGAGAAACCTCCAGCGCCCGTTCCAGTTGATGTTGAGAATCATTACAGGAAGCATTTTTTTTTTTTTGTAATACGATGAACCGTTAAAACCTTTACCGAAGAAAAGGAGTTTCCTTATAAAGTTTCCTTGCTATATAAGAGTCCGTGTTTTGTATTAGTTTTGTATTAGTAATTCATATAATTATCTACAGTATAAATCCTAGGAACTCCATAGTGAGTAGGATATAGCGTAACAGATTGGAATTACCCTTCGCACAGGTCACGTGACTCTTGTGAGCAGCATCTAAGAAGAAATTGGATTCTACATAATACCGGCTTATTTCCTGGTTTGTGTCAGATACATACTGTTTTTGTACGTTGATATACTTTAAACCGGTAATTCGGTTTTGCCATATATTTAGCGCTGAAATGACGAAAGAGGAAGAGTTTTTATTGTAACAGAACGTCCCACGCGCAGATCGGTCAAAAGACTGGTTCTTCGCGAAATTTGTTGATTAATATTCTTTCTTTTTAAAGGTTTGCCTTTAAATGCAAATCCAACTTTCTCCAAACGCCCGCCTTCTCAGTTTTGCGGGTTGTCTCAAGAAAGGATCACTTTATCCTGGTATGTACGATTAGTAATAGTTTTTTACTCCGACCTTCCGCTACCTCCACAAAATTACGTTTACGTTTCAATCTCCTCCAAATCAGATTGTATCTAATTTAATCTTAATAAATAATTTATGCTAATATATTTGTTTCGCCTCGTAGTCGCCATCTCTGGCGCTATAAAACTGTACATTCCGGGAAGAATACGTCATTCTTCGCTCCTAAATCTCTGCTAGCGACTCTACTTGCAGTAAAAGCCTAACGTACGAACATCATCACATAATGATTTTTTAAATTTTATTTTTAAATTTTGACTTTGAAAAATTTTCCAATAATGATTTTAAATTGGTAAGTTATTTATATTAATTAAAACAACCTCTTACCACAAATTCAACAATTTTTATTTTAACCTTATGTACACTTAGTTATTTGTAAAATACCTCTGAAGATGATTACTTTGTAATCGAAATGTACATAAGGTTAAAATAAAAATTGTTGAATTTGTGGTAAGAGGTTGTTTTAATTAATATAAACATTTACGCCACAGTTGCTTCAAGTTATTCCTATAACATTTGGACAAAAAAGTTGAATTTCTAAATAGAATAAAAGTGACTTTCGTATAGCATTGAGATGATTTATGCGAGATAGAGTAGAGCTTATGTAGGTCTTACGATATCAAAATTATGTGACCAGCACTATTCTTCAGTCGTTTCAGATTTAACCTTAGGTAGCTAGTTTTACAGAGTAGGTCATCCTAAAGGTTGAAAACACACCCGAAAATTCTTTGATGCTATTGGGTATCGAACCTAGGACTTTAAGATTAGCTGCTCTACGCACTAGACCACTCAGCCTCCTAGCTTTTATATAATCATTAAAGCCTCCAAATCAGCTGATATCTTCCGTACTTCATCAAAGTTCGTTGTTTGAAGGTGTCTGACAATAAATTGTCCGTGTTAATTGTATGAGACAGTGAATGGAGTTCTAATCTTGTGTTGAAATTCAGACATGTATTGTGAAGAGAAACATATTGGAAATTTGTGAGGTAACCTTACATGTAATTTTGAGTTTTAACATTTTAAACCCTAATTACTTAACTATAGGTCGTAGTTTTACGTATGGAGCTTGCATATACAGTAAACTCCCGATTATCCGTGGGCGGATTAACCGGTTTGCGGATTATCCGTGGTCTGCCATTGTTTTACAAATATCCAATTTTTATTCCAATCAAATTCATTATTGTTTTTTTTTTAACCACTTAACGCGGCACAATATCCGGTAAAAACAACGATCATAAAAATAAACTAAGCTATCTCAAATAACGCAAGGATAAACGATAACTGCCCTGTTAGACTGAATGAACCAACTCGAGTTGGGAACAGACTACTGTATATAAGAGACAATGACAAAATGCTTGTACGCCCGAAAACCTAATGTGTATCATAAGATTGTAAACAAATGTCAGCTAATCTCGGCTATAAATAGTCTAGGACGTGACATACGCATTATCCATGTCTGTCATATACATTATCGATCTTTATGGCTTTGTGACACAAGTAGAAACAAACATTCCGAGTTAAACTTTGAGTGGTTATTATACTAAAATAAGTAGTAGGTAGTTTGAATTTTTATGGGTTATTTTTATTTCTCTGTCTTTTTTATTGATTTTTTTTTGTCATGCAGTATTTTATCATTTGTATTAGATGATATTTTATGTAAATTTCCTTTTTTTTTTATTGTAAACCAATAAATAAAACAACATTTTAAGGTCTAATACACTGTTTTAATGTCCCAAATAAACCTGTATATGGTAGAAATAAAATTTTTGAGATGAAAACAACGGACACAATAATTAGAGCAAGACGACTCTTCACTGTGCGTCAAAATGGTTCTTAAGGAATTTAGATCGCACATTAAAGCTAAATCAATGCTCACAAAAAAAGAGACGAAAGTGACATTTTTTTTGTTAGAAAGTGAAAGTATTATGTGTAAAGGAAATTACATATGTACATACATACTTACTTTTGACATATACTTATGTACGTATTGTAAATAGTTAGACATATAAATGTACATGTTATGTTATAATTCGTCAAATACATCGACATTTTAAATTATTTTCTGTATTTATTTTGTCCTCTGAAGATTATTTGTGAATTGCATTAACCGGGGTCATTATTTGTGTAACTTATGGTATAGTAATCGATTATCGTTCGCTTTGCGTATTCTTTGTTCATAGCGGATTATCCGGGGAATTCGTTATCCGGCGTAGCCGGGCCACCCTATTCCACGGATAATCGGGAGTTTACTGTATATATATATATATATATATATATATATATATATATATATTTATTTATTTATTTATTTATTATCACGCATATAAATCTCTATGGTCTGAAACCAGCGATTAAAACAGGTGGTGACCATTTTATAATTGCCAATGTTATGCCTAATTAAACTACAAACAATATATTAGCTTTTACAAACGGTAATTGCCACTGTTATCGTTCCGCACATCAATATAACCGCTGTTATCAGCGACCAAATTGATTATCAAGTGACTTCAAAACACATGACGTATACGGGTTTATGATTACATTGTGTATGTTTGTTTTGTAAAACAACCTGCGTAACATTATTAAATAGAGTATTGATTTATTTTATACCTGTACTCGACATACGCGATAAAAATTTTTCCATGACGTAATTGTATGTGGGCAAGATAAAAACGCAAACTAATCTGGTTGTATTACCTCCGGTTTTACATCTGAACATGAACGCACTGTGTTTGATTAACATTGCAATAACGGTTTTAACATTACGCTCTATGAACTTGCGCGTGGAGCCGAGGTAAATAAAAGTGAGAAGCAAATATTATGTGCACTGGTTCGCGAATATTAGGTAATGTTTGTTTTATTTAAATACTTTTTGCTGCTGACTATAGCGTTTCTTTGGCATATATTCTTTTCAGTGTTTAGTTGCCGATACAGTAGAATAACACACAGAATAATGTAGTTTATTCAGGATTGGTTAGCGTGTTCAGGAAACCGGATTATAGAAAAAGTTATCGCATCATTATGGATGGCATTAATAGGAACATAAACTCTTGTTAAAAGTAAGAACGGGATTTGTCACTTTTTTATGGATTACATTAATAGGATACGTAAACTCTTATTATAAAATAAGAAGGGCATTTATCGATTTTCAATTAATAGGCTACATTTATAGGACACGTATTCTTTGCTTGAAAGCAAGAACGGGATTTGTCACATTTTTATGGATTACAATAATAGGATACATAAACTCTAATTATAAAATAAGAAGGCCATTTATCGCTTTATAATTAATAGGCTAAATTTAAAGGTCACGTATTCTTTGCTTAAAAGCAAGAACGGGATTTATCACATTTTTATGGATTACAATAATAGAATACGTAAACTCTTATATAAAACAAGAAGGGCATTTATCGCTTTTTAATTAATAGGCTACATTTATAGGACACGTATTCTTTGCTTGAAGGCAAGAACGGGATTGATCATATTTTTATGGATTACAATAATAGGATACGTAAACTCTTAATATAAAATAAGAAGGGCATTTATCGCTTTTTAATTAATAGGCTACATTTATAGGACACGTATTCTTTGCTTGAAAGCAAGAACGGGATTTATCACATTTTTATGGATTACAATAATAGGATACGTAAACTCTTAATATAAAATAAGAAGGGCATTTATCGCTTTTTAATTAATAGGCTACATTTATAGGACACGTATTCTTTGCTTGAAGGCAAGAACGGGATTGATCATATTTTTGTGGATTACAATAATAGGATACGTAAACTCTTATTATAAAATAAGAAGGGCATTTATCGCTTTTTAATTAATAGGCTACATTTATAGGACACGTATTCTTTGCTTGAAGGCAAGAACGGGATTGATCATATTTTTATGGATTACAATAATAGGATATGTAAACTCTTATTATAAAATAAGAAGGGCATTTATCGCTTTTTAATTAATAGGCTATATTTATAGGACACGTATTCTTTGCTTGAAGGCAAGAACGGGATTGATCATATTTTTATGGATTACAATAATAGGGTACGTAAACTCTTATTATAAAATAAGAAGGGCATTTATCGCTTTTTAATTAATAGGCTACATTTATAGGACACGTATTCTTTGCTTGAAGGCAAGAACGCGATTGATCATATTTTTATGGATTACAATAATAGGATACGTAAACTCTTATTATAAAATAAGAAGGGCATTTATCGCTTTTTAATTAATAGGCTACATTTATAGGACACGTATTCTTTGCTTGAAGGCAAGAACGGGATTTATCATATTTTTATGGATTACAATAATAGGATACGTAAACTCTTATTATAAAATAAGAAGGGCATTTATCGCTTTTTAATTAATAGGCTACATTTATAGGACACGTATTCTTTGCTTGAAGGCAAGAACGGGATTGATCATATTTTTATGGATTACAATAATAGGATACGTAAACTCTTATTATAAAATAAGAAGGGCATTTATCGCTTTTTAATTAATAGGCTACATTTATAGGACACGTATTCTTTGCTTGAAGGCAAGAACGGGATTGATCATATTTTTATGGATTACAATAATAGGATACGTAAACTCTTATTATAAAATAAGAAGGGCATTTATCGCTTTTTAATTAATAGGCTACATTTATAGGACACGTATTCTTTGCTTGAAGGCAAGAACGCGATTGATCATATTTTTATGGATTACAATAATAGGATACGTAAACTTTTATTATAAAATAAGAAGGGCATTTATCGCTTTTTAATTAATAGGCTACATTAAAGGACACGTATTCTTTGCTTGAAGGCAAGAACGGGATTGATCATATTTTTATGGATTACAATAATAGGATACGTAAACTCTTATTATAAAATAAGAAGGGCATTTATCGCTTTTTAATTAATAGGCTACATTTATAGGACACGTATTCTTTGCTTGAAGGCAAGAACGGGATTTATCAAATTTTTATGGATTACAATAATAGGATACGTAAACTCTTATTATAAAATAAGAAGGGCATTTATCGCTTTTTAATTAATAGGCTACATTTATAGGACACGTATTCTTTGCTTGGAGGCAAGAACGGGATTGATCATATTTTTATGGATTACAATAATAGGATATGCAAACTCTTATTATAAAATAAGAAGGGCATTTATCGCTTTTTAATTAATAGGCTATATTTATAGGACACGTATTCTTTGCTTGAAGGCAAGAACGGGATTGATCATATTTTTATGGATTACAATAATAGGATACGTAAACTCTTATTATAAAATAAGAAGGGCATTTATCGCTTTTTAATTAATAGGCTACATTAAAGGACACGTATTCTTTGCTTGAAGGCAAGAACGGGATTGATCATATTTTTATGGATTACAATAATAGGATACGTAAACTCTTATTATAAAATAAGAAGGGCATTTATCGCTTTTTAATTAATAGGCTACATTTATAGGACACGTATTGTTTGCTTGAAGGCAAGAACGGGATTTATCACATTTTTATGGATTACATTAATAGGATACGTAAACTCTTATTATAAAATAAGAAGGGCATTTATCGCTTTTTAATTAATAGGCTACATTTATAGGATACATATTCTTTGCTTAAAAGCAAGAATGGGATATATCACATTTTTATGGATTACATTAATAGGATACGTCAACTTTTGTTAAAAGTAAGAACGGGCTTTGTCATTTTTTTATGGATTGCATTAATAGGATACGTAAACTCTTATTATAAAATAAGAAGGGCATTTATCGCTTCATTATGGATGACATTAATAGGAACATAAACTCTTGTTAAAAGTAAGAACGGGCTTTGTCATTGTTTTATGGATTACATTAATAGGATACGTAAACTCTTATTATAAAATAAGAAGGGCATTTATCGCTTTTTAATTAATAGGCTACATTTATAGGACACGTATTCTTTGCTTGAAGGCAAGAACGGGATTGATCATATTTTTATGGATTACAATAATAGGATATGTAAACTCTTATTATAAAATAAGAAGGGCATTTATCGCTTTTTAATTAATAGGCTACATTTATAGGACACGTATTCTTTGCTTAAAGGCAAGAACGGGATTTATCACATTTTTATGGATTCATTAACGAGGTAGGTAAACTAAGGTTATCACACCAAAACTAGGATGTATGAGTTGACTAAGTGAGCCGATGGGAGGGACGTGGGATCATCTGTTGGTTGATTTAATACCGTAGATGTCGTGTTTATTTCTTATTGTTCTACGTAAATTGTCTCGGTATTCTGGATTTAAAATATATCTTAATTCTGAAGCATATATGAAATCTTGGAGAAGAAGAAGAAAACAACGACTATCATTTAACCTAGTCCGACTTGGCATCCAAATTGTAACTTTTGTGAAAACTATTGTGGACTCAATAATTGAACCTTTTAAACAGTTCCAGCTATCAAATATGTGGCCTAAAGAAGAAATTTGTTAGTCGTTTGTTACTTGTTCGTATAAAATATAGGCTAAGCGATGAAGTAAAATAATAGAAACTTAAAAGCGTCAAATCTGCTCTAAGCAGGTTGTTTAGGAGACCGTGTATGAAAATGAATATTCTTCCTCATGCATTTCTTGCAATATTATTTGTAAAGTTATAACTCCGGAGTAGTCTATACAGACTATGTATTATATATGCTTGTGTTCAAGGCTGGCATAGTGACTTCTAAAAGCCAATAGAGTTTTACATAACGTAACACTGACCAGCGTCGTATAATTGGTTGTAGTAGGGCCTATACACGACAGCGAGGACGTCTTATCTTTTGTGTGCTAATTGGAAATTTTCACATGCATGGTTTCACTTCGTCACAGCGTAGCTATTGGCATTATTAACTCTTGCCAGGTGCAAACATGCATTTAACTTTTACGGCGACTTATAAACTTAAACAAGTTACTATTTGTAAGCTGCCCTTACTGTTATCTACAAAATTAATTTCGTTGAAGAATAGCTATGATGATTTTTAAATAGACTTTTTATGTTATACGAAGCAAACAATTTTACCCTATTAATGTAGGGGCAGTATTAAAAACACTACTGTTTCAAATTTGCTAAAATAATTTTTTTTTAAACAATGCTACAAGAGATTTAAAATAATTTCAGTTTCGTCATACGTTTTTTTTACAAAAATAGGTTATTGACTTAAAAATAGCTCATTCGGATAAAAACAAGTCCAAACAAAATAGCTCATTTCTATATGAATAGCTGATTGGCATAGAATAGCTCATTAGCATGAAAACAACCCTTTAGCAAAACCTAGCTCTTGGTATATGAATAGCTGATTGAGATAAAATAGCTCATTACCATGAAAATAACCCTTTAGCAAAAAATAGCTCATTGGTATATAAATAGGTGATTGTGATATCATGAAAATAACTCTTCAGGAAAAATAGCTCATTGACATGAAAATAGCTGATTGGTATAAAAAAAGCTCATTGGCATAAAAATAAGTCTTAAAAAAGAATGGCATAAATAGCTCTTTAGCATAAAAATAACAGACAAAAATAGCTCATTGGTAGCTGATTGACATAAACTAGCTCATTGGTATAAAAATAACCCTTTAACAAAAAATAGCTAATCGAGATGAAAATAGCTGATTGGCATAATAATAGTTCATTAGCATGAAAATAAGTCTGAAAAATAGCTCATTGGTAGACTATAAGAATAGCTGAATGGCATAAAAATAAATCATTCTTATGCAAATAGTTACATGGCATTATATAGATGATTGGGTTATTTTTGCCATGAATTTTGTGTATGTAAAAACACAAAATTGTGTTTTACGTACTGTTGTAACACAATAAAGTTTATATATAGGCCTAAATATTTCTAAGTTAGCAACACAGTTTTCTTGTGATCGCTTACACTGCCTTTGCCGTCTTCTAAAACTCGAAAATGTGAGCTCTGTAATTAATAAGCTCTCGAAAGTCGACTCACAAATGTACCAAGTAAGATTCTTGTGTAAATACATTAAAGTGTACGTGATATATAACATAACATAGTGTTTATATATAACGTCTCATAATTAAGAAAGCTTTCCGCTAATCTATATAATTGGCGTTATAAAAACACACGTTTTGTTAGTGGCTAACAGGTGTACGCCTACTTGCTGATAACGCCAGTAGTGTAGATTAGGGATAAGCTTCAAAAATACTGTATAACATTCTTGTTTATAAAATGTTTGTTTCAAATATTCGAATTTAAAAATGAATTGCAACCAACGGAAATCAATTAATTTTTCGGTACGTAATTCTTGTTTAGGTTAAACATTCACTGTTTTAACATGTTAGACACTCAGTGTACCCACAATGTATAGGCCTAATATAAACAATACTCTCTATTTATCTGCTGGTACATGTTGAAATATAAGGTGACCTAGCAGGCATTCAAACGATTCCTTTGGAAAGTATTAAATAAAAAAAACACATTTGTGGGTTGTTCTTATTTGATATCACCTGAAAAAAACATTACTTATCGATATTTTCAGTAGACGTGTTTCTCAATAGATCAGTGCATTGTTCAGTGCTGTGAGTCACTGACAAGACTTGAGTACGAAACGCGTATACTGAAAAATATCAGTAAGTAGTGGTTTTTAGAGAAGTGATATCAATAAGAACAAATTAAAAGACGCTCAAAGTGTACAACACAAAAACGACAAGTGTTATTTTTAGAAACAATATATTCGGACATAACATTAGACATTGTAAGGATAAGAGGGAAAGTTTGGAATAGGTCTATTATTTGTGGACATTGTTGGAATTTTGTTTGAAGATGAAATGTCAGTTACCGCCGGTGAGTAATGCAGGATTATTGGTGAATTAATAGTTAGGATTAGGATGCAGGTTTAGAGTTATAAAAACCCCCTTTGGTCTGGGTGTTTGAAGAGAAGTCTGGATTCCGTTATATCGGTTTTTTTATCCCTTTAAGAGACTGAAAAGAGAAAAAAAATAGTATTTTTCAAATTTATAGGCCTAAAGAAATTCTCCTGTAACACTCAGTCAGTTGCAACGTGTACTGATCTCATACGTAACAACCCGATAGCTGACTGCACTATAAGTATTGCATTTTGGAATTATAGGGAGGACTCTGCTTATACACTCCTTGTAGGGATAGTTATAAGGCAGTATAAGTGGCATAAAGTTAGGATTATGGAAATCCTATGAATTGTCCCAGATACTAGGAGTTTGGAAGAATCTCAACTTGAGTATCCCTTAATTGAACAATTCATGCTTTCTATATGGGAATAAAGTGGTAATCTCCTTGTAGGGATAGTTATAATGCAGTATATGCGGCATAAAGTAAGGGTTATGGAAATCCCATGAATTGTCCCAGATACTAGGAGTTTGGAAGAATCTCAACTTGAGTATCCCTTAATTGAACAATTCATACTTTCTATATGGGAATAAAGTGGGCATTTCTTATAAAATATTCATGTTAACACCACCGTCTTAGATTAATTCTGCATTTACACAAGTTCTGAAATTAAATTCAAAGATTTTTTTAAAAATATTGATTTCATATAGATTAGTAAAACTTACGTTTTCTCCACAGTAGGTGGGATGTTAAAACAAAAACCTATAATTTATCTATGAGCTGTTAGCTTATCGTGGTTACCATGGTAACCGTGTCGCTTAGTTACGACGGTAAATACAATAGTGTTTTACCTCTACGAGTAAGTAATGTCTGTTTAGTTCTGTAAAAGTAGGCTTATATAATTATATACTTCAAAATGTTGACTCAATGACGTATTCGAAATTATTCCACGCGTTCTAATAGCATATTAGGTGTAATGAGGCTATTGAATTTAGGTCCAAAGCTGAATTCAACAAGTACAGTATTACCAAAGAAAGGTTCAAGGTCACCCATATAAATTACAAGGGATTGGCAGGTGGGCGTTACTATTGCCTATGGCTAAGCCTGTCACGTACTTTGACGTACTTATTTTGGGAGTGGAAACTTCTATTTTTTGATTCGACGAAATCAATGGACATCCCCAAACTCGTCTTTCTCATTGGCTCGCACAATATATGCTTAATTTTAACTCTACTAAAATTATTAGGTAATCAGTAACTCCTTTTCTCTTTTACAGATTCATTTATAGAGTGAAAAAGTTTAATTGCCTAGATTTCAAAACTGAATTATCTGGAATTACAGATTTCTTTTCGTTAATAATTTTACATAGACAAGTCTGTAGCATCCCAATTGGTTAGTTAATTTTGAAAGTAAGGATCCAAGTCTGTAATATAAATAATATAATACCGACAGTCTGTAAAGGTTTCGAAGAGCACTGTGTCCTCGGACCGAACGACCTCAATCTCTTGCCAAAACCACAGTGTCGTAACAATCACGCACGGTGACAATCGCGCACACCTTGCTAAGAACAATTAACACGTTAATGTTACTAACGTTACGATTACGTGCAAAGGTTTTTATTGTTATTGCAGTAGAACCTCTCTAACTCGCCACTCTTTAATTCGTCAGCTTCTGCAAATTGTAACCATATTTGTCACGTTCAAAACAAACGTCGTCTGCACTGTCACGTAGTATAGGCGCCATCAGAAAAGAATTCATTAATACAAAAGAAAATGACAGGTTTTTTTTTAAACCAAAATGTAGATAGATATAATATACCGAATTGTTTCTTGATAGTGTTATTGTTCTCACAAGGTTCTGTAATATGGTTTTTTTATCTCTCTTATAATAATAGAGTAATGTACAGTATTTGTTATTACGATTTATACTACAGGCTACTAGTGTGTTTATAGTGTTGTGTAATAGTGTTGTTGAGTTTTTCAACTGGCATTAATCAAGTAGGCTAAGCATAACATTAATTACATTACATATTTATTTATCTGCTATGTTTACCCACAATTACATGATCATTTTAACGACTTACCTAATTCGTCTTTTTCTCGAATTCTTCCCCCCTCGGTACCGAACGTGACGAATTAGAGAGGTTCTGTTGCATTTTATAACTGATTCCTATCACACTTCATCCAGACTTTAGACTGGCTAAACAACTCTAAAGCTTCAGTTATTTATACATGTTTAAAATCAGACAAGAAGCTTCGTCATAGTAAATGTTTATAACTTATTTATCTTTATTAATTTTTTATTATTATTAATTTTTTTACTTTTTAAATATTTCATTACATTTGTATTTATGCTACAATATTTATTTACATAGGACCCACATTAAGCCTGTGCATTTACGACAATGCCTTCAGGCATGATCAGATGTCGCTGTTCCTTTCATAATTACTAATAATTTTCCATTTACATCGTCCAACTTTTGGTATTTGGTTTTTCTCCTCTTTCCTGGAAGAACAAAGTTGTAGCCTTTATTACGCAGATCTTCAAGTTCCTCAACTTAGATGTTTGGATTCGAATTATCATCCTCTTGAGCTTTCTTCTTTGCCCCATTAAGTTTCTTATGTACTTAGACACTTGGAGGTCCAGATATATGTCCTTTAACATTCAGTATGGTAGCTCCTGTACTCTTCAAAAAATACGACATTGTTTGGATCTTTGTTTGACTTAGTGCCAGGTGATTATTGCATTTTTTCTTCCTCAATTCACGAAAGCTGTACCCGGCTTTCCATGGGTAGTTGTAATAACTTTCATGATACACCTGCTCACCCTGCAATTCATGACTCGAGAGGTGCGCGGAGTGGTTGCTTGCCTCGTGAGGGGTGGCTGGGGGTTGGAAATTCCTGAGAAGTGGCGACCCGGGACAGACTGTCTAGTGTGTGCCATTGTCTCTGTGCGCGTTTGTCAAATATTCAACACCACTTGGCCTGGCTAATAGCCACTAGCCAATATGTAGGCCTATTGTGTACTTGAAAATGAACTTATTTTATCTATTCACAAAAATTTCAATAATATTGTAGAATATCGTTCAAAGGGAAATGAGAAAAATGACAATCCCGTCTTATTATTTCCGATCTTGAAGAAGATGGTGGGAACAAATTAGTTATATAGGGTCTACAACCGTAAGCGGCACTGCTTAGTCAGTGCAAATATTTCTCCCAGTACCAGATCATAATGTCCTTGACCTAGTACTACCTAATTCTACCTAAATCATAATGTACATTTGGTTGCAAAGCAATCATCTTCAGAGCAATTTCTCAAAATTAACTCGTAGTTAGTTACTAGTTAGTCTTGTAGTAATTGCCTCTGAAGATGGTTGCTTTGCAATAGAAATGTACATTAGGATTTATATAAAACGTTTTTGTATTTCAAAGGTTTTCATATTTATAATAAAAAGTTAGCCTACACTACAGTTGTTCCAAGTTATTATTTATATTATTATTTATACGCGATAATATTCATCCTAGGTAAAAGTTAAACAAAATCACTAATCCTTCTGGCTCACGATTTCAGCTCGTTATTTTTAAATCCTGTATAAACTAATTGTTCTAAATTGTACTGCAAGTGCTGATAACCTAAAAGTGTTGTGGTTTAAAGTCAGTAGCATTTTACCTTCCGTCAATAATTGATTTGAATATTTTCTAATTTTATCATCGATACCGTAACCAGCTGTTCTTTTCCACTCGTTACATCGTAAAACACACTTTAATGGAAATAATTCCGTTAAGTTCTACACTCATGAAGTATTTTGTCATTATAAGACAACATATTTGCGTGTTTATTAAAACTTATTTTTTTACCAGGAAATCGTAATATTTATTTCCACTGATACAAAATACTTCACTTCATTTTAATTGTAAGTTACATCAGCTTTTCAATAACAGTAGCTTATAATATTACATGTGCTTATTTCATTTGAGTTAATCATATTTGAACTTTTGTACACAGACTTTTGTAGGCTTAGTATTGTGAATGCATGCAGTTTTGTGAACCGGGGCGATAGGATTAGTTTTCGAGTGGAAGATAAATTAGCCTGATATTTTTTTAATTCAAAATATATCTTCAATATAAATCAAAATAAATTTCAAATTGGTTAAGAAATCTATAAGATAAAGTGAATTTATTTTCATATCTACTTGCAATCTACTTGTAGGACTAGATACAGTATTTAAAAAATAGCTCGAGAAAGTTTTAGTAATTTATAATATTTTCGATATACAACAAGCGCGAAAATATATTTATTACAAGCAATATAAAATGTATTTACAGCAAACGCACACTATTTATTATTCTGTTAAATAAATAAAAGATATGGGTTTATTATAATGAACAATTCAAATCAAGGAATTATGTCTATATTTTCGGAATACTTGTTTAGCCATATGCTTCTTCGTACCCCACACATCTAGCCCTAATATTTCGTAAGTAATTTCTTTCAACTGTTTACAAAAAAACTGAATTTCTACTAAGCGATATATTATCTCATGTTTGAATAAAACTGCCGCAAATACTTCTTGAATAAAATTCATGAATGTAATCCACTGTGTATAACTGTACAGTGTTGCCATATTACAGACAGTTTATATTCTTTGTTTAAAATAAATGGATTGTTGAGGAAAACATGTATGCTTTAAACGTGTGGACATTTAACGTATAAAGAATGAACTCCTTAAAGGCTGTGAATGATGAAACATAATGTAGAGGAATATAGCCTGTGGTCGTACAATGGGCGAGAAAAATTAAGGTAACTAAATTAGGCATTATTGTGTGCAAAACAAATTTAAACGTAAAGATAGGCCTACCTTTGAAACAGGACATGGTAAACATATAATCTAATCTAAATGAAAATAAACATGTTCCAAGCAATGCTCAACAATTTTCATATGAGTGAACAAAACGTCCTGATAACTTCACTAACGAGTTAACTTCAAGTAATGGGTGGCAACTAGGCAATTTTGCAGGCAGGGTTTCGGTGACTACCTATGAACAGCAAGGAAGTACTTTCATAGGTTAGACTTTTCTATTTTCACACACACACACACACAGACACGCACACACGCACACACACACACACACACACACACACACACACACACACACACACACACACAAACACACACACACACACACACACACGCACACGCACGCACGCTCGCTCGCACGCACAAGAATTTTCACACACCAACACACAATTTTTTATCTAATTAACAATTTCTATAAATTGTAAATATATTTTTTTTTAATAATTAATAAAGTATTTATTAATATAGTATTTCTGTCCGTTTAAGTTTATTTGTATAAGATTGTGTCTGAAAGGTTACCTGGACTTAATCTGTGTAGGGATTATTATCATTTTGTAACAGCAGCCATAAAACGCAGCAATTGTTTACAAACAAACCTATTAAGAAACCAATATAAAATCTTTTATCATAATGAATGCATCAGAAGAATGAACGGAATTTCATAATACAAACCACGGAGTCATCATTCCCCAATACTCGGTCTCAGTAGACAGACAAGAAGCATGTTAATGCTCGGCGACGAGCATCTATTGCTCGTCCTATAATAGTATTATGTAACATATTATATAATAAATATTCTGGATTTAAGGAATTAAGTGATATCTTAGTAAAGAAAAGTGTAATGTTAAGTGAAATTAGTCAAGTGTAACGTGAAAAGTGTAAAAAGGAAATAAAGTTATTTACAAAGTGTAACTTGTTTAGTTAAGAAATCTCCTAATGAATCACAGTGATCACAATCCCAACTGTTGGGTAACTCTTCACCACTCGCCTGCCCAGCAATGCAAGTTAGTAGGCTACATTGTTGTGCGGTATAGTTACTGTCACTTAGTTCCTCATTGTCGTCTCCCTGAAGGCACTAACACTTGCTTATGAAAATAAATAGCAAATTTCGATCAAATACGATTAAGCGATATGAGTAGTTATTTGTAAACTAATGAAGTATTTATTTAGATTAACTTATAGTTTTACAACCTCCAAATCTCGATAGTGTAAATATTTTGCCGCTGGATTATAACTACCGGATTATCAACGAACAAAATGTTTCTTCAATCGATTTCGTGTTTTGCAATGATTGCTCGTCCCGACTACACGGTCTAGGTCACGTGGTAAGGGACGTGCCTCGTGATTAGCTAAACCAGACTAGAGCTAGGAGATACGTAACATGTCTCGATTGGTCGGGTTTTAGTGTTATAAAAAACCGAACAGCTATAGCCGTCTGGTGGTACATAATTATATGAAATAGATAGCGGTTTTACGGGTCTTGTTTTATCTTGGGATCTGTTAGATCTCACAGCTGCATACACTGAGGAATCCACGAGTGGGAAAATGTAAAGGTATAATGTTTCACTATTATGTATTTGAGTGTATTATGTATTTACTAAACGTTTTTGTAATTAATTCTAAAGATTAAGATAATTCCAAGGAATTATTTTAAAAAATTCTGAAGTTATTTTCTGTGATCACCTTGTATAAAAACTATCTTTTAGCGTCGTCATTAGCGCGGACATGTACAAAATAATAAAAGATTAAAATATAAGGAGTACTTCAGGTTTGAAAACACTATTTTCAGTTTCTCTTTTCTTTTCACCTCCGCAACCTTTTAGACAGAAAATTAAATTTTTTGATGCATTTACAAAGCACAAAAGTTTTGTTAACTCCAGCGTATTATTAAAATCTTTATATTGATACCTTACTCGGAAATATTAATCATTTACGACTAATATATTAACACGCTTGTACGAAGTTATATTAGGCTACTTATTTATTTACTTTACCTAATTACTAAATTATTAATTTGTTTAAAAACTGTTTTTCTTCTTTAATAGCGTTCTTAATTGCTGATGACGTATAACTGTAATTTAGATTAATATTTTTTGAGTGTTTATTTTAAATAATTCAAAAACAGCTGATCCGCGTTCTGTGATTTAACAGTTGAATCATTATCTAAAATGTTAGTTTGATCAGCTGATATTTTCACGTGTGCATTGCAAGATGGACTAGTACTTTTCCACTAAGATTTATTGAGTAATTAATATCAAATAGAATAGCTTATTGCTCTGTGTAATTTTATAAGTCGATAAGAAAAGTGAGTAAATGCAAGAGTAGGCGCCTACTCGTTCTACCATTGTACAAGGAATACATAGGTCTACATGACAAGAAAACATTGGTTTGCTGGTAGGCTTAGGGGGTAAAGCTGACGGCATAGAATGATACATCTGTTACTTTTGTTGCTTAGCTGTAGCCAATACGATTACCAGATTCTGCATAGAGATTACAGAGTTTGGTCGAAGAATGTCTTTTACTCAACTTTGAATAATGACCAAGTTTTTTTTCAGTAGTTGAAATACATAAATATGCACGAACGTCACTGAGGATAACCACTTGTCCGCTCGGCATTATGCTAGAAGCAATTAATTCTAATTACTTCCGCCTGTTCTAATAAAAAACTTAATTAATCTAAATTAAAACGAATGACCACATTCTTTAGTCATTGAATTAAATACAATTATTCGTATCTTGGTTTTATATATATAAATGTATCTCGGAAATGTTATAAAATTACCTGTTGATTTCTCTGAAAACATTATAGGCTTATTTACCAATGACATTTCCTGTAAAACTGCAAATAAATTAAGACAATTTGTTTCATTATAACAAATAGAGAGTAATTCAACGGTTTCTCCTATATAATTATTTTTTATATCACGTGACGATTGTTGCAGCATTTAAAGTTTAAGACAACAATATGTTTTCCGTCGCCTATTGTTGTCTGAAATGCGGGAACAATAGGCGATGTAAAAAATAAAATTCCAAATTTTAGGTTAAGTAAAACAACTTTAATAATGCTTTAGTATATTAGTCTTTCGTTTTTTTATTGGTATTTTGCCAGAAGCAAAGCTCGAGGGACCGTCTAAAAATCTGGATAAGAATAGACAATTTCATAACTCATTAGACTATGAATGCCGGATATAATTCAGATAAGCCGTAGGCAAGTAACAATTCAAGTTCATCTTGATAACAATAGGAAAAACGTGATAGATCACACATGTCCGTTAGTATGACGCAACTGGCAACGATCTACGCGGTGTATTTATTAACTTAGATTTAGTGTTGTAAATCTCAATCCGAGAGGTGGTTATATCAGGTTCAGGTAAGTGTCCTTAGTCACGAGAATGGCAGTGTTTCCTTAGAAGCAGGGGTAGAAGGAAGGAGTCTTTAGGCCGGTAAGACTTAGTTACTTTACATCTAACCATGGGCGCAGAGGGCAGACATGACCCTGATAGGGAATTAAGGAATTAGTGTGCATTTGGGATATGATTTACTTAGGAACGGCACAATGCTCCCTGTATTTCGGGCAAGAAATTTGCACATAAAAGAAAGGCATTAGGGAATCGAAGTTTCATATAAAAGAACAGATTCAAATGTATTACATAGAAGAACTTAAATGCGTGAGTCAGAATTGAGATTCTAGAAATTCGTCCAAACACTAATTTCACTATTAACAATAAAACCTTGCACATCCGAACACCTCTTAATAGGAACCTCGCTTAACCGGAATCCTTCTTAACCGAAACGATTCCATATTATAATAAAATTGAAACACATAGTACATTTAAATCACAAGTTAATTTCATTGAAATAAATTGAGAATTCTGAGCTACTTTCTAAAGTGATGGAGAAATTCTAAGGCCGTTTCAAATGTTTTAAAAAATGTATAAAAAATTAATGTCATCTTAATATTATATATGCTATTCAAGATGAACTTACATGTATGAGTTAAAATTAACAGATATTACAAATTTCTCCAAACACTAATTTCACTAGCAACAGATAACCCTGCATATCCGAACACCCCTTAGTCGGAACCTCGCTTAACCGGAATCCGGCTTAAGCGTAACGGATCCATATTATAATTAAATTGAAATAGACCTACATATTACAGTTAAGTCAAAGCCCAATGTTCATTGAAATACATTTCTAATACAGGATAAGGTTTTCTGTAAGTGAAATTCGTTACTAATATACGTTTAACTAATATACTATACGTTTAACTGTTGTCTATAAACATGTATAATAAACAGTATTTATGTATACTTTTATTGCGTTTAAATCATTGACGTACTGGTAATTTCGCAGCTGGACTTTAGTATCCATTTAATATTATATCAAAAATGCATGGGTTCCACTTTTCAAATAGGTTTGTAGTGTGAAGATACAAAAATGAAACTATAATATGAAAACCAGTGTATGAATTTAAAATATGTAATGTAAGTGAATTCATAGTAATTCATTAATATTTACTGCCAATCTAAGGCAAGAGAAAAATACACTGGGTTTGGCCGAAAGGGTATTTTTTAACTTTCATAATTCTAATATTTTGGTTAATTCGAATTTTTGGTACCCCTTCATCTTCGAATTATCCAAGTTCTTCTGTATTTTCCTCTTTGCGAGGCGTATACATTTCGAGGCGTGTATAGTGGTTTTATCGAGCGTTTTGAAACGGGATCCTCCATTATTTCCCCCTTACTCATTGCACCCGTTTTGTCTTCTCATCAGGTAAACAGGCTCCTTAGTTTGGACCAAATTCAAGCAATGCGCTAGTTACAATATCTGTGTTCCTGTGTAGAGATTTCAATCAAGTCTTAGCACGTTTAATCAAGAGTTATTATTTTTAATTAACTTTTGCTCTGGGACTATTACGATTAATTATATTATCATGTCACATGGTATCCGCGCTCACACATCTACGAATCAGATGCGCTTTATAAATAAAAAGTTCGGTCAGGCCTGACCTACTCCGTATTTAAATTTTTACGCAGAGTCAGATTGCATGATTTGACCTATAATGAAAAAGTCGTTTGAGTGTCTATAAGTTCAACTCCAGTGATATTAGTGTTAAATAAAAGAATTTTATTGCAAAATTTATATTAAGTTGATTACACGATCGAGTTTATGAAACTGCATTACAAAATGCTGGATAGGCTGTACGAAGCGATATTAATATTTCGCTAATTGTAATTTTTATACGAGCCGAGCTGTGTTGTTCTTCGTTATTTTAAACCTCGTCACAGTGTGGTTGTGCTTTGTGAAAAAGTGGAAGAAATAAAAAAAAGTCGAAACGGTAGAGTGTAGCAAGGTAGCATCTAGCCGCTCGGCTCTTATCTCTCTTGCCAAAGAACACAGTTTTAGCCGTAAAGTTTGGGAATCTACAGTCCAGTTAATGAGACCTCTGCCAACACGAATCCAACCTCAGACTCGTGACTCCCGTCCGGGTGACTTGCGTCAGGCCCGAGGGGGGGGCTTGGTGTCACGACCCATGGTACCAGTATGTAAGTCTTTCGACCTTACTATAAGGCCTTGACTGGTCACCGGCCCGGTACTGGGACGAGACGAACTCCGCCAATGACAGCAGTTCGACTGCTCTTCCACAACTACTCGGGACCAGTAGAACCTTTCAAACGCCCAGGTTTCAGTACCTCAATGCCCCGTCTGATTAGTTCGGTCCAGGTAGTGCAATCGGACTTTGATCCTCTTCACAGCATTCTGGTTAAATCGTGTAAGTTATTCTTTGTATCCTGGCGTGCCCTTATGTAATATTTCCATTGCGGATGTTTAAAATTTCCCCCAGGATACCGATTACTGTTCCAGCTCACTATGTGTTCACGCAGAGTATAAAACGTAACACAACTGTGAACAGACAGATTTAAATCTCAAGAAGTAATAGTCTATGCTAATTCATTTTATGCATCAGGACGGACCTAGACCACAGAGCACTGTGACCTAGACGTATAGATTGCCCTCAGCTTGTAGTGTATTTACAGCGGAACTATTTGCGTCAAGCGGTACAGATTTACAAATGTAGGATCTACCTTCGGAATAAAAATAATGTATAGTTTGACATAGGCACAATGGATAATTTTCTTTATTAGAAATAGATTTATCTCTGCTTCTAATAATCTCTGCTTTTATTTTTTTATATTTTTATTACTCATAATTACTACAATTTGCGAATTTTATAAACTTCCAGGAAATCTCATTTTAATGTCACTCATTATGATAGCTGAAACAAGAAACATAACTGCTACTATAAATTTTCTCTAATCCTTGACGCAGCCATGACGTGCCCTTTTCAATGGGCCAAGGAAAACTTCAGTTTGTACAAATTAATATATGATTTTAAAGAAAATTTCTCAGTATTAATGAAACGTTAAGAAGGCGCCGACTTTGTTAAGGACATTTTAACTCACGTTTTTCTTCTTAGCTTGTCGACCTCTTCTTTCTCATGGCTGACGCAATTGATGTATTCGGAATTAAATTAGATATTTATTTCCTTCTTATCGTAACAATTGTTTTAAATATTTAAAAAATCCTAAATTTGTTTGCATTTTTTTAAAAGTTTATTAAGAACATAATACGGTAGATTTTCTTTCTGAAGTGCCTGATACCTTAATTAAGTTTTTGAAAACGATCTCAGAATTGCATCAGCAGAGATAAAAACAACAAAGTAATGATTGGGATACCTCATAGGTTTTAGATTTAAAGATTTCTATCTATGAACACAGGAACGTGTATTGTATTCTACGTTCTATATAGAAGATGGATTTAAAGAGGGGTTTTCAAGCAGAAACATACTATTAAGTTCTTACCGGGGTTCAATAAATTAAAATGCAGTTTCATTGTGGTCGGAATTACATTTATAAATTTATTTCCTTCTCATTCTAACATTCGTTTTTAAATTTTATAAAATTCCGAATTTGGATTATTTTAAAGTTTATTAAGAACTTAATCCGGTGGATTTTCTTTCTGAAGTGTCTAATGGTTTAATTAATTTTTTGAAAAAGATCTCAGAATTGCATCAGCACAGATTAAAACAACAAAGCAATGATTGTGATACCTTATAGGCTTTAAATTTGAAGGTCTCGGTCTATGAACACAGAGACGTGTATTGTATTCGACGTTCTATATAGAAGATGGGTGTAAAGAGGGGGTTTCAAGGAGAATACTATAACGGTGATTCAATTATTTTAAAGGCAATTTCAGACTAATTTATTAATTCTCACATCTTATGGCTACTATTAATTATTTACACAACTTAAATTTGTAAAAGCATGTAAGCACTGTTTTACTTAAGTCTACTAATAACTACTGAGTTCGGTAATAGTTTATTAACACGCACTGTCATTCTGTCATTAAAGCTTTTTCTCTCTTCATTACATTACATGGCGGATTAGTACCGACGTGGGTCTATGAATAGGTTGGGACGGCTCGGTGAGAACATCCCATTAGTTACGTATCCCCGATTACTTCACTTAAAACCTTTAACGCATTATATGGGAAAAATGTTGATACGGTTTTCTTAATTGCAACTAAACAAACAAAATTGCTTGTTTGTCTCATTTTAATCGGCCGAATTTAAGTGTGATTACCGGCTATGCTTCGTATAACGTAACTTTCCTTCGGCTTAGGTAAACACACTTAAACCCGACCGATTAACCTGAGACACACACGCAATTGTTTGTTCAATAGTAATTAAGAAAACTGTATCAACGTTTTCCCCATTTAATGCGTATTTATTAGATTAAGGTTTCTAAGTTGAGTAATTGGGAATGCGTCACTTATGGGATGTTCTCAACGAGCCGTCCCAACCTATTCATAGACCCAGATCGGTCCTAATCACCCAGATACCTGCCTCAACTTAATCTGAGATGCCGTATACAAACATTTACGGCAACGCTTTTATTTATCGACTTGCCGCTTCTAGCGATGTCTAGTAATTTCTATCCGCTTTACTCCTAGAAGGTTCTAGGTCATTCAACGTGGAGATGTGGCTGTTGAGTTCTCTTAAGCGTGAAAGGACTTGTAAACTGGTCTAATCGTGTCCATAATTCATGGGTGGCACCTTACCCGTTACAATACACATTTAAACTTCGACACGTTTGTGGGATCCTTTCTAACAACACTCTGGTTCCTGTCAGACTTATGATATAGTATACAAAATACTGTAATTTTAATAATACATGTTATGAAATTTAAAATTAATTGTTTTAGCAGTTATTTAGTGATATTGTTGAACTAGCACTAAAGCAAGATAAAGCATTAGCCTACAACAGCAACTTTAACTTAGTACAATAGCATATCATTAGCTAAAAATATTAAAATAAAATAATGTTCTTGGATATGTTTAAACAAGCCACGAATCCCAGTAACGAAGCCTCATTTATTACTATAAAAGTGCGCAGTGAGTCTATACAGATAAACATAGATATAGGTCAAATTTTATAAGCTGCCACTTGGGTCTTAGGCAGAAATTGTGTATTCGTCACCTAGAAAACATCAGACACTGTCGTCATCGCTCATTGGGGTCTACCCATCCTAACATTTACAGAATCCTGTTAGCACGGTTCCGGAATGCCCTATTGACATATGTGGTTATTTATATTATACATTAAAAAGTAGAAATAAGTAACAAAATAATCCTTTCCCACAGTTATATCTTTCTACAGGTCAATGCCTTTGAAAAAGACCGGCGAGCACCTCCACACTCCTCCTGCCCTCCATCACAAAGCTAATGACAAAGGCTGGGCACCCCAGATTGTTTTCGTATTCGCATTTGTTACTTGAAAATACATTCCAAATTAGACAAAAGTGATTATAATTGGTAGCGAAGTGGGAATAGTTGTAATCACTCGACTTTGCAAATTACAAAAATAGGATGTAAATAAATCTCTACATTAAAAAAATACGGACAACCTCAATTTACAAACACACACACACACACACACACACACACACACACACACACACACACACACACACACGCGCGCGCGCGCGCGCGCGCGCACGCACACACGCACGCACGATCACGCTTATACATAGGTAATTTTTGTTGATTTTTTCTGGAATGTCAATAATTTTTGTGATTATTTTTACAATTTCTGTTAACAGCTACAAACTGATTTCATGTTTCATTTTTTTAAATGAATTTTTAGTTGCCAACTAGGCTATATTCGTCGGTGTTGTAAAGCATACATCGCAATGTAGCCCTTCATACGCTATTGGCTCGCTGTTTCGCCTTTCATAAAATAGTGCATTTACCCTTAGTGTGCACGAGGTGAAACTATCTAAGTAAGCAACAGTTGCTAAAAGAAATTCCTAAACCACACTATGGAAAATAATATTACGATCGCGCAAAACAAAATTAAAAGTACAAAAATTCAAAATATGAAAAAAACCTACTAGCATCGGAAAAAGAGTGGTAAGATTACCAAACTTCTAAATACAACAACAACAAATGTAACTTGACAAGACGCTCAAAAAAGAAGTTCGTTCAGCACATGTAATCGGCAAATATAAATCCGTTTCCAAAATCAATTATTGGGTCCGAAAGTATAAGAAGGAATAAGAAATAAAATCACACCAGTTAGCAGAACAAGGCCCGCCCAGAGAGGGGGTAAAGAGCCCCGGGTTCAGAAGGGGTCCGACCAGGTTGGTGTTTGTTTTTACTGTGGAAAATAATTACTCGTATGGCGAGATCCATAAAAGAGATAAAAACATTATACCAATAAAGTATAAAAAGTACAATGTACAATTGCTCAAGTTTGTAATGGCAAATTAGTACTCATTAAATGAAATGTTCTATTCATACAAAAAGCAACGTCTTAGTCGCTGTAAACGAATTGCAGTTTATTCCTACAAAACTAAACATACATCAGATTAGAATCAGTAGGCCTAGTTGGTCTTAACACGGAAACAATAATTTATTTATAATATCATGCAAAATACATGTTTGTATAGCCCTATGTTTGAAGTACTGAAGTACTCATGTTTGCCCAAGGGTAAAACCTTGGAAAATTTTTGTTTGCCCAGCGGGCAAAAATTTCTCTGGGAGGGCCTGAGCAGAACATTGCATATTATAAATTACAAGGTATTGGGTCTTCCAACCCATTTATGGAGTAGAGAGCGTCTAGAAACCTTCTCTCCAATTCTATGTCGTTCTCTGAGTGCTCCTCATTAAAGTGATATGTTACTTGTTCCTTGTTTATATTATATTTGTAAGTAATAGATGAACAGATGCGTAAATATGGGGAAATGGGGTTGATCCCAGTCTGTCAACAAAAAAAAACAGGTTCATTACAATAAAAAAAATTAATTATCTAAAATATGGAAATCCTAACCCAAGCTTCTGAAAAAAGAATAATAAGATAAAAAATATAACGCACGCCCACGAGACGGGTTTAATGACAGTATAGTGTCGCCACACAAGCTGGTAGATCAATACTTGCTACGAATAAATAAATAATCCATCCATTACTGAAACATGTAATTATAAATGTGGCTGTGCACGGTCGAGTCGTACCAACGCAACGTGTCACATTTAGATGTGCAACACGAACGGTATGCGAAAATTGCCGACTTTGCCAAACGTTTACAAACAATAACAATGGTAAACAATAAATAAGTAGGGAAATAATCCCGTTCGATTAAAAATATGTTTGGCTAATAATAACTGTAGACAAAAACTGTGGGTCCTGCAAAATCAGGAGTTGAAAATCAGATTATTTCGCTGTGGATGCTTCACTAAACTTAGTCGAATTTAACAACTTGAAGCAACTGCGGCGCTTTTTTCAATTTTATAAATACATACTCTTTACCACAACTTTTTATTTAAACGCTTATGTGCATTTCAATTGCAAAGCAATAATTTTCAGAGGAATTAAGGTTTGTTGCAAGAGGAATTATTTTTAGGAATTAAATAAAAAGTTTTATGTCTACTTAAGATGTTTTATTTCTTTAAACTAGTCGAAGTTATCGGTCGGAGAAAGAGCAGATATGCCCAACCCTTGTGGATATTGAACGTATGTGTGACACGACACTGGCTTTGTGGCTGGAATACGGGGAGCAGGGCTTTTGGTAAAAGGGTTGGATCTGCAATCGCAGGACGTTCATTGGGTGAATGAAAAAAAAGGAGCGTTTATTCTGCGAGACAGAATTGAGGGGTTTTGGCTTACTGACTTGGCACTCTTTTTTTCGTCGTTACATATATAGGCAAGTGCGTATGTGTGCATATAAAGTGTAGTAATTTTTCTTGAACAAAAAATATAATATAATATAATGGTAACCTTAAACCTAGATAAAAACAATAAATTTAACTCAAACTATGATCAATGCTGAGTTTATTATTTTAATATTATACAAGCAACGTTTCGGTAACATTTTAGGTGGCCCTTTTCAAGCTTTCAAATCTATAACCTTGAAAGCTTAAAAACGGCCACCTAAAAATAAACCGAAACGTTGCTTGTATAATATTAAAATAATAAACTCGGCATTGATTATCGTTTGAGTTCAATTTATTGTTAAAATTGCTGCCGTTAGAAGTTAAACCTATCTAAATAAAAGCAGTTGACAATGGAGACTCAAAGAAAAGGATCTTATTATAGAAAACTTATTTTTTAGACAGAATTTTACTTAAATACTGACTTATGAACTAACAAAATGATCCAAAGCTAGACTATCTTAATACAATAGTCTGTTTTTAAATTTCCTTTAAAAAAGTTATTTCCAGGTATAAATCCATATGCTTGTTGAATATATTTTATTAATTAAGAAAGACTATGGTAAACAAATCGTACAAAATCTTTTTTTTTTTAAATAAAGAAAGAAACTTTTTCCCGATTTTTTCTTTATTTGGAACTGGAACTGTTGTCTTTTATGTTAGCTTGAGTGTAAAGTTAATCTAAAATACCAGAGTACATTCTTTGTGTACCATATAGCTAAATGAAAAAAGAGGCTATTAAAACAACGACTTCTAGTCTTAAACAACTTTTATGGAGGGGGAAACTTTGTAAATAAATAAAAGCAAGCCTTAACATTCTCTATGCTACAACCTCGTTAGAATGTTCTTTGCCAAAATGTCATGATTAATTAAATTATCTGAGCCAAACGACTGCTTCAAAGCACTGATTAGGCGTGCACAAATTCTACTGCTAGTTTCAATGTTAGGTAATCACAGAGAACACAGTTTTGTACTTGTTTTACTTTAAATTAGGTAAGAAATACTGTACTTTGTGATAAATTATCAAATTTTATCCAACAGGTATTGTTATTGCTGTTTAAATTTTATGTGTTGGTTTTCATTTAAATGGAGCACTATATAAGATAAAATTCAATTGTATATCATTGAAAACAATTAGACTATATATCCTTTGAAGTACTTGAGCAATAAAATTTTATCTTAACCAATGATAAAATGATTTAACAACTTCCCTAAAGAAGAATTTAAGTACTATACATTTGCTCTACATAATTTTTAAGAATAGAGACATAATTCCGTTTTTGAAATTTAAATATCGAAATTTTGTTGCTGTTCATGACAAGCTGGTTGTTAATTACTTATTACACCTTTGCTATTACTTGCGACCAGACTTTTTGTTAACTCCAGGAGGCTCAAGAAGTCGTAAGACGAAAACGTTTCCTCCAAGTGTAAGTTAACAATTTAACAACTTTTAGTTGACAAAAAGTCTGGTCACAAGTAATAGCAAAAGTGTAATAAGATTTTAATTTAATTGACTTTTATTGATAACAAAACATATAGTCCAGATAATATTGTAGGTTATAGAAATAAATTATTCTAAAAAAATGTAGCTTAATTTTATAGTAGCTTAATTTAAGTTTCTCCTTTCTTATAAATAGTTGTCATTTGATGATGTCATTACCATCAGTAGTGCAGATTGACATAAGAAAAAGAACAACATAAACAAAAGGAACATCATTTCAGTTTCTGTAATTTTCAAAAAGTTTACTTCTAGCTACTTAATGCTAAATGCTTCCCTATCTAGTTTTAGATTAAACAATTCAAAAAAGATCTTTGGTAACACCATTTCTTTGCAGAAAACCAAGTTAAGTTTAATTGAGTTAGTTACAAGGACAAAAATAAAAGCACACTAAAACTAAAGCATTAGAAAACATATATAAGTACTAAAAACATAAAGAGGACATAAGGGAATAAAGAAAAATTCACAAATGGGTAAACAGAAATAGAAAAAAAATATATCTGTAGAAATATAACAAAAATTAAATAACTAAAAACTAAAAATTAAATTAAACTATATTGACATAATTTAAACACAGAAATATAAGACATTAGAAGGTGTAAGAAAAATAGAGTGTATGCTTAATTGTAATGATTTATCATTAGGATTAGATGTCATTACCATCAGTAGTGCAGATTGACATAAGAAAAAGAACAACATAAACAAAAGGAACATCATTTCAGTTTCTGTAATTTTCAAAAAGTTTACTTCTAGCTACTTAATGCTAAATGCTTCCCTATCTAGTTTTAGATTAAACAATTCAAAAAAGATCTTTGGTAACACCATTTCTTTGCAGAAAACCAAGTTAAGTTTAATTGAGTTAGTTACAAGGACAAAAATAAAAGCACACTAAAACTAAAGCATTAGAAAACATATATAAGTACTAAAAACATAAAGAGGACATAAGGGAATAAAGAAAAATTCACAAATGGGTAAACAGAAATAGAAAAAAAATATATCTGTAGAAATATAACAAAAATTAAATAACTAAAAACTAAAAATTAAATTAAACTATATTGACATAATTTAAACACAGAAATATAAGACATTAGAAGGTGTAAGAAAAATAGAGTGTATGCTTAATTGTAATGATTTATCATTAGGACAAAATGCTTTTATTTTTAGAGCAGAGCAAGCATACTGGGCAGCAATATCTCATACATTTTTAAACCAATGATGCTTTCAGCACAATGTGCAACAATTCTGATTAGTTACAGATACAAATACCCTACTGTATTTGTTGAATAGATTGGTAAAAGTAGTGTTGTTAATTGATATATCTTTCTATGTTAGTATAAAGCTGTAAATGCAAATTCAGCTGTGTGTGTGTGTGTGTGTGTGTGTGTGTGTGTGTGTGTGTGTGTGTGTGTGTTGTGTGTGTGTGTGTGTGTTTGTGTGTGAGTGAGTGTGTGTGTGTGTGAGTGTGTGTGTGTGTGTGTGAGTGTGTGTGTGTGAGTGTGTGTGTGTGTGTGTGTGAGTGTGTGTGAGTATGAGTGTGAGAGTGTGTGTGTGTGTGTGAGTGTGTGTGTGTGAGTGTGTGAGTGTGAGTGTGAGTGTGTGTGTGAGTGTGTGAGCGTGTGAGCGAGTGAGCAAGTGTGTGAGTGTGTGTGTGTGTGTGTGTGTGTGTGTGTGTGTGTGTGTGTGTGTGTGTGGTGTGTGTGTGTATATATATATATATATATATATATAAATGCAGTTCCTTATTGAAGAATTAATCCAAAATTATTGCTCAATATTATCACGTTTTGTCAGTGTTGAATTCATTATCTACATCACAAAACAAACTTCTTAGTTTGAAATAAGAATAGATAACAATGTTTTAAAACTAGTAAATGTTATTTCAAATTTTATTGTCTATATTTGCTTATAATCAACCAATTTTATCATGAAAGATAGATGTAAAATTGCAAATATGTAAATACAATTTTCAATTTCTAAAATTTCACCCACCTCATTTATTAAGACAACAATTTCCAGTAAGAATTACACCTAGGTAAAATCTACTGTCATTTGTAAGCAATTGATAAAATAATGTGGTTAATAAAGCATGCAATTGTAAGTAATTTTTATTTGCTCAGAATTATAAAACAGTATTGGACTTTGTTTGTTGTTTCTGTTTAGAACTTTGTGTAAAATTATATATATATATATATATATATATATATATATATATATATATATATATATATATATACACTTGGGGCTTATTAAAGTGGGAATAAAAGTCGAGAGGTTAGAATCCTTCTAGAGTTTAGAAATGAAATTAAAAATATAAATGATTTTTAAGTACAAATAAGATTCAAAACTCAAGTATTCTGAGTAACCTCAGTGGGTAATATTTACAATTTTGTTACAAGCATGATATGAATAAACTAATTAAAATAAAAAAAGGCACAACAAATAATTTAATCAATGACTGAGGGAAACTAAAATACTGTAGATATCTAAAACTATACAAAACTTAGAGTATTGCTTTAGATTGTGTGAAATAAGTGTCATTGTTTAAAAATAACTTTATCAAAGTTTGTTAAGTAGAGTAATTTTGCAGTAACTAGCGCCTTTGCATGAATGTAATTGTAACTGATTACCCTTATCTATAATGTAATAGCATTACCAGGCAATAATTTAGACATCTCTTATCAATACTAATATAAAGGCCAACATTTCAGCGGTTGACTCAGTTGTAACTGTGATTTTCTGTGTTGCAGAACTCTGTGTTGAGTAATCATAATAACTTTGGAATACTTAAAAAAATGAGGGATTACATCAATACCATGGATGAGATCTACAAAGAAGTAGTAGTCATTGGTGAGTTCAGAATAAAATTAATATTAATATTTTGGTTATTATTTTCAATATGAAAACTTTACTCAAGAAATTAGTTGTAGTTAGAAATGTCTTCTATGTAAATAATGAATAAAATATTTTTTAAATAAGTGTATGCATACAAGTCCGCACGGAATAGTTACTAATAGATTGAAAATACTTCACCCTAAATTCAAATACGCAGCATGAAACTAAAATTTATAGTAGTCTATACTCTGATAAATACATCGCATATGTAAGTTTAAATTAAATATCATTACTTGTATATAGATGTACTGAATGTGAAATTAATACATTTTTGGCACATATAATTTTACTGTTTAATTTGTTTTAACAAAAGTTAAAAATTCTTGTTAATAAATCCTATTTAAATTTAATTTATAACTAAAACCTAGTTTCAAAATTTTGCTATATCGAGTGGTAATAAATGTATATAGAATGTGTGTGTGTGTTTTATTATGTAATATAATGGTTTGTTTTGGGGTTAGCTCTTCAGTTAAGTAAATTTTTTTAACTTATATTTCCAAATTTGTAGATAATGTTTGTTTTTATTCTGTAGTGGTATTTTTTTATTGTTAAAAAAAAGTTTTATTGATAGGAATCTGTAATTAATACTTATTTAAAGTGTGGTTAAGTTTAATTTTTTACTTTTTGTACACATTTAAGTTTTGTCAGTATTTATTTGCCTGATATGTTTCTTTTAAATATTTTGTGAGAAATTTAATATTGAATGTAAATATGGATAATTTGTTTTATTTGTTACAACTTTAGTTTTTTTACCACTTGTAATTTTAAGGTGTAAATTTTTTATTGTTTTTTTTAATCATATCAATTAGTTTCAGATGTTTGGTATGTTATGTTTATTTTTTTGTTTTACAACAAATGAGAACTACAAACTTGTATTTTCTCATAATTGTATCTAGGGCATCTTTCTTATGAGGTTGAATTATTTTGTATTTATTTTCAATCACAAATATTTAAAAACCTTTCACAAGTTTTATAGAGGTTTTCTAATAATGGAATAAAATAATATATAAACATTATTTTTTGAATATTTGGAACAAAACTTGTTTTTAAATTTATTTAAACAAAATTTTCGTTTTCAGTAAAAGAATTAATTTTTATTTTTTGATTGAAACTTAAGTGTAAGTAGCTCAGAAAATATAATTAATTTATAGTTTTTGACTAAATAAAAGCTATAACCTTACATTTTCTTTTATTATTTTTAGATACAATTTTATTACTATCCACTTTGATTATCAGTACAATGTAAACTGTTTTCCTTTGAGTATTAGATATTCTACTAAGAGAAAAATACCTATAAAATTGAAAGTTTAATATCAATAGTTTATTAGATAATGTAACATATAAAAATCATTCTTTAAACTTTACTGGATCTAGATATTGACTTTACTTCTATATTGAGGCAGTGACTTAGACCCTTCTCTCTAGTGATGTAAAAAAACATGGTTTAAAAAGTTTTGTTGTGTAGGATTTAATATTTTTGCTTGTCATAAGAGGACATTATTATGTCTTGGTAGAAAGGAGGAATGGAAGTGGTAAAATATGATGACTAGGTAAGTATACTAGGGATATGAATCTTCCCTTGTAATGGAGAGGGGGTAGGATTGCTTCTCCAAAATAGACCTGCTCTGTACAAGGATGTAGCTCAATACACCTTGTAGTAAGTAGGTGGGGAATAATTTAGTGTAGAGTAATGAAATAAGGGATTTTTCAGCTATATTATGAGTCTGCCTACCATATATTTTATGTGTGTTTACGGATTCTAGGTAATGGTCCTTCAGGGCTAGCTTTATCATATATGCTAGCTGGCAACTGGCCCTATTACAATGGAAAGAGCCATCTTGATGAAATGTTAACCGCAAGATTGCAGAATTCTCCACCTGGGAGATCTCTTGTGCAACAGGATCTGAAATTTCTCTCTGAGGTTTGTATATCTATTTAAAATAAAACAATTTATAAATATAAAGAGTGTTTTATAATTTTATTTTCTCTTCTACCTGGGCTTACCAGAAACCTCAACTGTGTATTTGTACTTTACGTAGGAAACTATAATAATAAAATATATTTTTATAAATAATATAAAAACATTAAATAAGTTTAAAATATTGTATTCCCAGAACAATGTCAGATGTATTAAACTTTAACTTTATAGGACAGTATTAATACAGACCCGTATATACAGAAAGAAAAAGGTCTGGGGATTACTGAATATTAATATAATAGATTAAAGATTGATAAATCCTTGAAAGATATGAGGTATGCCAGATTAAAGAAAAAATCATTACCACGAGGTATATTTACTTGTGGACTAAATATAGTAATACCTGTATGAAAAAAGTAAATTTATTTTAATGGTTAAATACATGACCAACTTGGGTTTAGCAACTGAATCTTCATCTATTTTTTGAAAAAAAGTAGATAAATTGTGTGGTAATTAACTTTCAGAAACTAGGTGTCTTGTACAAATGCATCCTGCTGTATGGGCATTCGGAATAAAAATATTTTAAAAAAATTTTAAGTATATTCCTACATAGGTCAACAAAAATAAAATCGTATTTTAGTTACTTTTTATTAAATATTTATAATTAATAATCAATGAATGTAATGTACTACAAAATTCAAGATTATATTTAATATAAATGTGTTTATATATATATATATATATATATATATATCACTTTCACTTATGTACTTAGTGAATAGTACTTAGTGTACTTGATAAGTGTATACAAGAAAACAGTGTTGCATAACTACAAATATATATATATACTGGATATATTTATTTTATTTCATTCTCCCATATTTCTTTTTATGTTTTCTCTTTGATTGACAAAGACCACTGTGTGGTTGAAATATATCATTGGTTAAGTGCTTTTATGTGTTTCTATTTCAAGACTACAGAGTGGACTCTTACCAAGGTAAGTCTGTCAGTCTCCTAGTCCAAAAAATCTCTCTCTCTATATATATGATAGAATCACAATATTAAGTGACAAAATATAGAGTGAAATTATTAAAATTCATTAATTATTGAATTGAAAAAATTGTCACCCACTACAACTTTAAAAATATATATTTGAACTTGAGTGGATGAATAAAAAGTAGTTTTTTAACATTTGAAGATTTGAACAAGAATATATATATATATATATATATATATATATATATATATATATATATATATATATATATTAAATATGGTGATATGCTTTCTTGTAATATAGTTAATTAATTAAAAATATTTCAAAAACAAAAATACTTTTAATGGATATATTTATTCAAAGCTTTTTGCCGATAAAATAGTATCAGCATCTTCAGGAAAATAATTATCAAATAAAATATTTTTACATATATCTTGTATGATTTAGTTTTGTAAAAATATTTTATTAAATAATTATTTTCCTGAAGATGCTGATACTATTTTATCGGCGAAAATCTTTGAAATATATTCATTAAAAGTATTTTTGTTTTTGAAATATTTTTAATTTATTATATATATATATATATATATATATATATATATATATATATATATATATATATAGAGAGAGAGAGAGAGAGAGAGAGAGAGAGAGAGATGTGAACTAATAGTAGGAATTGAAAATGAGGATCAAAACAAGCCAATACATTCAAGAATGAAGCAAGAAGAAAAAATTTTAAAATCCTTGAATTTCTAGGAAGTCCTATTCTAAAATAAAAAAACATACAATGTGTGTCTAAAAATGTGTTAGCAGTCTCAGGAATCATTTTAAATGTCAAGGAAGAAAATAGAATAGAAGAGAGAAATCTAATGTAAATGATTTAAGTGTATTAATAAAAAAAAAGAAGGTCAGAAACACTTAATTATGTGATTTACAGATAAATGATCGAATAAAAAACCAAGGCTTGAAAATTTGCTTCCATTATTAGTTAAACAAAAATATATATATAATAAAAGGAAAGTTAATTTTTCAAAAAGGTCGTAAAAATTGAAAGAAAGAAATAACTCATTTGCTGTGTCTTAACATATTTTTCTAGATACTCTCATTGTCTTAAAAATGTGTATGATTTCAATATTTTAGGTTTATTTTTTAAACATAATAGACATTTTAAAATCATGTTCTATAATTTTAGTTACATTTAGTTTGAAAAATGACCCTATAACTGTAGAATCTTGTGTAGACTATAATATTAAGCATAATTTGTATTTTTCTGTTGTCAGGGATTAGAAGGTCGTTCTAACCACCCTATGTCACTTTTGATGGACTCTGTTAGCCATCCAAGTGCTGATCAAGGCTTGGATCTTCCTCCTCTAGTAAATTGGAGGTCAAATCCAGAAAGACTTGTAGATCATGTTGTGTTGGGGAAAGGGCCTCCTGGTGGTGTGTGGCATGTAAGTAAATACTGCTTTTATTATAATTTAATGTTATATCTTACAAACAAAATGTTTATATGTATATTGTAAGAATATAAGTACTGTCGCCGACACACGAGAATAGCTCTGGCCCAAGGCAGGTCAAAAGATATGGTCGTTCCCAAAAACATTTCTAACACAAAATGTCAGATTTACAGAAAATTACAATGCAGAAACAGGATCATGTATAATTTATTTTGTGTACCCTTTCTTATTAAAATTAGTACTTTTACCCATCTGTAAATATTGATATTACTTACTAAAATATAACTACTAAAAACTACTGTGCATTAGATGTGTTTGTAGGTCAGGAATTCATCAACAGGGCATGCACAGAACTGAAAACTGAGAATGACTCATTTCTTACACCAGGGCTCTTCTTGTGTGCCAGTGACAGTATATATTGTTTTCAATAGTAAGGTTTTAAAATAAAATCTTAATCAACAACAGTCTTAAGAAGAAACCTTCTTTATTAATTTAAACAATATTGCATAGAAAAACGCCAATTATTTTTATTTCAATAACAATCACAATTACTCAATTCCAAAGTGTTCTGATACATTTAAAAGTTTATAACAAATAGAGCTAATTTAAGGCATTTGCATAGTTATTAGGGTTAAAATTTAAAAATGGTGCTTAACATTAATAAAGTAGATTGATTTTAAAACATTGTAATAAATACTTCAACTGATTCTTTAGTGGTGAGGTATATAATAAAAGGAAAAAAAATATTTGCAGGCCATGGATGGAAATGTGCTAACAATAAGCCTCAACTCGTGGATGGAACTACCAGGGCTAGAATTCAGAAAATGGGAATCTCGGTACAGTTGTTGTTGTTCATCAGGAGCACCAAAGCGAGTTCCTGTAGCAACAGTAGCTGCATACTACAAGGACTATGTCAGGAGGATGGGTCTGTCTAGGTTTTTGAGAAATGGCGTGATTGTAACCTCAGTGAGGTTGCTGGACAGTAGGCAGAATCAGGTATATAATTATATCAAGTTATTCCAGACATTTAAATTAAGCCTGTAAGAAAATATTTGTAAATTTAAAAAAAATAGTATTTCCAGAGATAAATTATTAACCTTCAAAAGGGTGCATGTGGAGTTTTTTCTGCATGTATTATTATTTGTAAAGAAAACATCTTTCCAATTGTCTGAAGTTTATTTCCAGGTCATTACTCTACAACCTTCATTCTAGAAAAAGGCCCAACCTATTTTTGTTAGTTTTTTCATTTGTTGATTCCATCTTCGCGTGAGCTACTAGTAATCACTAAACTCTTTTAAATGTTTTAAACTTGCCTATAGTAGCACTTACTTTACTTGTTGAGGACGGCCGTTTCGGGAGATGTGTCCCTTTGTCAACTCAGACCGTAACGGTCTGGACAAAGGGACACATCTCCCGAAACGGCCGTCCTCAACAAGTAAAGTAAGTGCTACTATAGGCAAGTTTAAAACGTTTAGTTTTTTCCTTGTACCGTTAGTGTGAATCTAAGTTTTGTTACTCTTGGTCAGATTGCTGAGGTTTTGTGTTAGTTATATGTGCAAAGTTCCTTGTGCACGGCTATTTCCATTACAAAAGACTTTGGGGAGTTAAATTATTACTGTTGTATGTTTGTTGTTGTTATTATTATTGTTGTATTGTTATTTGGCATTTTAGTAACTAAGTTTCTTATTTTACTGCTGTTCTATTTGAAGAGGATAAAATTCGTAGTAGTGTCGAGAAAGAGAAAATTCAAAAATATGGCCTACCGAAAATTTTATTAGACAGCTTTTTGATGAGCTGTCTTCAGTCTCTGCCTGATGATGTATCTGAGGAAGTAGCCAATTAAATTGAAAATGATGACAAACAATCTGAAAATGATGAATTTGTTGAAAAATCAGATTTTGACGTCATAGAGAAAATCCTGCTAAAAATCTGCCAGGAAGCAGTTACAGTCAGTTTAACAATGATAAAAAAGAATTTTTTATTTATACCAAAAAAATGCTGTAGTATACTGAATCAGTAAGGCAAGTGAAGACAGCAAGAAGAAACATAATTCTCATGAAAGTATGTCATGTTCACGTTACACTAGTGGTGACTAGTGAGCTTAGAAATGAACAATTATGAGTTTTTTTTTCAACAAAGGCTGTATATTTCTGCTAGTTTTATTTTACACTAGAATCTGTTGTTTTATAAAGTCAATATTTTTTTCATCCACTAATTTTTAGGGTTATATATTTAAATTAAAACATTCCTTTTTTTCACTAAATAATTAATTTTATATTTTTATATCTACTATTAAGATACAATATTTTTCATGTTTAGACGTTGAAGTACTTTATTTCAGAAAAATAACCTGGAAAAGCCTCTCCCATAATAAAAACTAAGCTAGTACACATAGCTTACACGTCTTAACAATTGAAAATATTATTAGAAATATGATGTTTAGAAATTTAAAATTGTACAACAATGATATCTGAAATTGTTTTCAATGTATATTATATAGTATTTAATTTTGAAGTCACCCAAATAGAAAAATAAAAACCGTTTAAATTTTAAATGGAATAAACCTCCACGATCATCCACTCCCGTTTGAAACTCTATGCACCCCCTTGAAGGTTAAAAAAAAATTAACAGAAAAGTTTATATATATATATATATATATATATATATATATATATATATATATATATATATATATATATATATATATATATACATAATGGAACGATTTTATGCTAGTTTTACAATTTTTTAAATTATAATAATAGTAATAGAAACATAATGTAATAAGACATAAATAAAATTAAATTAGATGTCTTGTTTCTTATATACTATGTTATAAATTAGTAAAGTTTTGAAATGGTTAAAATCAAAATTTATCATTGATTTGCTTCATGGATATTATATATTTAAGAGTAAATTTTGTATTATTTAAAACAATAAAATAATAAAATTTAATGCATTATTTTTTTTCAGTCAAGTAGCTGTCTAGAAAATGAAGCAGAGATTAACACATGTAATCCACTTTGGTCAGTCGAAGGTTACGACTTGATGACCAATTTGCCTTTCACTTACATTTGTAAAAAAGTAGTCCTAGCAACAGGGTCCACAGATCTACACAATCAGCTCAATGTTCCTGGTGAACATATTTACCCAAGTTGGGTTGTCCATGATTTGAAATCATTGGAAAATGCCCTAAACGCCCTTGTTAAGGAAAATAAAGATGTTAGAGATGGTAAGTGTCACAAATAGGCTACATGAAATGTTTACTATTTAATAAGTGAAATACAGATTATGTTTACATTTTAATTTGTATAAAGTATTTCTAAATTCGTAATGATTTAAATATAAAGTAAAAATATTCTGCAGCTATACACTGGAAATATATTAATATGTAAACGTACTGTTGATAATATTACCTACTTGTCTAAATCAGGACAGCTGTTTCAGTCTATGTGGCCCAATATCAATTCCTCAATTCAGACCATCAAAGTTAATATAGAAACTTATGAAACAGCTATTACCTTCATTTTGTCATTTTAGTAGGGTGGTGTTTACATGTTAATAAGTTAAAGTGTATACACATACCTCAAGATGAAAACGAAAGCAAATAATATTAAACAACTTTTTGATCTAGGTGTTCGACTTGTGGATCCAGTATTAATCGTAGGCGCAGGCCTCAGTGCTGCAGATGGTATATTGTCAGCAAAATTCCATTCCTTACCTGTCATACATGTATTCAGGCGTCCAGCTGGCTCTGCAGAAAAAACCCTTCCAGAAAATATGTATCCTGAATATCATAAGGTAAGCAATTTGTAGATAAATATTGTGCCAATAAGTTTACATTTGAAAACCTAAAGTTATTCTGCATTCATCCAACATTTGTTAAAATAGCTGGTGAAATAGGCGTTTGTTAAAATAGGTCATGGACATGTTAAATATTTTAACATGTTTGTTAAAATATTATTTTACTCAATGGAAAGATGCATATTGGCTACAAAAAAAATTTAAACAATAATTACATATAAATACGTCTTATGTTATCTGTGATTTCTTCACTTGGTAGATACCATATACTGGTACTCCCTTTATGACAACAGTAAAAATAATGTGTTAAAAGTTTTGATAACTATCTTTTATTTCTTAATCAGTTTTAATATTTATTTCCCTGATTGTATTACACTTTGGGACTATGAGAATTTCATTTAATAAGCTTTCAGGTTTTTTAACGTATTAGTGTACAATTTTTATAGATGTATAAATAAACTTAGTTCATATCATAAAAAGTGGAAGAGGTTTTTTATGTCATTTTGGTTGATTATCTTTATGGCACAAGTGTTTCTTGTAACACTTAAACTGCATAAGTTCATAATATATAATACTTTACAACCTCAGTATCTCCTCTCTTCAACTCAGATTAATGTAAAAATACATTATCTTAGAGCTATTACTTATACTAGTGTGTAAATGTAATGGTAACACGATGATCATATGTCCACTAAGCATATAACCATCTTTATAAGGTATAGTGGCACTGCATGGTGAGTTGTCATGGGTTCAGATAGATGAGCCCAAACTGCTTCAAGTGAGCAACTCTTTCAGGTTTAGTTTGTATTATGTTCGTTTGGTTTATGTTGTTAAATTCAAAGGCAACCCAACTAAAAAATGTTCTCAAAAGAAGAAAAGGCGTTGAAGCATTGGAACGAATTGATAAAGATGAGTCAGAAAAATCGATTTATGTTGTCTATGATGTCAAACAGGAAAAAAACAGAAAACAACATTAAAAATGGTTTTCAAAATAATTTTAAAAAACAATTTGAATGATTGATGCAAAACAAAGAAAGTTAAAAATGTGTGACAAATAACTGTACTTGTAATCTGACGCAACAGAAAGTTACCAGCTTCTTTCCCAAAGTATAGAATACATTACTATATAGTTCATACATTGTTTTATGTTTTTCAAAGTTTGTTTGTAATGTGTAAATATTTTGAAAGTGTTTTCACACAATAAATCATTCTAATTATTTTTTATATTCTTCTTTAACCTGGACATTTATTGTCAGATCGGCTGATGTCATAATTAATTCAACTCATTGTAATTTCATTGTACTGAAAGTAACAAAAATTCATGTATTTTATACATTCAGATTTTTTAGTTGATTCACAAAATTTTGCAATGAAAAATAAACATTTCTTGTGGTTTTGAGATTTATAGATAAAAAATATTTTTTTTGAATAAATATAACTTCAGAATAGATTTTAATCATAAGACATATTAAGATTGGGCATTAATAAGTCAAAACAAGTTGAACCTAACAATTTACAAATTTAAAACTTAAAATTTGAAAAAAACTAGATTCATGTTGCTATTTACAGCTAGAAAACCTATTAATCATAGACCACTTAAATTAAACTTTTTATGCATTGTTACCTCTGTTTGAGGTAACTTGTTGCTCAAAGTTGTGTAATATTTACATACATTTTAGTATGATTCTCCCGCAAGGTTTACTTATTTACTTCTTCACATTTATTCTTCTACCAACAGTTATTTTTTTTGTTACTCTCTGTACCTCAATCTTCACAGCCTGGGATTTTCTTCATAGTGTCACTTTGAAATTTTCTTCGCCATTTTCTTCTTGAAATTAATTTCAAGAATAGATATCCCAAGAGCTTCTTCCATTAAACAAAAAAAATAACATTTATATTTTATTCAAGAACTGGGAGTGTATCAGAAACATACACAAAATATTCAAAATATTCTCATTATCATGTAATGTTCTTAAATAAGTTTAATCACAAATAGTGTATATTATTAATTACATAATATAATAACTATTTGTATTTAGGTTCATCAAATGATGGGAGACAGAGGGCGAGGATATCCAGATTACAGTTGTTACCCAGAACACAAAGTAATGGATTTCACTGCAACACCTAACAAAAAAGTTAGGATAATGTCTTCTACAGGCGTAGAGACATGTCACCAAGTGTCCTTGGCAGCTGTCCTTATCGGTTCTCGTCCTGATTTGAGTTTTTTACCTCCTGAATTTGAAGATGGAAAGAAATTAGGTGTAAGTGTTTCAAAAATTTAAAAAATTTCCATTAATAATTATATGTTAACAAGTAGAAGATAAAATATAAATTTTATAATTATCAGTTAGAGAGTTTTGGGATTTATGTATGTTTGAAAAGATAAAGTTAGAATGTAGCCTATTTTTGAAAACATGTTTTATCGAAATAGAAATCTAACTATAAGAATCAATAATATCCCAAACAAATTTTGTATTTTCTTGAAATTTATATTTCTTTATCGGATGTATAGAACTCTTATTTTTTACATTAGTTTAAAAGCACTAGGTACCTTATGATTGAAAGAATGACACACCATTCGCCAAGTGGCCCAGTTCTCCCTTGATAGTTATCAGACATTTACCAGTCAGTCATACTTATCAGCTTTAAGAGAGTTGAAATTTTAACAAAAAAACAGGAAAGGTTTTCCTCTCTTGAGTTTTAACACCTCTAGCTAATCCCTGAGTAATTTTATATGCAAATTAAATATGTTAGTGGGTAACTTAAAATGACCAAGAGGGCCGGATTCAGCTTCCTGGGTTCCAGTTGGCCAGCCTTGACCTGTAAGCTTTGTATGTAGTTTTGAATATATGCCAGAAAGAGTTTAATTTGTTTCAAATAGATTTGGGTAAATTATATTTGGTATTGTTATTATATTTAGTAGCCTTGGCATATCTAATTGAAATCCTTAAAAGACAGGCTTGTGCTAAAAACAAACAATTTTTATGACCAATGTCGAAATAGAAATATCTGACAGAAAGAACATAGTTAATGAGTTAATTTGATTTCTTTAATTTTTTAATTTGCTGTGATCCAGTGAAAATTATGATAGCATACTAGGAAAGCAAGCAGAAAATTTATTTTTGAATCGTTTTAACAGCTTTTGTCATCAAATTTTATCACCAATGATAATGTAGAAACTGTTTACAAAGAAACCAAATTGTAATGTTTACAAAAATACAGTATTCACTCAATAATTAACATTTGTTGATTCCACCTTCGTGTGAGCTACTAGTAATCACTAAACACTTTTAAATGTTTTAAACTTGCCTATAGTAGCACTTACTTTGCTTGTTGAGGACGGCCGTTTCGGGAGATGTGTCCCTTTGTCAACTCAGACAGTCAACTGACCGTCCTCAACAAGCAAAGTAAGTGCTACTATAGGCAAGTTTAAAACATTTAAAAGTGTTTAGTACTCAATAATTCTTGACATTTTATAGTTTGTCATACCTAGTAGAGGCAGTTCTTTCGGAGATAAATTTTGTCATAAAATGCTGCACCATCATAATTTGTGTGTGTGGCAATCACACCATCATAAGTTGTGTGTCTTTTACAATTTAGACTTTCATTGCATGAAGTTTGTGAATAGTAATCTGGTCTGTCTTACATGGTTGTTAAAAACGTCTTGAAACTCACTGCCTAAACTAATAAAATTTAAAAATAACACACTTAAAGTAAATAATATACCTAAAATAAATTATAGTACTAAAATAATTATTTTTTTGCACATTTTTCAAACTGTATTAATTGTAAAACAAATAAAAGACATACACAAGACTCACAAATTAATCATTTATTTACTCATACACGCTTCAATGACAAAGTCATCATCAGTGAGTGTTGCTACTACAAACTCTAAACTCAGTGAGTGTTGCTACTACAAACTCTAACTTACAACTTACACATGAGAGTTATAAGTTAGAGTTTGTAGTAGCAACACTCACTGATGATGATGACTTTGTCATTGAAACGCGTATGAGTAAATAAATGATTAATTTGTGAGTCTTGTGTATGTCTTTTATTTGTTTTAACATAACCTCACAAGCTAAGCTCAAAGAATAGTTGTGTATCAATTGTACATTATCAATAAAATATATTAGTAGGAATCATACAACAGTCATAGTAGTTATGACAAGAACTTTTCAGTCAATTGGGTGTCAATCAATTTCTCTTATCAGTTAGGAGACCATACTGACTACACCAACACAATATGCTTCTGAGATAATTAAATTTATTGTAAACTTAATTACCTTCTGACTACATATATATGATTTATACATATGTATAATAAATGCATTTTTTAAATGCTAAGTGTGCATTAACACCAAAAGTAGCTAATTAAATATCACATTCATATTTTTTAATAACTTCTTATGATAAAAGTTTTGTTCAAATTATTTTTTTTTAAAATAGGTTTACATTTGCAATTTTTTGTAATTAATGTCCCTTCTCTTTTAGTAAAAGTAATAAATTACAGTAGAACCTCTCTAATTCGTCACCTTCTGTAATGTGTAACGGTAATAACAAACATCGTCTGTCCTGCACATGGTACAGACACCATCAGAAAGAAATTATTTAGTACAAAAGTGAATGACAGAATTTTTTAAAAACGTAAACATAAATATTTAATACACTGTATCTTTTCTTGCTACTGTTATTGTTCTTATAAGGTAATGTAATATGTTTTGTTTATGTCTCTTATGAAAATAGAGCAACGTACTGTATTTGTAATTACAAACTATCCTGCAGAGTACTAGAGTTTTTATAGTGTTGGTGAGTTTTTCGGCCAACATAAATAATCTATTACAACATTAATTACCTTACATATTTATGTGCTATGTTTACCCATAATTACGTGTTAATTTTATCACTCCCGTAAATCGTCTTTTCTCGAATTTGTCACCCACTTGGTCCCGAACATGAAGAATTAGAGAGGTTCTACTGTAACTAATTACGTCTGCATTTAACAAAAAAAGAATTAACTTGATCTATTTCTGTTTAACTTATAAACTGTTTAACTTATAATCAGTTATCTTAGTATAACTGATTTTTTTACTGAAAGATAACTGGTATTATGCATAATGTTTATTGTATAATTTTCAGGTCAACCCTGAGAAAGACATAGATTGCAGGTCCAACCCTATGGCTGTTGATCCTTATACACACTGCCTGACACAAGGTCCTCCTGGTTTATACGCTTTAGGCCCTTTGGCCGGTGACAACTTTGTTCGGTTTATCGTAGGCGGAGCATTAGCAATTACTGCTCACATATATTGGGAGAAGAAAGAACAACAGGCTGCTCTTCGGTAAACATATTTCTCTTTTAACTCATGAAAAATGTGTAAAGACCACTACTACTATATTTTGTTACTAGCCCAGTTGGAAATATATCCTTAAAAATTGAATTTTGTGGTGTAATGTTGTTTCAAACAATAGAAGCATCAGTACTATTAATCACGACTATACTAGACACTGTTTAATTTTTTTAAAAATAAATAATTGATTTAATATTAAAAGACAACAAATGGAACCTATTCATTATTTATATGGTACAATATTTGTTTTAATTTGAATATTTATCAAAGGCCCATAATGAGTCTTAACATTGATTGGTTGGATTCATTATTTAAAACTTTCCTAATTTAAATTATTATTATTTCTAATAAATGACAAACTATGTTTTTAAAAAAGGTAAACAAATTTTATCATTTGTAAATTATATGTAGGAAATGTGTTTCTGAATGTAGGCATTTTGTTTATGTCCTAGCAATAGGAACATTATTTCTATTAAATCTTAACAAATACGCTTATTCCACTGTTAACTTAAAATTTAAAAGCGTGATTAAATTTTGTTTGTTTTACATTCATGTTGATTTTTAATAGTTTTATAAAATAGTTTAAAAAAATTCAAGTGTCTGTTTTATTTGAATAGATAATACTTAGTTTATATTACTTAGTTTTCTTGCCACATTACCAAAAGCAAACAAGTAAAAACTTGTAGCTCTCTGATCTGTTCTTACTTGATTATGATCTTTCATTCTCTCGCTTAGTGTAGACAATACATATATTGCTATGATCTATTTTTATATATATATTATTGATATATTATTTTATATTATGTCTAAATGCTTCTTAATGTTAAGTTAGCTTTAAAAGCAACAAAACCTGGATCAGTATTTCATTGATCATTTATTACTTTTGTTTAATACAAGATAGAATTACATGACATTTTGAAACTTATGATCAACTCTTAATATCAAGTAAAAAATGTACACGTGAAATAACAAACATTTATCTAAATAGGGAGACATTTAAGTCAAGTAAAATATAAAAAATACCAGTAGTAGACCACATGAGTCAAAATAAACACATAAAAATAAACTTAAATAGATGTACACTTAGACAAGATAGGTAACGAAACAGGACAAAATATTTTTTTCCACAGGAGTAAAATATGCATACACATACCAACTCACACAGAGGCATGCACATGCATACACTTGTATGTAGTGCACACACACACACACACACACACAGACACTGGTTCATGTAATCTCCAAAATCTCAAGTGCCCAATTATTCGTTCAAGTATTGGATTGGGAGATTTTTGTGTTTCTGAAACTATTTGGTAAGAGTATTAAAACGTCTACCTTTATGTATTCTCTATAAGATTTTAGTTGTTTCTTTTTTATTAATTTTTAATTGTAATTAAATTTATAAAACTTCAAAACATATAGTAATACAACATTAAAGAAAGCTGAGAGTTTACTGGTTCTTTCCAAAGTACACACATCATAAATCCCATTCCTGCATAAGTTGTTACTGATTTAAGAATATACCCACCCAAATACTCATTTGGAATAAACTCTCACTTGATTTTTGGAGTTTACTGAACACGTATTACTTGCATAACATTTTGTTTCAGTTGTTTTTTTGTTTAATTGTGACCATAAGATCTACTTTTGATAGTACCTTACATGATCTGTATAAAGTGAAGGCAATTTAGGCTACATTATTTAGGTAATTTGATATATAGTTTTCACTCTTCATTTGATAAAATCGTTTTGTTATTACTATAAAATATTATGCTTAAAAATGTACACAATACTTAAATTATAAATAGTACTTAACATTTGATTTTATAAGTTATTAAAATTACTTACACCAAAAGCTTTGAACGTATCACATAAGTGTAGTTGATTAATTTTATAATAATTAAATAAAAAATTGCTAATCATTTACTGTTGTAAATTAGTTTGATTTTTTGTAATTTTAGATTATTTGTTAAATAAGAAATATATATTTTTATAACACTCTTTAATATTTAATTTATAAAGTGCTGCATTATTTTAGCTTAGTAATACTTCTGTAAGCAATATTAGTTGTAGCTTTGATATGTTTTTTACTATAATTTTTCTTTTTTAAATCTGATTAAATCAGAAATTCTAAACATTACCATAGATATATTGTTGTGAGAAGGTTTAAATGTATAGGAAAAGGCGATGTATTTTTTTTTTTAATAATTTTGTTTAACTGTTCAGTAAGAGTAAGAATGGTTTTCAATAATTAATGTTTCCATAAAATGTTGATTTCGAACATTTCATCTAAAACGACTTTTTTTACTCAACTATTACCGCATGAGTTTTTAAGATTTCGTCATTTATTGTTCACCTTTGCGAATGGATGAATCAGGGTTGCCTTTTCAGCTATAAAATAGTTATTTATACAAATTATTTTTTATAACAATAATTCCAATACATAAATACATAACTTTCAATATCATGTGATGAAACAAAAAATCCTTAATCGAATCGCCTTTTCATTTACATTTGCCTGTCAAGTGCTCCTGCGCCTATGTTAGGACGGATAAAGAGACTGTTCTTATTACCTTATATTAAGTGTTAATTTTTTTAATTATAATTATGTTTTTTATAATTTTATCATACTTTGACATTTGTCTAACTGTGATGTGTTTAGTGTATTGTAAAAAAATAATAATTTTATAAATTTTATAACATTTTAAATAAAATAAATAAAGATCTAAACTATGTTAAAGTTAAATTGTTTTAAGATATGTTTCTATCCAAACAGTTTATGAACCTCATTGCAGTTTAAAATTACAGGTGTTTAAAAATGAGATTAAACATCATATCCTTGAATTAAAAATTTTGAATTCAAGAGAGGTTGTGAATTTGGTAAAATTAATATTATTCTCTGCTATTGGGACGTAACTCTATCTATGGTTTATTATTGACTTGATATTGAGATATCACATATAGACTTCTTTCTCCTGTACCTGATTGATTTACTGTTGTAACTGCGTCTTGTAATGGTCTTCTCAAGGTTCTTAACCTCCTCAAAGCTCTTTTTATATAATGCATGTATCTGTTTTCCTCATTTGATTTTTTTAATTTATAGCATCTTAAAACTTTCATGTATGGTATGTGGTTGGTATTTATTTATTAATTTAATATTTTGCAGTTTGTTTCTAAAGTTTAGGTGTTGTTGTATTGTTATCTTGACTTATACTCAGCAAACTGGAAAAGTTGACATTGGCAATGAATATATGGTGTAATATGATTTTTAACTTTCATTTTCTCAACCATGTCCAAATGTAAATAATTATTTAATAACTAAGTCCTCTGACAGAATAACAAAACATTGAACAATATCATATTATCAAGAATATACTGAAATTGTGCCGAGTTGACATTGACAGTGAAATAATTCAGGTGTTGAGAAACTACTAGGTAAAGTGTTAGTGTGCAAAAACCAAGAAAGATATAATCACGACAGTAAACCATAAACGTTTTACCCATCCTCTGATCTAATTTATTAAAAATAAACTAATAAAATTAATTGGTACTTAATTTTTATGTAACAACCTGATTTAAGTCCATTTATCTAATTGATAACTTTTCAATTGGTAATTTTAAGTTGAAATTTACTTACAGTATATACTCAAAAATTTGTCAAGTTCATGGTAAAAGAGGGATTAAGAATCTTAGAAATAAACAAATAAATAGTAAACATGCATGCAAAATTAAAAAATTCAAAAAAAAATTTGACAATAAAAGCTCCAAAATTATTCACAATAAAATACATTTTTGACATTCATATAGCTGAATTTTCCAAAAGTGCAAATTGTCTGAATGGAACTACCAAAACTCATTTTTAGTGTAATTTATTGTGATATGCTGACATCAGATTGTTATGTACAGTTGTCCAACTGATGACTCATAATTAACCATTTATCAGTCGATAAATGATTCCCATAATAATAGTTGGAACACTTAGTAATAAAGTTTAGATTTATTTGAATATGAGTTTATTTTGTTGAGATGCATTAATATTTATAACAATTTTTAGAGTAATAGTGAAGTTTTTATTTATATTAAGTTAGAGAGTCCAGTTCTATCAATCACACAACTCGGAACTTATAGGAGTTTACTTCATTCTGTTTATTGTTAAAAATCCTTTTTATATAATAGACTTCATATATAGTAATGGACTAACTTATAAAATGTTATAATATTAGTTTTGATGATGCATCCTTTTATTATGAAATAAAAGCATTGGTGTCAAATATATGCCTTTTGCTAGAGGTTACAAATGATAGTACATGACAAATTACACAGTTTCTTTGTATTCTCAAGACTTCTTTGAATTATTATTTTTAAAATAAAACCATATTTGAGTTTATCTGCAACATTTTTTTCTTAACCTTAGCTTATTTGAGAAGTGTATTTTACACAAGTTTAAATTTGAAAGAGTACACCGCTTTTATTATAATAGTATTTGATATATATATTTTTAGGTTAGTTTTGGTTGGTAAAGATTATTTAGATTTTTTGGACTAGGAGACTGACAGACTTACCTTGGTAAGAGTCCACTCTGTAGTCTTGAAATAGAAACACATAAAAGCACTTAACCAATGATATATTTCAACCACACAGTGGTCTTTGTCAATCAAAGAGAAAACCCAAAAAGAAATATGAGAGAATGAAATAAAATAAATATCTATATAAAAAAAATAAATATTTATTTTATTTCATTATCTCATATTTCTTTTTGTGTTTAAGTGCTTTTATGTGTTTCTATTTCAAGACTACAGAGTGGACTCTTACCAAGGTAAGTCTGTCAGTCTCCTAGTCCAAAAATCTATCTATCTATCTATATATATATATATATATATATATATATATATATATATATATATATATATATATATTGCTAAAAGGTTTCAATATACTTTATAAAAGTGTTACTTGTATTCCATTATGTTATCATTAACCTAACATATAATTTTGAGTTGAAGTATATTGTAAAACAAATGAGAAGAAAAATAATTCATCTCAGTTACAAGTTTAGAAAATCAATAACTAGTAACTATTGCCATATAATGAAATCTAACAATTCCTAGTAATTACATTATGAATAAAACTGTAAAAGTATACAATTAAATCATCTGATTCAACACAGAGATTAGTCCAGGCTGTGACTAGGCTAGCTAGAGTATTTATATTAGGGTTATACTTAATGTAGGCTTAAGGGATTGTAAGGAAATTCCTTGACAACTGTTCAATGTATTATTGTTGTTATTTTTGTGTAAATCATATTAAAAATAAAATTTTACAATTAATTGTAAAATATGTAGAATAGAAAGAACATCTAATATATCAATTTTAAATGTTCTCTGTCAAATCACATATTTAGAACTAGTCAAACTATATCTAGAAATGTATTTTCCTTCATTTGTTACAAATTTATTTCCAATTATTGCTAATTATGTTTTATATGAGTTTTACATTTTTTTTACTAATAAAATGTATTTGTTACAGAATAAAGTGATTTTTTTTTATTAGTTTTGGTAAAATAGTACGAAACCTGATAATATTATTACTATTAATTGATTCCAACTTTACATGAGCTACTAGTTTTTAACTAAAAACACTTGTGCAATGTTACATTTGCCTATAGTAGCATTTACTTTTATATTTGTTGAGGACAGCCGTTTCGGGAGATGTGTCCCATTGTCAACTCAGACCGTAACTTGACTCAGACATTCTGAGTTGACAATGGGACACATCTCCTGAAACGCCCTTCCTCAACAATCATAAACGTAAGTGCTACTATAGGTAAGTTTAACATTGTACAAGTGTCTTTGTTAATATTATTATTGTTAAAGACTTCCTAATATATTTTGGTAATATTTTTGTTTTAACTATATTATCCTACCATTGCTAAAAAAATTAAGTAAACATGAAAATTTAAAAAAAAACTTGTATCTAAAAATCTTTGAACATATTAACAACTTTAGGGCCTGAAAGTTAGAAGTGAGTTAAGGAAGACATTTCTGGTAAGGGAGACCTAATTAAGCAATTCCAGAAAAGTTTGGAGAGTAAAGAAACTGCTGTAAAGCAATATTGCTACATCAGTCTGAATAAATTAAATGTTGCTGAAGACTATCTAGACATTCAAGTAAATCGTTAACTTCCAACATCTTTTAATTAGTGTTAGGAACAGATTGGCTCAGGTAAACAGTCTCATAAAATATTTCTCCAGGTAACCTGAATTATGACGATTGTAGAACATTTGTTTGTAAATGTTGTACTCATGTGTATTTCTGTATATGAATAATTATTTTCTTATTGCATTATTTTTATATATGAAAACGAATGTTTCATTAAAAAGTTTAATACTTTATTTAATCAATTATATCAAGATATCAGCTGGTTTCATTATTGAGAAAATAGAATAAAAACAAGAAGCACAAGAGGTATGGCTCGAAAGAAACCAGATTATTATTGTTGTAGTCACAAAACCAATATAATAAGGCTGAATATCATATGGCTATTCATGTGACTAATATTACTTGAGTTTTCTCTAGCTCCCCCATCTATTTCACCCACAATGTCAGTTAAAAGTAATTTTAACATTTTGTCCCTGCAAAAAATGTTGTGTCTGTATGAACAGCATGTGAACATAGAATTTCTTTGTAAACTTGGTAAATATACAAGTGAAACATTTCTAATGATATAAGAAGTGTACGGTCACAATTTGTAATCACTAATACAAGTGTGTGAGTGGTTTGAATGATTAAAAGATGACTGTGAAGGCATGAATGATGGCACACACACTGGCAGAATGTCAACAGCAAAAAGTGTTGCTAACATTTGAAAAATCTTATTTGATAGGATTACCAGTTAACCATCAGAGCAGTGTCTGAGTTAACCGGTATGGACAAGGAAAGGATTAGGCAGATTCTTCATGAAAGTTTAAAAATGAACAACGTGTGTCAAAAATAGTTCCAAAGTGTTTCACATCCAAACAGAAGGTATGGTGACAAAAGGTTTTTGACATCCTCAAAACATTGAAAATGATCCTACATTTTTAAGAAACATTATTACTTGCAATTAGTCGCGGCTTTTTACTTACGATCCTGAAACAAAACACCAATCGGTGCACTGGAAACCTTCAGTTCTCCAGGGGCAAAAAAGCATGAGAGACAAAATCGAAATTAAAGGTAATGATAATTGTTCTTCGATATCAAATGAATTGTGTAGCAAATAAGCAAACAGTGAATATGAATGACTAATTAGCTTCCTGACCACTATACATGAGTATGTACAGAGAAAACAGAACAGTTTGTGAAAAAAACAAGTTATAGATTTACTACCAGGACATTGCCTCACAATGCTTGGTCTGTGTAAATGTTTTTAGCCAAGCAGAACATCCATCCTACTCACCTGACTTCTCCCTATGTTTTTTTTTTTTAATTTCCTAAAGCTAAGTTAGCTTTGAAAGAAACAGGATTTTAGACTATTGAAGTAGTATAAAAAAAACAATGGAAGTCCTAAACCTGCTTATGGAAAATGATCTACAGCATTGCTACACACAATAGAAAATTCGCATGCAGCGGCATTGAAACCGAAGTGTAGAGTACGTTAAAGAGAAGAATATTGAAAGTTATAAGTAATTGAAAATAAAATATGTTTTTAGTATCAGACCATTTTTTAAATCCTTGCTATTAGCTCACACTCTCCTGATATATATCTTGCACAAATTTTCAATCGTAAATATAATATGTTTTTATTCATCCAATCAAGTTCAAATACATTTTTTTTTAACCTATAGTGCATGACAAATGATGTTAACACAGCCTTTTTCTTATATTTATTCAATAATTTAATTATAAAATTCGTGAGCTCCACCAGCTGGATTTGAACTGAGAATCTTCATGTTCGTGCCTTAGCACTGCACCAACTTTACAGTTCCTAGAAATAATATGTATGAACTCCCACCCCCCATCTGGTTATCGCTAAAACCTCCAATGTACAACCTTAAACTGTTGCCATGCTTAACATTCAATATCATAAATAGTGCTCTAGGGTAACTAAAATAAAATTTTTCTTTCTTAATCTCAATAGGAATTTACTGAAAAAGGTTTTCACTAAAACACTTGTAAATATTTTACTAACTTGCCTATAGTAGCAACTATTTATATTTGTTGAGGACAGCCGTTTCGATAGATGTGTCCCATTGTCAACTCAGGCTGTAACTGATCTCGAGGTTTTCATAGGATAGAGTGAGTGTGGGATATTATGATGGGGTTGTGGAGCATTAGGAGTTATGATGTCAAAAAGTGTGTGTGAGTTATAATGTAATTGTGTGTTAAGTATGTGTGTAGGGTGTAGTTTGAAATGTTTGTATATTTCGCATAGTTCGGTTTTGTAACGTTGGTTATTTCAGTGTTGTTTATGAAGAACTTGTAGGTACACACATACTTTTAAACATCTTAATTTCATACATCCAAAAATAATATACACCACCAAAACAGAACAACAAAACTCTCTAAACTTTCTAAACATTACAATTAAACATACAGACAAACAAACACATGAATTCAACATATACCGAAAACCCACCAATACCAATACTACCACTCACACCAACATAAACTAGCCCCTCACAACACTATGATGTGTCCCCTGCTTAAAACACGGTTACACAAAATAGAACACTGTCAAGAGTTAAATACCATAAAAGATATAGCTCAAACTAACGGATACAACACAACAATGATTGACAAATTATATAATATAATAATTATATAATACAAAGGCACAACATGAAAGTCCCATAAAATACTTTTCAATACCATAGAGATCATCCAAAACCGACAATCTAACCAACACACTACGAAAATACAACTACAAAACAGCCTAATCCACACACAACACTCTCAATAAACAATTTAAACCCCAAAACAAAATCTACGACATTTACAATGCCACTGGAGTTTACAAACCAACTTGCAGTTTGTGCCCCAGTTTTTACATAGGCCAGACAGGGAAGTCTTACACATGTTACCAAGAACATATAAAAGCACTAACAAACAATAACTACCAATCAAACTTCGCTGATCATCTTAACTACACAAAACATGGCTACATAGACATAACATCTAACCTACAAATTCTTCATAAACAACACAGAAATAACCAACGCTACACAACCGAACAATACGAAATATACAGACACTTCAAACTACACCCTACACACATACTCAATACACAATTACATTACAACTCACACACACTTTTTGACATCATAACTCCTAATACTCACACAATACACCCACACCACCAAAATATTCCACCCCCACCCTAATACCCTAACCTACGAAAACCTTGAGATCAGTTAAGGTCTGAGTTGACAATGGGCCACATCTCCCGAAATGGCCGTCCTCAACAAATATAAGTAAGTGCAACTATAGGAAAGTTTGTAAATATTTACAAGTGTTTAGTGTAAACTAGTAGCTCATTTGAAGATGGAATCAACAAATATAAATTATATAACCGCCTAAAAAACAAACACAATGACCCAAGTACAGACACACAACACGACAAACCCATAAAATACTTAACAATACCATACAGATCGTTCAAAACCCACAGTCTAACCAACATACTACGAAATTGCAATTACAAAATAGCCTACTCCACACACAACACTCTCAATAAACAATTTCAACCCAACAACAAAATCAACGACATTTACAACACCGCTAGAGTTTACATACTAACTTGCAGTTTGTGCCCCAGTTTTTACATAGGCCAGACAGGGAGGTATTTTGACACACATTACCAAGAACATATAAACACACTAACAAACAATAATTACCAATCAAACTTTGCCGATCATCTCAAGTCCACTAAACATGACTACATAGACATTCCATCTAACCTACAAATTCTTCATAAACAACACAGAAATAACCAACGTTACACAACCGAACAATACAAAATATACAAACATTTCAAACTACACCCTACACACATACTTAACACACAATTACATTATAACTCACACACACTTTTTGACATCATAACTCCTAATGCTTACAAAGTACACCCAGACCCCACCATAATATCCCAACCCTACCCTAACACCCTAACCTACAAAAACCTTGATCAGTTACGGTGTGAGTTGACAATGAGACACATCTCCCGAAACGGCCATCCTCAACAAATATAAGTAAGTACTACTATAGGCAAGTTTCTAAAATATTTACAAGTGTTTTAGTGAAAACTGGTAACTTACGTGAAGATGGAATCAACAAATAATTTTTTTTTATATTACTTTTTTTCTAGCCATACCTTGTATTGACTCAAAGAAAAAGGGAATTGCCCCAATATGCCTGCAATAAAGAGAAACTGCACACTTATAGATTATCTAAGGTGATTATCTAACAATCAAAAATAATATGTACGAATAAATAAACCTTTTAAAACTTAGTGCTCTGTAACTTTCCACAGAAGGCTTTTTTAGCAACTGCAGTTACCTTGAGCAACAACAAACTTTGTTCTTTCTCACTATTTTCTGCTGAAAGCTCACAATTTATCTAACTTTCTCTTTGAAAATACAGGACCTTGACTTTCTACTGCTTCCTTATGGATTATAAAAGGTGGCACTATTGACAGTTTCAATCCTTTCCCTAAATTTGTAGGTTTTGTTACAGGATCAAGTTGATCTGGGTAACTTAAAAATAACCCCTTCCTGACAATATTTTTGGATTTAGTTGATGAAACTCAGATATGTCTCTTTCCATTGTGGATTAAATTATTGATCATCTATAGGCACAAGTTAATTCTTTTTTTTTAATTAATCCAATTATCTGGATATTTGTATGTCCGAATGGGGTCTGGTCAGAATTTATTCAGATAATTGGAGTTATATTTTAAATTATTTTTGAAAATACCTTTTATTTTTTGTTTCACTTTATTTTGAAAATGTACCTGTGTTAGGCTGGTTGTTTTTGAGTTCTAAACTACTACAGAAATTTAGTTAACCAATATTAAATACGATACTCAGTAAAACTCCCTTAATTAAATTATGTAATTATATTTTAAAAAATTTAAAACTTACCAAAAAAGACTTGTGTGGGATTTCCTTGTGTTACCTACTGGTGACAGTTTGAAGAAACAGACCTTATTTTGTGGATGCTAAAAAAATGAACTTAATTAAACCTACTGAGAATTTATACACTTGCATTAGAAGTAATACCGAGACAAATTGTTGTGATTTGGCAAAAAAAAGGTTTCACTAAACTATTAGTAGCCTAGATCAAATATGATTTAAGGCTGACACAGTCAACATGTCTGGAAATAACACTGATACAGTAAAACCTTCAAAGAGCAACATTGTCCGTACTTCGTCAAACATCTGTTGTTTGGAGTTGTCCGCTATTCAAAATGGTCAATAAATAACAGCCATTAAATATTGAGACATTGATTGAAGTTATTATTTCTTCCTCGGTATGTAACTGGGATTAAATTTCCTTTTCTGGAAGCAATTGATTACTGTGGTCTTCTAAAAGTGTTTTTACAGAAGATACAATCCATTAAAGAGTGTACAACACACATAGTAAAGTTATTATTTCTTCCTCGGTATATAACTGGGATTAAATTTCCCTTTCTGGAAGCAATTGATTACTGTGGTCTTCTAAAAGAGTTTTTACAGAAGATACAATCCATTAAAGAGTGTACAACACACATAGTGAAGTTATTATTTCTTCCTCGGTATATAACTGGGATTAAATTTCCTTTTCTGGAAGCAATTGATTACTGTGGTCTTCTAAAAGTGTTTTTACAGAAGATACAATCCATTAAAGAGTGTACAACACACATAGTGAAGTTATTATTTCTTCCTCGGTATATAACTGGGATTAAATTTCCCTTTCTGGAAGCAATTGATTACTGTGGTCTTCTAAAAGTGTTTTTACAGAAGATACAATCCATTAAAGAGTGTACAACACACATAAATTTAATAAAGCTGCCAGTATTGTGACAATTTTCCGTACTAGATAGAATATAGCGAAGTACGATTTATCTCTACTGGAATTTAAAATTGTGGATTATACCCTGATCTTGACAATGAGAATTAGTGTTAGGAAGTAAACATGATATTTCTTCATTGCTTATTCTGAGGGTATTATGATGGATTATCCATTAAATTGATTACATTTTGATTACTATTGTTCTTTGGATGTTTTTCCAGAAGTACATGTGTCTCCTTTGTGACCAATATTTTTTTTCAGAAATGCACGGAAAAATAAACTAGTATCATCAAGATTGTCAATTTATGATTCATCGTAATCCTTAATTAGTGTTCTCAGTTTATTCTTCCATTCACAAACTTCCTTTGGATCAATATATATATCTCCACCACAATATACTTCAAAACGTATGCTAGATGAATACTAAATTTTTGTATCCGACCATTTGAAGTCTCAAAGCTATCCAAATTTATTTCTTTGCTAATTTTTAAACTTTGCTCTTAGATCAGAGATTCATGGCCAACCAAGATTTTTGACTTAGCCACACATAATCAATCAACAACATATTTATTCACTGAACTTGAATCTTTTTTTCTAAACTTCAGGTTTTTCATTTTGATTGCTAAACAACAATTCCCCTATTCCAATCTTCACTTTTTAAAAATGTCTGTGTTTTTCCAATTTTTGAACTTTACTACCAGTTGCTGCATACTTCAACTTTTTTTCTTTCTACACTCTAAAACTTAAATTTTTTTTATTGTAAGACGTTTTATGTTTTTTACTTATTTTGAATAAAAAGTAAACAATAAACAACTTCACTTCCTTGTAATTAAGAGCTTTATCACATACATTTAACCGTTAAAACATGGGATGTATACTGTATGCTATAGATCTAGTACTGGACTAAATAAACTAGAACAGAAAACACAGCACAGGAAGTAGCCAATGGTGGCTTGACGGATATTGGAATTCGTGAACAACAAACCTTACAACACTGTAGGCAGATTCTCGGAATATTGGTGTCCGACATACCCTGACACTAGAACACTGTAGGCAATGGCTCTCGGAATTCTGGCGCTTGACAGTTATTGGAATGTGTAAACAAACTCTGCAATAAAGGAAAATGATGATTCATTCTACCAACAGAGTTTACTTTTATGTTTCTGTTTACAGATACAGTAGTGCATTCTTTATATCCTTTAGATAAACTTTACGTACACAGACAACATATTTATAATAATTTTATGACTGAGAACAGCAAATTTATTGACCATTGTTGAAAGTGAATAATTAAAGACCCCTATGTCACATGATTGGGGATTGAAAATTTGTCTGTAAGATAGAGGGGTCTGTGAAATGGAGGTGTCTGTTAGGAGAGGTTTTACTGTATATACATCAAGAATCAATTTAAACGTGTCAACTTTAACCTAGTTCTTTTAAAAGTTATTTCATTATATCTTTGTGGTTACAGAATAAATATTTTGTTTATCATTTTTACATTAGTTTATGACTATCTGAACTTTAAATTTTGTAAAAACTTACTGAGACAGAATGTTTTTGATCGCTCCGTGGCAATCTTCATCAGTGTCTTCTGCTTGGAGTTATTGTTAGGTTAAGCGGTTAATATAATGTTCCATGTCATGGTGCTTGAGATTAGTGAATAACATGCAGGAATTTGATTCACTGTTTTTAAACACTGACCCAGTCAATTAACTTAAATGTTATGGTTTAAATATTAATACAAAAATTTTCTCAGAAATAGACAAGACCTGGAAGGTAGACATAAATGACCTGCATCTAGTAATGCCAGTATTCCTCTTGAAAGGCTAGATAAAATATACTTGTTATAAATGTATTTAAATGTGAAAACAACTCACTCATATCTTTGTATTATGCAAATTTGCATATAACGAAATGATGGTACAGTAGATAAAGACTATATTTCTTTATCTACTTTTGATTACACGTTTTTTCTCTATCGTATTTAGTATTCTTTTAGTTTGTCTATCCTGTCCCAACTAGGTATTTTATGTTAGTTGGTTGCAACTCCTTTCATCAGTATCAACAAGATAAAATATATATAAGGGGTAAAATTGTTTTTGTTTTGTCTGATTTAATCTTTTAAAGATCATAACCCTAGTTGCCCATTGTAATTCTGAATTGACCTTTATGATTCATGTTTAGAATTTGTCAAGACATAAAAATATATCACTGTTATAGATAAATAGAGAATAATATAATGAAATAATACTTGGCGCAAACCTTAATTCAAAATCCTATTTTTCATTTACAAAAATGAAAAAAAACATTTGATTTTTATCACCCGTAAAACTTGTTTCATCACATTATTATGTCCTGAACTGTAAATTTTGTGATAAAAAATATAATATATGATAAAAGTGAAAACAAGAGATAAATCACTATTCAGTTATTATAACATTGACTGTAAAGCAACTTGCAGTTGTGGAATACATCTGTTTTTACTTTTCAGTAAGTAATAAAAACAATTTGTTATGCAAATATAAAAAAAACAAATAATTTTTTTTTTAAGTTACAGACATGTAGGTTGAGTAGTTGTCAAGCAATGTGCCATGCTGAAACCATGGCTTGATTTGTAGTAATTTGTTGTATTGTAAAATTACTAGTGTTGTTACATGCTACACAACAGAAAGAACCTCCTATCTGGCAACAGAATTTGCCTCACGACTCCTGGCAGTTCATGTGTTAGACAATGCTTTCATCATGCTCCGAGGCAACATTAGTGATATTGTATGCTCTGTACTTTTAATTTAGACACTGTCAATTACACAAGAAATAGTGGATTCACCTAATAATAAATACTAAGGACGTCTGAAGGCATAATCACACATGACATAGTAAAAGAAAAAAGCTTACAGGTAAGTTATTTCAGTTAAACTGCTTGTCTGAAGACTTATTTGATTGCCTGTAGTGAGTAGTATCTTAAAGTTTGAAGAAAAATGATATAAACATAAGAAAAGCTGTAGGAGTAGAGAGGAAGTATAAAATAGGATATTCTTCTAGTTCTAATATAACAAACTCACAGTCAAGCTCCAGGTTCACTGAACTATATAGCACAAAAAGACTATTCACTGAGATGACAATATAAAACAAATTCACTTGTTCTATAATATACAATAGAAACCTTCAAATCCAAACTAATTGGGGCTATAGCCTGTTCTGATTTGGCATGCATTTTCCATTTGACAGAAGTGTGTTTTTTTATTAACAAACAATATTAGAGCATTCATTACATATTTCTGTATTAAAAATTGAACACTTTTACAGTGCTATAAATGAAAAGTCATTGGAGCAACGCCATCATGCAAAAGTTTCTGTGACTGAAAAAATTTACAAGACTGTATTTTTATGGTTTACACGAGAAGCAGAAAGGAGTTCCTATTCCTATCTCATTAATACAAGAAGAGGCATTACAGTTAAACAAATTAATGAACGGCGATTTGGAATTTACTGCTAGCAATAGATAGTTGGATAGACGGAAGTGAAGGCACGGAATTAAACAACTAACGGTAAGCAGGGAGAAGTTATCAGCTGATAATCTTGCTGCAAAAGATTATTTAGACGAACTCACAGATTTGATTTTGTCTGAAAATTACTCACCCCAGCAAATGCATAATGTGGAGGAGACTGGATTGAATTTTATAGTCCTTCCCACTAAAAGTCTTGCTTTCTGAAGAGGAATCTTCTGCACCAGGCTTTAAAACGAGCAATCAGTGTCTCACAATTTTACTCTGCAGTAACGCAGCGGGAATAAATAAGCTACCATTAATGGTGATTGGAAAATCCGCCAAGCCATGAGCCCTTAAAGATATGAACTTGAAACCTCTCCCTGTTCATTACAAAAATCAGTGTAAGGCGTGGATGACTGGTAGTATTTTCAAGGAGTAGTTCAAAAATAAATTTGTTCCTTCAGTAACAAAATTTAATGAAAAAAATGGACTGCCGCCAAAAGATCTACTTTTGACAGACAATGCTCCTTCTCAATCTTCAGACATGCAGTTGTAAAGACATAAAAGCAATTTTTCTCCCACCTAACATGACATCGTTGCTTCAGCCTATGGATCAAGATGTGCTGCAGAAGATGAAACTGAGCTACAGAAAAATGCTTCTGCAAACTTTAATTGAAGAAGATTGTTCTCTTTCTATTCCACAAAAACTTAAGACGATTACAATAAAGGATGTAATTCACTGGGTAACTGAATCCTGGAATAATATCCGGAACACTTTACTGAAGAAATCTTGGAAGCTCTGGCCTAGCCTTGAATTTGTGGAAACACCACTTAGAACACGAGATGATGAAACTGAGCTCCTTCAAACATTACCAGGATGTGAAGATGCTGAAGAAAGTTGCCTGGTAGAGTGGACAGCACTAGATAACAATGAAGAATATACCGAGCATGATAAGGTGTCTATGGTCCAGAATCAACACGTTGACAGTGTAGCAGATAGCGATGGCGAGGAAAAAGATGCCTCTACGATTCCGGTTACTTATACCGACACTCTTGACATTGCGTTGCGTTACATAGAACAAAATCCAGCTGCAACACCCAATGATATTATGCTAATGCGACAGTGGTGCAACATCGCATTCTCGAGAAGGTTTACGTTTCTTCGCCAGATGATTGATGATCACTGAATTTAAGTGAAAAATATAGATGTGTTTGTGGCTTTTCTTTTTAAAGTGAAACATATAGTTTAGTGTATGTCTTTTTTATTTTTCTGTCAATAAATTCTATGTTGATGAAGTGACACAGTAGTACAGTATAGGCCTTCGTATTATATCATGTTTTTACAGTGTTAATTCCAATATATTACACTTCTCAGTCCTGTTTTACGTAAGTAGCAAACTTTAAATATATACTTCATTAAATTTTAGATATTTTTTAAAAATTTGGTTTAGATCAAATCATGTTTGGATTTGAGGGGTTCTACTGTATACAAAAAAAAAACACTGTTAAGCATGACTGATATTCCACTGCCAAAATTGGAGCCATGTGTTCATGACAAAGAGTGCCGCAAAAATGGGAAAAGTTGTTTTCCTATAATAGCTAATATTACGACACACTGTCCTCCTATTTCGCTGTTATGGCAACCAACCAGTGTGATAAGCAATGGATACACATTTAATCACAACACACTACTAGTAGAAGGCGTAAATTAACTATACAGCACAACTTTCATCAGCTCTAGGCTTAATAGCATTCTAAGGGTAGGGAATGTCAGTGTGTTGGCATTACGGATACCTTTTTCTGTACAGATGTCAGGTTGCGCTCACTCCCTTTTATTTGTAATGACATTCCTCCTTCTTTACCAAAAACCAACACTAAATTGCTTTGTGTTTATGACATAAAGTTTCCAAGTTATCATACATTATTTGCCATTCAATTATGCCCTTATTTGGTTGATTTTCCTAAATGAAAGTCATACATGAACTATTTATTATTGCTTACAACTTTCATTAAAATTATAATCATAAACCCTTTAAAATATATAATTAAAAAAATACACATTGTACTTTTGATTTTGAAAATGAAGTATTTAAAACAAGTTCAATGAGATTCATGATTTAAGAATTAGCCCCTAATACTTGTATTTTTGTTTGAAACTTGTAATGGCAATGCCATTTATACTTTAATTAATACCAGAATGAGCTTTATGACACATAAGTCCATTGTTATAGAATTTTGTGTCTAACAAAAATTGGGAAAGATCCGGGTATGTATTTTGAGTTTGAAGATTAGGCAATATCCATGTTTAAAACAATTTAGAAAACAATAAAAATATTTAATAAATTTGAATACGAAACTAAGAAGTAAAATTAATTAATTATAATTATATTTGGAAAAAATTTAAAACTTGTGCCTCGCTTTTGGGAGGATTACACATCTTCCTAAAAGGGCTGTGGTCAGCGGCACAATTCTTACAAAATTATTAATTACCTTACTTATTATAACAATAAAACTAAATCTTTACCTTAGATATCTTGCTTGGTTCGTCGGAGTCGACCGATCAGGGGTTTTATAGGAGCTCGGGTAAAACAACCTTTACACAAACTGCAGCAATGATCGGATTATATTCCCTGTTTTTACAATACAAGTGCACAACATGAATTTAATAATCTAACATGTCTCTCTGATTTAATTTGACACTATATTACATTACAATTGATTTGCCTCAATATGAATTCCTAAATGTACAATAATTTCATATTATTAGTTAAATAAATAGATTAGCCAGGTCGTCTCGACAGTGGGAGGTCTGTAGGACCTTCTCTACACTGGAGTCTAGGATCCAATGCGACTGGTAAACAACATATAAAGATAATACTTTAGTAAACCCTCATGAAGATTACTTTATTTTTATTACATTCAGTCCTAATTAATAGACATTTTGGGGTGCTGGAACAAGTAGAGTTCAACTAGATCAGGTAACTTATCTGTTTAAAACTTATGGTCCACATCTTGGATTTTATTCTGTTCATAAGTTGGGTTTTATTTTATCCGTATCTAGGACTCAGATTTACTATTGGACACAAATAACAACAAACATACAAATAAGATAATATATTGGTACAGATATGTAGACGATGTTATAATACTATACCGAGGAAAGATAAGACAATGCCAACAACTCCAAACACATATAAACAAAATACACAAAAATATCCAGTTCACTGCATAATTTGAAAACAACAAAACATTGAATTTCTTAGACATCACCATAACAAAAAATCAAAACAAACATGAATTCAACATATACCGCAAGCCAACCATGATAGACATATTGAACACAACACATCGAACCACTCAATACACCATAAACAAGCAGCATTCAAACATTTACTACACAGACTAAACAATACACTTATGTCCACAACTAATTACACAGAGGAACTAAACACAATCAAATACTTAGCTAACAAAAAACGGATATAACAATTATTTAATAGACAAATTACACAGAAAAATACTCAACAAGAACAGTAACAACAACAAATTCATCACCCTCATAGATAAACAAACTCACAAATATCACATAAATTAAAAAAAACAAGATACAATGTAGCTTACATAACAACAAATAAAAGCCAAACTGCTATCAGACACAGCATTAATAACAATAACCCAGGACTATATACAGTACAATGCAACAACTGCAATAAGTTCTATATTGGACAAACAGGGAGATCTTTCGCTGAAAGATATAAAGAACACAAAAGCGCACTACACACCACTATTGAATCCACCTTCGCAAATCACCTCATGGACACTAAACACTCATGCAATAGTATGGAAAATAACATGAGCAACCTCCACACATGCAACAAAGGCCATAAATTAAATAGACTAGAGCAATACGAAATATACAGTCATAGCAACACACATAAAAATGACATCCTAAATGAGCAAACTCGACACAGATCACACACACTCTTCGATCACATCACTTCTAAATTCAAACTGCTCTAACTTTCAAACATTGGTACCAAAGAACCAAAACTGCAGCAATCCTAGCATCAAAAATACGAGGCTGAAGAAGTCGTAAGACGAAAACGTTTCCTCCAAGTATAAGTTAACAACCTTTAGTTAACAAAAAGTCTTTTCGCAAGTAATATCAAAGTGTAAAACATATAATTAATTACAAAACTTCATTACACTTTCACTTTTTAAAAAAATTAAACGGTTATGACCAACAAATATAATCAGGTCGGTGAAGGCGATTAATTTTACAAAATTTTCAATATAATTTATATACAGTATTTTAAATTGGTTTACTTGAGTTTAGCTAATCATTTTGTTTTATCTATTGGGGAGGGGGTTAACATAATAACTTGGATATATATACATATTTTTTTTCATACTTTATACACTGCATAATTCAAACTTCCAGGAGTTTGGTCTGATCTGTCTATTCGTGAAACTATTATCTCTAATTTGGACTGAATTAGTTATCCCGCAGTGTGCTGCGATCTAACTAGTTATAATCTTTATTATTACTTTAAATCCTGATATATTTTCCTAGAAAAATATTTAAAATTTACTAAAAAAGAGCAGAGTGACATAAGGTATAAGCCCAAACTAAAAGAGTCCCTGTACTCTAGACATTGATGACTGATCACAATTCTTAGAAACTTAGCTAAAAGGTATCATTCTGAACCCAATTAGCCCTATATAATACAAAACTAACTATTAAATATTAGTTTTAATTATATTTAGAGAAGAAATTAAACTTACCAAAAAACACTATCTTAATTTAAAAAAAATCAATTACCAGCTCCTACATTGGGCATAACTCGTGAAATCCAGTCAAAATGTTACAGGTTTTTTTTTTTTTAATCAACATGAAAAAAACTAGTGATGAAAATGACACAAATGAAGAATGTTCCAAACCACTAGCTGATATATTACAGTCCTTACACAGAACAAAGGAGAGGTAAAATAAACTCAATGTAACACAATAGATAAGACAGTAGTAAATGTTATTCACAATAAGACAATGTACAGTAATGAATTGATATAATATTGTAACACAATGCCTCCAAGCACTCTCTGATAGGCAGCCCACTATTTATTCATTGTACAATTTTTTTTAAAATTTCTTGGACAGTTTACAAAAATTAATTTAATCTTATCTGATCCATTCTTTTTCACTGTTTAACATTAAAAAACACAATTTACAACATATAAAAGATATATTCTAAACAGAATTGATATATTTTTTAAAAAATATACAATTAAATGAAAACAAAATAGACTATGGTGTTAATGATTAAAAATACAATTAAAAAATTTATGTATATCATATTAATTATGCATATACAAAAATATTATTTACCATTGTGGACAACGAAGTTTAAACGTGGTTTATTTTGTGAACTACAAAGCAGGTAGCAATCTAAGCTTGAATGAAAATATGTTGTGTATTTTTCACACACAAAAAATGTTAACTAAAATTCCGAAATACATTAGCAATAGGTTTATAATAATTATTGCTCTGTTTCAGCTCTCTTTTGTTGCCATCAGGATAAATAACACTTCTTTAGAACACCAAATATAAAACTAAGTTTTGAAGAAAAATATGAATAAATACTGTGTAAAATAGTACTAATGTTTAACATAACAAAATATAAACAAGATATTTAATATAGTGCTGTGATTTGATTTTATGTAAGCATTTTTTAAAATCATAATCAATCTTTGCCTTTAAGTAAAGCCAAGATTAAATTTGATTTGAATGTGCGTTTTCTATATCAGTTTAGAACAGAGCTGAAACAAATGAAAATGTATTTTGTTTTGCCAAACTGAATGTGTACATAAAGCAGTAAAAACAAAGGAACAAATAAATGGAAGGGAACGCTCTACTTCTAAACTGAAGAATTTCAGAATGCAGTTAATGCAACGCACTATACAATTTATCTTTATCTTGATCTGCACAATGCAAACTTTAATCTAAAGCCTAAAACATTCTTTTGTGTTTTACACAATTCATTAAATCTAATAGTTGTATGTAGACTCTATTTTTATTTTATATTTCTTTATATATTAATAAATTTTCTTTTTCTTTTTATATATATTTATACTGTATATATTTATATATGTATAATCATGCTTACATAACACTCATACAATATACATGCACACAATTTATTTTCATTCGAAGATACTGCCACTGTCTTTTAGGCACACATCAAAAAACAGCTAAACACTTTTTAACACACATTTTTTTGTTACTTTTTGTAATTATTGGTAATTTTTCTATTTTTTTTGGTTGATGTTTGTTTTGGGACGTTTTTTTGAATCAAGGTATGAAGTTCAATTTGACTGAACATAGGATCCACAAACTGCAGTAAAAGGACAGGAATTTATAAACATTTCTTCTCTTATTTTACAGTTACAATAACCCAAAACTTCAGGTTATACACACGGTTAATAAAATCTGTACAGCCTTTTGTCTCATTTGATTTTAATAAATATTTTTGAAGCGGTTTTTCAATCATTTTGTGTACATTTATCACTTTATTGCATAGATTTGACCAACGTAACACACTGAAAAAATCTTATAATAATCAATCTAAAGTATGTGTCTGCAGAATTACAAGGAAATCTATCAAAACTACCACTGATATCAGAAGCCCAGACTTCAAAACAAAGTAATATTACATTGTGTAAAGGTCTAGTTAATAGTGAAAATGGATTGACAAATTATTAACACTCGATTAATCAATTACAAGATCTGATTTAATGTAACTGACTTATAATGTAGAAACAGTAAGGCACAAATAAATTTAGAAGATACAACTTAACAAACACATCTATTGAAAAATTAATTTTTTCTGGGTTAGAAATCAACCTAAGTAAGTGAACAAAACAGAAAATATGAATTACAAATAATAGAATTAATAATAGTATAAAATATAATCTCAAAGTTACTATTATAAGTTTCAAAAGTATGATAGTTATGCAAATTTAATGACAATAGTGGTACAGATAAATATTTTTAACAAATCAACAAAATTTAAAAAAAATAACTGAAAATAAATACTTGTATTTTCACATTTGATGAAAAACCGCTTAAATCTAAACCAAATTATAACATATTATATTCAATAAACAAATCACTATAACACAGTATTAAAAAACAGCCTTATATAAAACTTTTGTAAAGAATAGCAAACAGGCAGGAATCGGGAGGGGACAGTTGTAGTATGCACAACTAAGCATTCTGAAAATGTTTTTTTGTGCTCTCCCTCCCCCAAACTTAAGAAGGAAAATCAAACCAATCAATAGTACAACAGTTAAATACATATTCACACGGTTATCTAAGTTAGGTTAGGTTATAATACTATAAAGGGAATTTAATTCACTTTTGTTTATCTACAAACAGATTAATTCATCCATACTTTTGTCTGTAAATATGATTACATTATCTTGGACTAGTACACACAAGTTTCCTATACAATTAATTAAAAATATATAAGGATTAAAACAATATTTATACATACCAAATAAAACTATCTTACACTGCAATCGCATCTCAAACAAGTGAATTACTTTCTTTCATTAGCTGTTAAAAACCAGTGTAATCAAATTGCAAAAGTAGTTGGGTAAGGTCGCACAAAAACTAAAGATACAAGAGAATTTAATATAAAATTATTCATTTGTATGACTGCTAGTCATGAGGCTTTTATACGTTAATTTCCTTTTTATAAAGTACCACATAGTTTAAATAATAATATTTAAACTAAACAATTCAAAATCAAGGCAAATCACAAATATTGGCTGCACAAAATCTATTAAAAAAATTGCAGAGTAAAAACATTGAATAGGCACAGTGTTAAGTATCTATCACATTTACATGCAAATGAAAGAAGTGTGACTAAGAAATCTTGTTAGAAAAATAGTTCTATATATTTTCTTTAAAATAAATATGTGGCTAGTTTAGGTTTAGGTGAAATAAGTTTTTGTCAATTCTTTTTTATTACATGTTATACAGGAAGATGTCAAAAAGCATTAAAATTACATCTTAAAGCATATATAATATAACTAACACTTTGTTTGTTAACCCTTTACATAACAATAAAATTGATGATGCTTAAAAACCTTCCATTGTGTTTAAAAATAAGTCACAGTCATAGAAGGCTCTATTTAAGGTTAATGATTTCCAGAGTCTATAAATGCAATTTTTTTAACATTTTGAAAACTACTATTTTAAAATAAAAGGTTAAAATTAGAATACTAAAAATGGCATTGTGTCAAATTTAATCAACTAATATAAATATGTTTCGGTCTATCAAATGAAGTGGATATGAAAATTTAGTAACAAATATTAACATTTTTTGAAAATATTAATGCCTTTTAAAATGTTTTACCTATATGTAAAGAACTTTTCATTATTGGCTGGGCTAAAAACTAGTACAGCATGAAAACAATTTACTTAAATGTACCATTAAATAGAATTAAAGTATAAGGCATTAATTATATGCTTGGAAAAATTTTTAAATTACTCAACTATAATTTTTTTTTACAAGGAACCTTAAGTAGTTCTTGAAAAATAATGATTTTAATTTTATTTATGAATACTTACTTATAAAATGTTTATATTAGTAATGTGTAAGCTAATTATTTCACTACACTTTATACCAACGAAGGTGTGAAAACCACTCAGTGCCGTATCTTGTTAACAATGTTAAACAATTTTCTGTTAATAGTTACAAAATATTTAATTTTATCATCAAATATTTAAAAAAATTTGTGGCAGCCACTTTTACAACAGGAAAATTGTGAATAAAACAAAAACCAAATAAAACCAATAAAAAACAAAAAAAACCCAAAATAAAAACAAAACAAGTTCTATTAAAACATCCAAAATACAAACAGCATCACATTTTTAAAATACAACTGTAAATTACAAGATTGAAATGAGAAACCTTAAAACTAAATTATAACAGGCAACTGTGGTAAGGAACCCATAAAAAAAATTATATTAAAATGCCTGAAAATTTACAGAAAAGTGTAAGATAAATACTTAAAACACACAATGAATAATTTTGATCACCGGTTTCAAATTGTGCGAAATGACACAGCGCTGGCTAGTATAAGTGTGCAATTAATTAAGCCATCTTATACAATTTCATTATACTGGTTACAATTAGAATATGTTCAAGACAAACCTTAAAACAGTTCAATAATATAATTAAAAGTACTAACTTAAACAAGCATTGTGCCATAGATAGTGCGTTCAGTACTCAACACCATCAAACTGTGATAGTAAAGCTTTATTTGATTTCACTGGCACCTTCCTGGATTATGTTTACAACATAAAATATATTATATCTATATAAAAAAATATACAATAAATAATGTTATATTTAGATGAGTATTTCAATATTTACTCATTTAAATATTACATTATATGGAAAGAAAAAAAATAATTTTTTGATTTATAAAGTTGGCAGCGATTGAATATAAGAGACAACTCACTTTGTGCTTAACAATAATTAACCTTTTCTTAATTGTTTGGTTAACTTAAAACAATAACAAAATGTTTAATGACTGGTTGGAAGGAAAAAATCACAGTAACCAAAATATAATATTACAATTTTTTACTAACACACATTCTCTTAAGAAATACTTTTTTTATTTGTGAAAAGCTTTTAATATTGATTAACTTTTACTTTCAATCAGATTTTTAATTTGTTTAGTATTTAAAATTGTTTGACCGTATAGTGAAATATATACCTAACAGAAAAGTAATATTATTCTTTTATAATATATAGACAAACTGTTACATGCTTACTTTAAAATTACAAACATTCTTAGCCAACATCTTCACTTATAACAAATGAAACTTTTAAAATAAGTCTGCAGAACAGATAATTTTACTATACATATGTGTTTTAAAGAAAGTCATGTTTAGTATACACAGTTACAATTACAATTAATTGTGAGTTTTCGTGTTTCATTTACTATATTAATAGTTATCCATCTCAAAAATTAAACTCATATCTTCTTATAAATGAAACTTGTTGTTACAATGTAAATTGTAAGTTCTATTTTAAACTACAATGTTTAAAGCATTTACTTTACTTTATATTGTAAAAGTCGCAATAGAGAAATAAATCACAATATAAAGTAAGTTATGGCCTTAGGTTTGAAGTTTCTTTTCTATTTTTATCTGCCCAATCTGTTATTTATTACCTGCGCTTTACTTTATACTACTAAATTAGAATATATGGTAGCAAGTATTTTGTTACAGAGAATATAATTGTATAATTTAATATAAGGTGATTTATAGACAAAAACATTGGATTTAATTACAGCATTATTGAAGGGGAAATTTTAATTTATAAATTATGATGCACATTCCTCTCATTTTATAATACTTTTATTGACTAAATAACTTTTTAAACTAAATACTTTTTAAAAGTTTTGTTTTACTGTAAATTGTTTAACATGTGTCAATAAAGTTTACATATTTTCAGAGTTCTAAAAATTATTAATAAAATTTTGTTCTTTAAAATCTTAAATTTTTTTTTGTTAAAGTGATTATGGCAATTAAATAATATTAAAATTATAAATAAAGCCTTTACAAAAGGTCAACTCAACATTTTTAATATTAAAAACACTTTATAAATGAATTTTGGTCATAATTTAAATAACTTTTGGATATAAACAAACATTAAAAAAAATTCTTTTACAATGTATTTTCTGAAAAAAAAGTATCAATGAAAAAAAAAATCATATTTAATTTTTAATTACCACACATCTATATATTTTGAAACAGGACATTTCAAAATAGATGTATAGAGCTGTTTTTAAACAAATAGAGATTTATGTTGAATTACAAAAATCCTGTTCATGAACTGTTCAAATAGATTGTAAAGCAACAGGTGTTTAATAATAATTGCTCTTAAAAACAAGAAAACCTGTAACCTAAAGATTATTAAAAAAAGGAATATATTGTAATTAGATTTAAAATTCTTCAGTTTATTACAGAAAATTAATCACAAATAAAATTATTAAAAACTTAAAATTTTGAATATCAATAGATAAATACTAAATATCTTTTATATGGAAATATGCAGATGTAGTTGACAGTTGAAGAGCATTACTTTACATAATAAATTTGTTTCTTTAGGCCATGAAGAAGCCGGTCAGTTTACAACAGCAAATGTATACAATTTATTCATTACAGCAATATTGAAATACCATGTTTACACAAATATAATAGAACTTTAAATGTTGCCTAAAATTTTTTTACAACTTGTAAAGTTGGTAGGGAAGCAAAATAATCTAAATTCTAGAATTTAATTTAGCTTGCCTGAACTAAGTACATTTTTTATTACCAGTCGGATTCAAATGATTTACGGATGTTTTTATCTACAAATATTAAAAAAAATATATATTCCATTATCTAATACATTTACATAATTTAAAATACCTTAGTGATTGAATTAGTTACTGGAGGCAATAAATTTTAGTTACAAATCTGCCAATTCATTTTTATTTACAGTAAACTTTGTCTGAAACATGGCGTCCTGCAATTTTGTATTCTGACAGTTTTCTGTTTAGAGTGTAGATAACGACTTTGGAGATTTAAAAACTTAGTCGAGGAGTACCGTTTGTATCTAAATTCAGTTACAAAACATTACACAATGCCTACATACCTGAGACAATTGTAATGTTTAAGCAACAGTTTGTCACTCAAGAATTGCCTCTAGCCTTCAGTAGTTGAAAGTGTCCTGTTTCAGGAATTATTTCATTTAATAAAGTCCCACAAATTTAAACACTTTAACTAGTCATTAGTAATTCAAGTAACTAGTAATTAATAAATAATTTAAGGAGTGCTGTGACTCTTAAACTAAAAAAAAGATACACAATTTTGGTTTTAGAAATATTAATTAATTTTTTCAACAGGAAAAACTATTATCTAGATTTTCCCAACTGAGCAAGGTTCCGTTTTCAGACAGGTTTTACTGTAAACGATTTTTCTATATTTCACTTGTATGACTGTGAATATGAGTTGATTGTTAGAAGTTTACAAATGTAAGTTCAGATGAGAAATTTTTGTAAAATTATGCAAATATATTTTGATACACTTCAATGTTAGTTACCTTAGAGTCAGGCTAACAAAGAGTATGACCGACCTAGATCTTACTTTGAGATATAAATGGTTTTTAAAAATATTAAAGTAAAACATTTTTTTTACATAAAAAACTCTCAAAAAAAGGTAAACATCTCTAGAAAATAAAAACAGTATAGCTTTTAGTTACAATCAGTAAATATTTTACAATCAGTTAATAACAAAAAAATAAAACAACAAATAAAATACTTACCAAATTAATAAAGTATTTTGTTCACATACCAATTTCAGTTTTACATTTCCAACCAGTAAAAAACAAAAAATATTTATAAAAATAAAAATTTCATAAGAACAAATCCATACATCAATAACAAAATTGTTTAACAAATTCCATAACACTCCTAAATTAATATACTCTCAAAATTATGAGATATTTTGGTAACATTTGTGATCAATAGCATTCAATTTACAATGATTATAACAAGGTACTACCCACAAGACAAACCTATTAGCAAAATTTGTACATTAAAAAATAAATCTGTAAATATTAAATTTATTTAAAAAACATAACAATTTGTAACTGATAATATAATATATTATATAAAATATATGATAAAATTAAATAAATAAACAATATTTATAAAATATAGTAAATACCAAAATATTTCACAATTATACAATATGGAAGAAAGAAAACTTGCGTTTTGATAAACTCATTGTACAACAAAGCAGTGGTAGAAATAATTAACAAATGGTTTTACAATGCTTAATGATATGTATTTAAAGTGTTATGCTGAAAAACCAGAAAAGGGTTAAATAACTCTTCAGACTTAAATTAATAGATACAACACTAGAATAAACTAAAGTACAGAGTGACTATACAGTGATTATAAAATATTAAAATATTCTACTTGACCTAAAATGAAATATTTTCTATTGCTGCATTTGTGTTCTAGAACACTCAACAAAATTAACGAAATAAAAAAAATATACAGCATTATTTTTGTTGCAACATTAGTTATGTTTTCCTATTGATGACACTGGTTTTAAGAGTATCCCAAATAGCAGAATGAATATTAAATCTTATCCAATAATTAATTCTATTAAAAAAATTGAAAATCCGTAAACATTTTAAAAATAAGTTTTGTTTATTTGCAACAACTGAAACAACTAACTTGAAGGTAGAAGCTTTTAGTCCTAAAGGAAATGTTTTCGCATTGTTTTAATTACATTATTTCTACTACAACTAATGAGATAAAAATTATTAAAATGACCACAAAATATTCATAACTGTATTTAACTCCTATCGTTACATAGTTCATGAGTATTTATGAAAAAAAAATGTTCAATTGGTGAGAACGAATAAATGAAAATTAACCTGAAAAAGTTTAATAAAAAATAAACCAACACTATTTCTATTAAATACTTTTATTTATCACTTTAATTTATGTACAATTTGGTAACAGTATAACCATCCTTGGAGCTTTCTATTTCATAATTATGGTTACAAATTAACTAAAATGTACATAATATAAGTTTCTGATTAATTAAAGTATCTAAGTATTACGGTAATGGGTTATTTTGTATTAAAAATTTCATCACAGTATTCTTTGAGAATTTTTAACTTAAATTGAATTGCATTATTTTCTTTTATAACAATCTTTAATTAGCACCCACTCTTTTCAAACAGAAGAACATATTAGAAAAGACTGGAAACTATTAAATTAAGGAACCACTTATATAAAAAATAAGTCAACATTTACAGATATTGTAAAAATGTTGAAAATTTTCTATGCTTGTTTCTATATTAAAATAAACAATATTTCCTATTACTATTTACAAAGAAAAAAAAACTGCCGTTTCATGTGTAACTTAATCTTTATCTTATTATAAAATAGAATGGACAGTTCTGTTAAACTAAGCTTTCAATATGTATTGGCTGGAGTTGTACTTAGTTTTATATGCAATTCTTGCAGAAAAAAATAATCATTAGTAAATAATATTGGGATATTTCTAGAATAAAAAATTTTACATTTCTTATACTAAAACACTGGTAATATTTTTTCCTCATTTACATTATCATTTCTTATATTATTTAAAAAAAAACTTACTTATACTGTTTACTTTGAAAATGGGAAATATTATTCAGTAACACAATATTCACTTATTGTAAATAAGTAAATCTTAAAATATAATATTCTATAAAATTCTATAGGCGCTCTCTTGATTTTGTAAATAATTTGTAGAAATTATTCCCTAACTAATGAGTAAACAAAAAAAACCTTTTCAAATTCAGTTCAATAAATTTTTAAATAATAATAATTGATGTCTTGATATATTTTCTGTATTTTTTGCTACCTACAGCATAATATCTGTCTGTTGAAAAATGATGAATGATCTTTTGAATAAATGATTTAACCGTATTCACAATACATGATAAATAACTTTACAAATAATAAAACTTTTATAACAGGAAACAAAATCACAAAGTTATTAATATATATTATTAAAGTGGTCATAAATGTGATGTGATGATGATAAAATAACTACTTTGGTGATGTAAAATTCAATATAGTTAGTTTTTGTAACAAAACTCATTTATAGATAGCTATTCTACCAAATTATACCTTCAATCTACAACAAATACTGAGACCTAATTAAACCCAAGACAATTAACCTGGGCACAACTATGGTACCAGCTTTTTACCTTACCTACTCTACATTAAAATCTTTACTAACCAAAAATCTTTAGGGTTTTAAACACAGCTTTGTTGTACTCGGCACCAAGTTTTCTTCCTTGGACAGACCCAACACAACGTTTTTAACAATTTGTCTCACTAATATATTAGTTTAGCATAGTAAACCAGCAGAGAATAGGGTGAAGAGGAGAAGAAGGCCGATCACAAGAGTTCATACTGACGTAGATGCATACGTTGTATAATGTCACGACAGTCGTTGAAAACACGACGGATATTTTCCGTATCCACAGCACAAGTAAAATGTGGATAACAATAATGTTTGCCATCACCACTTGCCGTACTGATACGCTGAAAACACAAAACATACTGTCAACAATATTCATAAAATTTATTGTAACTATATTTTCTATTACTTTTTTTTTAATAGACACAAAAAACCAGTAGAAGGTAGTATATGCAATAAATAAGATACACTATTAAAGTGTAAAACTTATTTGAACCAATTACAAACGTAATTAAATAAAGTTAAACTGTTTAAAGGCTTCAGTTGAAAAAACACATCTGTCTTTGAAAATCTTGATACAGTAATTTAATGAGTAAAAATCAAATATAGCAATAAATAATCTAATCTATATCCATGATGCATAGCAAAGTTGAATAGTGGCTACAGGGCTAGATAAAACTGGCCCTTTAAAGATATATATTGCGATGTAGAAATCACAGAATCTAAGAAACAGGATTGATAAAAAAGGAGGCCTTGAACAGTGGGGAGTTCTATAACCTTGTTTAGTTGCACAAGTATAATGCATCAATATTATTTACCAAAAAAATCTATATTTTGAAGTTTATGGATTTGTTCTTTCTTAATTATTCTAGTTCTTCTTTTCTCTTATTATAAGTATGGCCTGACCCATTGGGCCTTTAAAAGGGAATAAAAAAAAATTTCCTTACACAATTTCTAACTATTATTAATAAATACAGTAAACTTCTTCAAATCCGGCACGAAGTTTGCATGAAATACTTATTGCGAAATAAGCAATAGCGCAAGTTTATTGGAGGGGAACAGTTGTGTAATGTAGTACATATTACCGTTGTAATATTAAATAGATTGAGTGGTAAAATTGATTTCACTTTAATTGTGTAATGAATGTTAGATTCAAATGATATGTTTTAAATTCAAAGAACAGGCCTAGCTTAAAATGCTGTGATGTCAATTATAATTTTTTGAAATGTGATAAGTACACATAATTGGTGAGCTCACCTTCGGCCAAGTTTGGGCATCGTCATAGGTTCGGAAACAGCCTGTACCTCTTCGAGAACTGTACCTCCAGATCTCTAGGATGTACTGAAACAGCCCATTCCTTTCTCAGGCTTTGTGTGCCCCACTCTCGCTATCAGTTCAGTTTTCACCATTGCTTTACTGTACCGTGAATCTCAAACTATTGTCGTTTGTTTGAACGTCGGATGGGTGTAGTTGATTTTAGTTTTGTGTTTTAGTGCTTGTGAGATCCTTATTGACAGTGATATGGGCCCTAAGGTTAACCTAGGTTCTTAAAAAAAAAAATCCAACTCTTACTTTAGCTTAAGAGCTGGAAATTGTGAAGAAACTTGAAAATGGCACAAGTAGGTGTTTTAATTAAAGATTACAACATAGGATCATCTACAATTTATGACAATAAAAAATAGAGAAAAGCTGAAACCATTTATGAATGAATCGGAAATTTTAAGAAATATTTTTGGAAGGCAAACATTAAAAAACCCAAACTTGAACAACTTGATTCGACCCTTTACAGTTGGTTTTCAGCAAAACTATCCGAGGGTAAACCTATTACTGGCCCTATGATTGTTGAAAAAGCAAAACATCACTCGTAATCAAGTAGGTGATGCCTTGAACATTTTTAAAGAAATTTCTGAACGTTGCAGTTTGTTTAATAATCTCAGTTTTCTAATCTCAGTTCTATAATCACCAGATACTTTTTAATCCGGCAAGTCCCGGATTACAGGAAGTTTACTGTATATTGTTTCTCAAGTTAATATTCTAAATTAATTTTTATTTATTTCTTCTTCTTCTGTAGCAGATGCTCTCTTTTGTGAAGAAAAAAACTGTTTGAATCATGAATTTACATGAGATCAATAACATCTTTACCCATTGTTAATAATTTTTCTTAAAGGGGTTGACAAAATTTTCAAATCTTTTGACTACATTTTGTGAACTTCAAAGTTTAAACAATTTTGTGTTTGTTAGTATATACAGTTGATGATAAACGAATGCTCAAATTTTCTACATTTATGGAAAAATTGATACATATACTTACTTAAAAACTACAATCTAATATAGATATTGCTTGTTACTTATCTAAGTTTTGTTTGATCATCTTGAAATATTTGATTACCACTAAATGCAATGTTAAAACCGTAACTCACATAAAATCAGAATTAACTCAATTCACTTGTCAGAAAAACACTAGATAAAGGAAAAGAATGTTTTTTCTGGAGGGAGAAATTATACTTGAATAAGTATTTGAGCCATTTGTCTTTGCTAATGAACCATTTTTAAACACAAATCAATAATACACAAACCAACCATTTCTAAACAAACAAATATAATAAGTGATTATATATATTTTTTTATGCTTTAACCCAAACAAAAATAGATTAGTTCTTATATTAATATATACATTCATTGAACTAAATGACGGAAAGTTATTATCATATTTATTTACATAAGCAATTGCAATTATAGCAACAATGTTTTCTTGCATTCAACTGTCACTTACATGTTACAGTAACGTTTATTACTTAAAGGACACATAGCAAGAATCTCACTTATTTTTGCTACCTATATGAGGTAACTTTTTAAGCATTGTACTGGCTCTCGTCGGTGTATTGAATATCTTGGTGTACTATTCCTAAAAGTTTTATTTTTAGTTTCACAGAAGTTCTGTGGGAGTGAGTTTGCCCATTAATCTAAATAATATCATTTTTGAATTTAATGTGACTTTGTTTATTACTCTATTTTTATGTTTATAAATCTTTTACAGATATAGACAGTTTTGTACTTCTTCTTATGAATTATATATTTTCTTTTGTGGGAAATCTGTCATTATTTTTTATCTCCTGTGGGGCTAAGTTGCATATAAAAAGATCTGGTTTAATGGATATGTTTACATGTTTATATATATTTCTTTTTAGTTTGCCATTTGTATAATATATTACAACATAGGACTTGTAATTTATCTATGGGGATTTTCCAATTTTTGAGTATTTGGTATGTGGATGTTTATGACCAAAAAAGCAAAAGATGATACTATTGTTAAGGCACAAAGTTTATAATTATTTTACCTGTGTAATTTTATAACAAACCTTGTTTTAACTACCACAATTGGTTAAATATTATTCCTAAATTAAAAGAATTTGCAACACACACACACACACACACAATTAGCAGAGAGTTGTTGACACTGTTATATGTCATTCTATTAATATTACTTTATTTACCAGGAACTCGTCGCGTATAAAGTACTTAGCACGTGTGACTTGAGGTTCTTCTGAGGGGTCAGGTGCAGCATCCATAGGTGTTTGATAACGTGTAAATTCTGCAAAGTATTCCTCTAACCTTGACTTCCCAGCTTTTATTTTCTCAGCTAATAAGTCCTGTTTGTTGAGAAATAGAATTACAGAAATTGTCCGTAACCATCTGAAACAAAGCGGTTTTTTCTAAAATTATATTATTAAAATTACAAGATTATTTAAAAAACAAATATATAAATTATTTACAAAACTGATGATAAAAATGCCAAGACTATTCAATCATATGCAGGGCAAACATAGAAGAAATTAAAAGAAAGATATAAAGAACATATAAAAACTTATATAACACCGAACATATACAAATCAAATGTGGCTACACATTGCACCAATAATGGAAACAGATTTCCTGAAATAGAAAATATAGTTTGTTAAATACTTTATAAAGTTACAGACTAAATTTTTATATTTCACTTTTTAGAGCAATTTCATTAGTAGTTGTTTTTTTATTTTTTAAAATTAATCAACATTTTAATTTTTTAATCCACATGTCAAACAAATTTTCAGAAGCGGGATATATATTTACCTCTACTTAAAAAATTACAATAAGAAATTTTATATTTATTCTATTATTTATAGAAACTTTATATAGAAAATATAACGAACAAAAAAATAGATTTCATATACTGATCATTAGTTATGTCTTCTGTGTTACAATTTTTGATAAATTAGTATAAAATATAATTAACATCAGCTCAAGCATTCAATAGTCACATGCACATGTGGTCATAACCAGAACTGAAATTCTAGTTTTATATAGCCTATGACACTCCTGATGAAGCAAGGAATCTATTGAAACATAGAAAATCCAAATTGGTTAGGTCCTTATGAAGTATCTGAAAATATAACAATTTTTTTTCTGGCAGTTAGAAAAACACAAAAATATTTTCTTCTATAGAAACCTTACGTTTTGGGTTGCACGTCACTGAGAAATAAATTATGATTTAAAGAGATGGATAACAATATTTCATAGTTTGCGCTATTATTTTATTAAAAATAATATTTGTTTACATTATAAAAATTTTGTTTAAAAAAATGAGTTTTCCTGAAAGTAGAATAGATGACTAGATATTTCAAAATTTTCAAACATCTTTTCTGTACAAAAATTCTTCTCTATACTAAATGTATTAAGGGAGTATTATGACCATATTGTAGCTCTACTTTACAAGGGATGATTATGCAAGTATACATTTAATGCACATCTCCCTATGAACCAGACAGAGAGGTTTTGAACCTACAGACAAAATCCTCTCTATATTTCAGATCAGTAGTGGCGAGAGTTTAGTCAGTGACTAATAGCCTTAAAATAGATCCATAAGTTTTTCCGATTTGCTATGGAATCAAATCCAACTGATTTTTTTTCTCTACAAAATTTAACATTATGTAGTGTATAAAATTTAACAATGACTATAAGCGTTGTGCCTTCCAGGAAATTTACATCATATTCTGTCTTCTTCCTACTATCTCTTAGTCTGCAATTTATTCCAGTCTACCTTTCATTTTATGTTTGTTTGCCTCTTTCTTCAATCTCACACACCCTCTTGGGAATGTTCTATCTGTTTTTTTTTTAATGTACAACTGATTTATACTGATGTACCAAGCATTGGTTCTTCATGTACTATATTTCTCTAGCTCCCATTCTTAATTCTACCCAACAGTGTTTCTTATATCACACTGTTCACAAATTTCAGTCCACCTCTTGATCTAGTTTAGTGTTGTTTCAACGTTTTTTCCTAAAAAAATTCACATCTCATTTTTTCTCCTAATTTGATATGATAGTCTGTCTCCAAATTTGAATATAAAATTTGCTTAAACTACTTAACATTTTCCTTCACTGTAATGCCTAAATTTCAATTCTAAACAAAGGACTTGACTACTGCATTTATTCTTTAAAGTTTCTCCTTTTACCACTACTATCTCCATACTTTCATTTCCTGACCATAAGTCAAGTTGAAATTTATAGTACATATTAAGAACTTCTTTTTGTTTAAATATCCCGTTCTTAATTTTTTTGGTATCATTGGGATCTTTCAATTACCCCTAACCTTCTAAACTCTCATTTATTTTGTCTCAATCAATGTTAACAAAAGTCTTTCCTAGGTTCACAAATGTTTCTTTATTACTAACTTAAAACTTTACTTTGAATGTTTTACCCTTAAATCAATTTGTTTATTCTCATTTCACCTTTAATGATTCATAAAGAAAATATTAATTACTGTTTTTTCTACATTTAAATTCTAAATACATACAAAAAAATAATCATATTGTAGAAATTACATATTTTTAAATATAGTTTCAATACTTAAGTGCCACTGAGTATTCCTACATTTGCAATAAGAACAAGGGTCATCTCTAAAGTAAGTTAAAATACTTTTGGTATAGCGTGATATTCTGTCACCCTAGTTCTTAGCCATTATTCAACTTCTTGTTTCAGGTCATCTTCGTTTGCAATACAAGAAGAGGTTGCTTCAACCCAAGAAATAGCTTTATACTGGGTGCAAGGTCAGAAGAGTTAGAAAATATGCCTTTGGAACTCCTCAAACAGTTCTTTAGTATAACATACAGTGTATATTCTTTCTTGATTATTAATTTTGTTCTCTCTGTAATGAATAACTGGAACCAACAAGAAATCACTTCCATTAAAATAACATTTTCACCATAAACATGACATAAGTTGATTAGGGTTAAGGGAACCATACAGGCCCACGCTACCTGGACCTAAGGGTTGTTCCTTTTATTACTCTTCAACAGGTTACTCTATTGTTCTCAGTTTCTGCTCGATTACACTCATCAGTGGGTTCTTTACATTTCTTGAAGGCACTTTTAGTTGGCAGATAACCATGGTCAGTGTCACATCATTATATTCACAGTATAACCATCTCACCATGAAGTGTATGTTTGATAGTATTAATGCGTTCCGTCAACACATTTCAAAAAGCGGTATGAAAAGTTTTCTAAAAGACTATAAACTGGTGAAACCATCAAAATGTGTGAAGTGTGGTGCAATGATGCATCTAAATCGCGGAGCAAAAGACAATATGATTTATAAATGTGGGATTCGTAACTGCAGAGCTAAAAAAAACGTGAGACAATACCATTTTTGGATTAGCTTAAGTTACTCTACTTCAATTGCTCACAGTTCTGGTAGCGTGGATATTGAAATATCCGTTTTTGATTATTGTTCGTGAGACGGGGCTTTTGCGGCCTACAGTGAGAAAGCTGACAAATGCTTTCAGGGAGATTCTTGTGGTTTAGCTTCTGGAAAATTCAACTAAAATAGGTCGTGCAGGACAAATTGTTGAAGCGGATGAAAGAGCATTTGGAAAATGTAAGTACAATCGTGGCTGTTTGAGCAAAACTCTTTTAGTAGTTGATGGTATAGATAGACAGTAAAAAGTGATTTCTGAAAATTGTTAAAAAAAGGGAATCAGCTACATTACTGCAAATAATAATGGAAAATGTGGAACCTGGGACGACAGTCATTACTGATATGTGGAGGGGTACAATTCTCTAAGTTAAAATGGATATCTACACAAAACGGTCAATCACTCTTTCAATTTTGTTTTTCTTGGTGATAGTAATGTGCATATGCAGACAATAGAAAGTCATTGGGCTAAGATAAAACGTGATATGCGTTGAATGGCAGTTACTACGTTCGAAACATACCTTGTGGAATACATATGGAGAAATATTGTTTTGAGAAAGCCAGAACAGTTTGAAGATTTTTTTAAGGCAATCAATTATTTCTTTCCTCAATGATTGTGTGAAACATTTGAATTAGTAATATATGAATATAAATATTTATGTCATAGAATAGAATAAACAAGACAACCCCAATTCCTGTCATGATGTAAATAATAGATAGGTAGTTTAGATAAGTCCTAGATTAAGAAGAAAAATGAGACAATGCTACTTTTAGCAGCTTCATGTAAATATAAATGGCTACATATGAGCTGACTCCAAGATTAAGAAGAAATATGACAAGGCTCTCTGGACAGCTTTGGGTAAAATGAGGAAATTGTTCCATAAATAGTTTACTATTTTAAATCAATAATTTTCCATAATACTTGGAGCGGCAGGAGAGGCATTCTACTCTGAAGCCGTGAAAAACTTCATCAAATTTTGTATAAGTATGTATTTTGTTCTAGTTTAATAATTTCATTTTTATATGCTTTAAAATATGGTTGATTAGTTATAATAATTAAGTTATTTTTGTTGGTGGTTCGCTCTTAATACGAAGTAAAGTATATATGGACAAAGTGTATCTGCGTTTGCACAATTATAATCTTTAAGCTTCAGCTTAACGAGTCCCTATGCCTGCTGGTTTGCAAAAGTGCCTTTAATAAAAGAGAAGGGCCTACCAATATTTCCATCCAAGTGGAAAGGTTGAAATTCAATAACAACTGGCGACCAAAAGGTCAAAATTTAATAACAATAAGCGACCTCTGAAGGTATAGCACAAACTATACCTGTCCATCTATTGTTGTTGGTGGGCCCATCTGGTTTCCTTGACCTGTTGATTAATTTCAGCTAGATTTTTTTTGTTATCCAATAAATGAATAACTCCAATTGAAGGAAGGCCAAGATGAGTCTATATAGTAGCTGGAGCTTGGCTGAACTATTGATTGATAAAATTGCTTAGGAATTATATAGTGATGCTAATACACCCAGATGCAAATATCTGGCGACTTCCAAACTTTTCTCGTTGATTATAGATTAGAAATAATGTAACTTACTTTCAAAATGATCCTGCATAGCTGCATCTTTTGGGAAGTTCCAATTTCCTTTTAGTCTTTATAATTAAATATTATATTCAAATATCTTCTGTTGAAAGTAATATGGACTGTGAAATGATTAAATGTCTTGTTTTTTCAATAAAAGAGATACAAAAAAGTTCTAGAGAATAATTAGCAGAATATTTCAAGTTGATTATGAGCAAAACAATATGTAGGCCTATTACCACAGGCAGCTATCTAGGTATAACTACAAACCATAAAATTTACCTATTGTTCCAGATACTCTTGAATAAGTCCAACGACTCACGCAACCTATTCTGTGTGGGGTCCTCTCGTAGAACCATGTTGTACGAACTGCATGCAGTTACAAATATTATGGCAGTCACATCATTAAAACATTGGATCCATTTCCGCCTTTCATCACGCTGGCCACCAACATCAAACATACTGCAATATTTTTAATTATTATTAACCTTAAGTTGTTACACTCCATAAAAAAAACATCCAAGACAGAATCTTAGAGCTAATTAACAATATTTAGCAATTTCTTACATTTGTTTTATCTATAATTAACATTATGACTCCATGTGAGATGATGTTTTCATCAATTACAGCCCTTCATCAAAACACTTTAATACATTTTTTTATTTAGGCCATCATTCAGATCTATGGAGGAATCTCTTATATCTTCATTCATTTAATCTTTTTCAGGAACATTGATTTGTTTCGGTATTTCACTCTCTTTTCACATGAATCATAGGAATTACAGAAGTCACATTTTTTTCTTGTTACCAAGTCTATTAGTTATAATTATAACAAGATAACTGATTCCAAATTACACTAGATTTACTTTCTGTTACTTTATATACTTTAAAAAAATCTCTGAAAGATATCATATAGTAATTACTTAATTATATTTTCCTTCAATCATTTGCTCTTTTAAGTCCAATAGCATCTTCAGTTTTATAGTGTTTCTAACAAACAAACATTTTAAAAACTCACACATTTTCAGATTTGAAAGTATATTTTTCGTGCAGGAAACCTATAAAATTTTTTTGTTTATAACCTTACTAATATAAAATAAAAATTATCCATGTTATTTGGTAGCTGAATCTTTTACGTCTAATTTGATAAAATAACTCATTCCTGATGGACTCTGTAACTTTTCATAAATTTATTTATATTTATAGATTTTGTAATTCACTATCTTAAAAGATTCAGGAATACAAAGAATTAAAATATTATTTTTTTAAAATTTGTACAATTTTTTAACCAACAAGCAGTGGTAAAACTCTATATAAATTTAAACTCATTTATTGCCAATTCAAACCTTAAATTAGTGTTTGGCTTTCTGCATACTTTCATAAATTGGATAGGTTTGACATAACCTGTCTGCTAACAAAGTAAATTAATGTAAATTTAATCATAGATTGAAATAATTTTTAGTATAACATAATTTTAATTTTAGTAATCATTAGAAAACATTTATTCTAAGATTTACAATTCTCGAACTTGATGACAAAATTGCATTAACTGTTTAAATTATTAAAAACTTTATACGTTTTTAACAAAAACCCTAAAGTTTATTCATCTATCAAGGATATTGTGAAAGTTTTAATTTGATTCTAATTTAGAACATGCCAACCTTCAATTTAATTCATAAAAATACATAAATACAGAAATACATTCAAGTTTCATCTTCAATAAACAAAGATATACTTTTCAATTTATTCTCATATTCAGAAGTTTGTATAAATTTTAAATAGTATAAACACAATAAGTATTTATTTATTATTATCCAGTAAATTGGTTTTGGTATTTCTACAATAGCTTCCCTGCAAGCATAGTCATATTACTAAAAATTCATTTCCCCCTGCCTTCGGCTCTTCACCTTATTAGCTAAATACCTTTAAAACATTAGTAATTTGATTTTAATATAAATGCATATTATATAATATTTTATGTATAGTATAATTATGTATTTTAAGGAAAAATATATTATGCTATCTTACTATTTGTTTCAACCATGTTTAAATACTCAGTATTAGATTGTTATTAAGAGCCGAAAAATAATACTATAGAGTTTTTCTTTAGAGAAGTTTCTATATTTTCCACTTTTGTAACTAAATGTTTATACTTCTTCTTTTTTTCAATCTTATGAGTCACAGTAAATATACTTAATATTTTTCTTTTTGCTTAAAATTTTTGAGTTGAATTAATTAAATTGTGAATTTAGAATTCATTTAGGGTAATTCAATTTAAGAAGGTGGGAGTTTCTATGTCCAAGTGTATGTGTTTTTAATATTGGTTATACTAAAGTATTTGGACTTTTTAAAAATTTAAAACAAATTCAAACACTATTGGTTGACAAAGTTCCTTACTCAACAAGGATCTATACTCACTGGAAATTGACTTTTTCAACCTGAAACCTTGTTTCGAAAATTCCAGAAGTGAGGACTCGACACCTTAAGATATCCTGTAACAAGACATATAACAAAATTTTGATAAACATAAATAAAAAAATTTAATACTGGAAATACATGTCTAAGAAGAAATAATAAATACCAAGCCTTTCTCTAAATTGCATGGTAAGTCAAGACGGAGGAAGAGCGCTTATAATTAATATTTTAAATAAATACATTTTTTATAAAAATTAAGTAGGGATCAATTACACCATAAAGTTCAGCATTTTCAGTAAAAACACTAAATTGCAATCAATTAGAAGTTAAAACATGATTAAAATTGGGACGAAAGTTTTATTGTAAACCATAAAATATATAAATATAAAATAGAAGGTGTATACATTATGTAAAAGTTGCTTGATGTAATCATCTTGAATTCACTGATTAAACTATAATGAAAAAGTACTTAACTAAGTGAATACGTAATGGCTTACTTGCTGACGCATTTTAAAACATTTGTTCTTTTTACGAAGCTAACCCTCTACTACCAGCATGGTGTTAGGTACAAAGCATGTAACGGGATGGATTTTTAACTGTGGAATGGAGTGGGTTATTTTGGTTGTGTGTTATGTAATGGAAAAGGAGGTTGGCTTCAAAATGTGTGCGATCATTTAATATGTTTTCTTTATCTGATGCGTAGTGTTTGTATATCTCATATTTTTCTAAAGTTGTTAGTTTTTTACTTTGATTTAATATGTGGAGAACATTTAAATTTTAGTATGTATGTCCGTGTGTGTGTGTGTTGTGTGTTTTTTAGGTGTTTTGCATAGCTGGATTTTGGGTTTGTTTGATTTCTTTGGGTAATGTGTTCTTTAAAGCGTGTATAGAATAACCTACAGGTTTGGCCAATGTAATAGCTGGGAGAATCGTTACATGTTAATTTGTAAATACCTAATAATTTGTATTTGTCTGTTTGTTTTTGAAAAGGTTGTATGTGCTGTCTTAAAGTTATTATGTAAAATCAAAATAAATTAGGATATTGATATTTCATAAGAAGAAAAGGAGATAAAACAATAAAAACTTATGGATTTTACTGTCTATGGCAATTGGCCCACTCATGATTTTTTCTTCAACAAATAAATTACTGAATGAACTTATAGCTAAAGTAAATTTATGAAGGACTTATTGAGACAAAATATTTTTGATACCACTAGGCTATCTTTTTAAAAACACTGAGAAAACCGCTCAATGTGGTTGAAAATGTTACTGACTCAGTTATTTTTTTTTACAAATTATAAATTCAGCAACTTGTTAATTTATTTAATAAAACTTTTTTATATTCATAACAAATTTAGATAAAAATAAATAAATTCACTTTAATTACAATGAAAGTGATAAATTATTATGCGAGAAAAGCTATTTTTAAAAATGTTGGTCATAAATAAATCACAAGAAAAATTTTAACTCCTTTATACAGAATATAATTAATGCGGTATTCTTTAAGTTACACAAGTGACCTAGCATTAAGGCTACACCAGTAATTGCTTAATACAATTATATCTATTAGTTCATATTAAATTATGTTTTTGCATCTATTATAGGAAAATTAACACTCAAACCACATTAAATTTTACTAACAAAACATTCCATAACAAGTTATAGAGATTTTGTCACTTAAGAAACAAATATTTGAATTACAATACAATCAATACAAATGGGGTGGACTCAAATTTTAAAACCTTGATTTGTACAAAGTTTGTAAATAATTTTGTAAAATTAAAATATGTGTAAGAAATTCTAAATAAAATTTTATTACAATATACAAGTATTTGAATAAAATGTGTATTATTCATAGAATATTAAATTTAATTTAGACACATCAGTACATTCATGTTTCAGGACCAGTCAGACATTTTATGGAAGGTTGTAAAAACCATGGTCATTGCCTAAGTAATTTTTCAATTTGATTCCCGAATTTATCAATTCGCTTCTTTTCTGTACCAAACAGCCACTTAAATAAGTTATTCTATATATCATTCATACATAAATTGAAGGTAGCAAGTATTAAAGTTCATTCAAATATTTATGTCAATACCTTTAAAACTATCATATAACAATTTCTGTTACACCAGTTTCTTTAGCCCAATTTTGTAAATTTAATTAAATCAAGAACCTACTATTTTATATAGCAACTTTTTTAAACCGCCTAGTATGTTATCATTAACAGCCAATTTAGTTTACATTTGTTAATTCAATTCATGAAGGACCTACTATTTCACAATGCAAATTTATAAAACTGCTAATATGTCATCAACAGCTCGATTTAATTTTAATTAGTTAATTCAATTCATCAAGGACCAACCATTTTAAAAATGAAACTTCTTAAAAGTGCTAATATGTGATCACCAACAGCTTGTTTCAGTTTCAGAAGATAATGCACACATAATTTTTTTTAAAAGAAATAAACAGAGATCCAATCTAATCTACTGCCATATAAAAGAATCATTGGTGCTCATGATAAGGTTTTAGTGTCATTATACAACCTTGTATATATGTAGAGAGTTTTGATTACATAAAAATAAGAATGTAGAGTCTCGATAATTTGAGGTAGATGGGACCGAGACCATTTCGGATAGCAAAAACTCGGATTACATGGAAGTATGTTCCTGTGCATTAGAAAAAATAGGAGAACTTTATATGAACATTTTTTAAAAGCCCGACTCATTTCCTTTGCTTACAATATTGATATAAACATTTCTTGGAAGCTCAACTCATTTTGCTTAACATACCGTACTGATATAAACATATCTTGGAAGTCTGACTCATTTTCTTTGCATACCATACGACTATAAACATTTCTTGAAAGCTCGACTCATTTCCTTTGTGTACCGTATTGATATAAATATTTCTTGGAAGCCCAAAATATCGAGTTTAAAACTCTACTGTATATATATTATGATATTTCACCCGCCCTTTCGAGTGATTCGACAATGGTCAAGTGACCAAAAGGTACCTGATCGCATAAGGTAAAAATTAATTGCACTTAGTGGTGGAATAATTGTTTACAATTAACAATAATAATTTCTGTTATTAACAATTTTAAACTCTAACATTTGTTTTCATTTTCCGACTGTCATATTCAGTAAGCATTGCATATACGTATTAGAATTTTAAAACTGAAAATACTTATACAAGTAAATCGAGTTTACATAAAATGTAATTAAAAAATTTTAAAAACGGATCATGGTTTAAACTGATATCACTTTCAAGGAATAGAATGAACGAATGTCTGTAAACTAAAACATGAAACAAACTTCTGATTAAAGTATATTGTACCCTATATTTTTAGTTGGATATACAATAGCTACGTTTTTAGTTGGGTAGTTAGATTGGCATGAAAATTCCCATAGTAATGAGAAAACATAAGAATAGACAAAAGAATATTATTTAAAGTATAACACAAAAAATGAAAGAAAGAAGGAATTAATCAAATACATTATAAAATTAATGGGGCAAAGGACATACAGAAATATATGGAAGAGTCAACTTAACTAAGACAAAAATGAAGTAAGGGAAGTAACTGGAGAAGAAACTGGAAATAAAAGGAGATATAATATAAAAATAATAAATATTACAGATAGTGGATGACAGTAACTAGTTAAGTTTTGATAATATATATTTGATGATGAAATTCAGAATGATGTAGTATAAAAGTTATATGGAGAAAAAAAAAGAAAACAAGAGCAGTAAAATTTAATGATCATTTAATAATAGGTCTAATGGGTCAGGTTGAAAATGATAATGGTACAATATCTGTGACACTGAAAGAGCAAAATCAATAAATCAGTGCAAGTTTCAAAGGGTAGTAATAAGAAAGGCTTTATTTGGAATTGGATTTCTAATACGGATATATTAACCACAATGTAAATTCTAATAAAGATATATAGACCATAATGTGTGGCTTAATATGCTCATTAGATATTAAAAAAAAACATTTCAGAACATAAAGCATAATAAAATGTTTGAAATTTTAAAAATAAATCTGAAAATGACTATAAAGAGCTACTTACTAATAGTCTACAACTTGTAAAGTATTTCAACAATTATACTTTGATTTAAAGTAGAATAGGAATGGGTTTGTGCTAGGTTAGGTATGTGGTGTTGTCAAATCGAACGCTGTGACAGTCAACCCACTATTGCCAGCGGCTAATACCGTCAAGAGTAGCTAGTTGGTAAAATCATTCATTTTCCCCCCCCAAAAATTATATTTTTTTTATTCTGAATTTAATTCTTTTTATATCCTTTCTTTTATTTCATCGCTTGCGTTGTGTTGTAGTTTTTTTTTTGCTTTCCTTTCGCATTGTCCGTTTGTGAAGCAAGGTTTGATAAAGTTAATCCAGTTTGTTAATTTTATTCTTTTCGTTCATTATTATTCCTAGAGCATTATTTATGATCTTGTGTGGTAACCCTGGCAACAATTTAAGGTTGTAAAATGGAGGTTTTTCATATAGATCTTCGAGATGTTTATTTCTATCTATAGAAAGTTGGCTCAGTGCCCAAAAACGCTAGACTCTGAACATGAAGATACTCAGTTCGAAACCGACCTAGACCCCTCAAATTTTTGTAATTCAATTATTGAATAAATATTTGAAAAAACTTATTAAAATCAATTGTCATTAACTATAGGTTAAAAAAATGTATTTGAACTTGATTGGATGAATAAAAATGTATTTTATTAACAATTGAAAATCTGTATAAGATATATATATATATATATAGTGAGGTAACAGAAGGTATTTTAAAACATTCTGCGTTAACTGTCTATATAGATCGAGACAGTTAAGTCTTGAAAAAGACTATTGAAGGTAGGCAAATTTGATATTGAAGAACGAAACAAGCTACACCACTATTAAATCACTCCACCACAGTTACAATAACACTGAAAGCCCGAACGGAAGATTAACGTCAAATTGGCATCAAAGCTCACCCACTCAGCAAGATGGGTACTTCCTGTTCTCTCAGAAGGCTGTAATCCCAACTCCCTCCGGTCTATTTTGCCTTCATATAATCCTATTCTGTTTTAAATCAAACCATACAAAGGTTCATATTTAAATTTCTGGCCAATGATTTTTGCTAGGTTCCTGCTGACAGTTCACTGAAAACTTCATGTTGTTAAATGTAACTTCATTAAAAAAATATTGTAACTTGAGTACTATCAATGTTGTTTACAGTAAATTGAAAAATTCATCTTAGTTAAAAAATTGTAGCTTTCAAACAGTAATTGTGCCATTATTTTTCATAACTTTTGATGTAGATTAACACGATATTGATTACATCATTTAATTATATGACAGTGAAGCACCATCATACAGTACTCTAAAGAGCAGGTATAAAGAATACAATCCGGGCCAACATTCGCTCCAGGATGAATCCCTTGAAGGTTATCCTAAAACTTGTAATATTTTTTTATGCAAAAATGTTACATAATACAGCAGCATCAGAAAACAAACCAAGATATTAGTTTAAAAATTAAATTTTTTTTAAAAACTGTAAATTATAAATCTGTGTACCGTAATACTGGTTGAGATATGATTTCCACAAGCCTTTTTTTATGAAAACAGCTAACCATTAGAAATACGCCGGAAAGTTGCGCAGAAGGTCAGGAATCGCAACTTGAAACACTCTCTTCTAGTTTGGTCTTCGAACCGAAAAGACGTCGTATCAAGAACAAATTTTATTTTTAACAGTTTTAATTTAATTTAACTTAATTATGTTAAGAAGTGTCTAAAAGTTTCCTTTATTATTTTTAAAAACATGTTTCATCACTGATTAGTTGACATCTGGCGAGCACCCTAGCCAACCGTATCCAAAATGAATAATGCCAAGGCCTGAATCAGGAGTCACGCTGTACAACATAAATTTCAGTTCCAGATAAGTTATTAATTTTATGTAAGGTGATGTGAAATCAAAATTTAACTTTCAAAATTTAACTCGGAACGGCAAAATAGTACAAGCTTTCATATTTTAATAATGCAGGAAGTTATGATTAATCTGTGGGATGCTATAACAAATTTTAAACGGTTAGATAAATTAATTTTAAATGTATTTTACTTTATATAGACCCAATCTCTTTGTGGATATCATATGTCAATGCCATAAATACTAAAATAGTGAAAATATTTGTGTAAATTCTTAACATGTTAAACAAATATAAAAACCAGCTCTAAAACAGTGTAAACGTTTCTAAATGTATTTTTTTCTCTTTAATATTTTATGTTAATTTTTTACATTAAAATTTAATTTATATTATTTTGAAACAATTGGTAAATTTATTGAATGCACCATTCTCAAGTTCAATTTAGGAATGCTCTTGACTTTGCAGGTCACTTTATTAATTATGTAACAGATAACTGCAATATTCAAGACCTAAATTCCTTAACCTTCAATCACACGCGCCAACTACTCGGACATAAACACACGCGCGGGGTATTTTCCACCCCATTTCTTATCTTAAAAAAAAGTTAATTATCACTAAATTTTCATCTTTATAAAATTGTGTGTGTGAATGTTGTTGTTTATAAAACGTTTTATAGTATTTTTATGGGTTTATCACTTGTAGATTTTTTTTGTAGTAATATAGTCTAAATGCACTTAAATTGACTTTATAAATTGTAACTTTTTTTTCAAATTAAAATTAAACATTTATTCATACATTTTAGTAAGTTGTAATGGCTAGATTCTTTAGAGGACTTTTCAAAAAGTTAAACAACATAAATACAACAATATGTTTATTTGAAAAAAAATTATGTAAATTCAGCTTGAAAATCGTCAAAATTTGCCACACTCAAAATTTAAAATTATTCGTCATAATGAAAAATAATTCTTATTACTATGCAATTTACTTCATATTTAGACAAGTAAACATTAGTAAATAACTTTTTACATTGGAAAAAAATATTTCAAAAAATATACACATTTTATTAGGTGAAAAAAATTAGCTAAATTCATAACTGTGTACAGAAGTATTGGTTTAGAAGAAAACATTAGTTCAGTCCAAATTAAAAAGTCAAAAAAATTTAAAAAGTAAAGATTTTTTTAAATTCATATTTTCAAAATTTATTTTTTATTCAGGTGCACATTCTTCACAGTATATAAAGGAATGTCCCTACAAAGTAATTTGTTGCAGTTGCAGCATAAAGTGGTCGTCTTCCGGTCTTTTTGCAGCGGGCAAACTTCGCATCGTCCAGAACTTCTTTTATTTTTATTTCTCGAGTTTCCTCAACACCACTTATGTGCTTCACACCTGCAAAGGTGTGCTTTATATGCAAAGGTAGTCCTGGCAGTAAGGCTCATGATGCAATATGGGGTTTTGAAAGCTCTTGACCCAGAATTTTAATTTTTTTTTATGACAAAAAGACAAAATTACAACAAAAAAGATAAATAAATATGTTAAACACCAATAAAAGACTCACACTAAATAATTATTCTAATTAAAAAACAATAACTTAAAAATGTACCAACACAAATTTTTGGACGAGAACACACGCGCGGGGTCAAATTCACCCCGCACTTAAAACAACGATGTAAACACAATGACTGGTACGCCACAACGGGTTGACCTTGAGTGACAGTGTGGAGGAAGAAGTGATAAACAACTACCTAGGAGGGGAGCGAGAACAAAAATTTTTTTGAGTCGCCTCAGAGAGAAATGAATGGTGTGGGGTGCTTTACACCCCGGCGCGTGTGTTTGAAGGTTAAGAATTTATTTAAAATAAATCTTACAACAATTTAATGTGTTACAAATTGTTGAGCCAAAAACAGTTTAGTCTTTGGGGACTAGTATAACAATCATGATAAGTTTTCTATAAAAAAAGGTTTGCTCTCATTGGGCTTCACCTAATCTGACAAATATTAAAATAAAGGTCTGTGTTGATTGGTGAAAGGAAATATTGAAAAAATTTGCTCAAGGTACATCAAAAGCAGTTTTATAATATATGCAGCTGTGACAAATTATAAAGCTATATATATAAGCCTGAAGCAAAATAGCAATCAACTGTATGGATCACTCAAAACAATACCAATTAAAAAAAGTGGTTTAAAGTGGAAAAAGCACAATGAATCAAATGGTTGCCTGTTTCTTCTGCATTATCGGTCACTTGCTGACAGTGATGTTAGATCAACATTGAAAGTTCAACTCTGTACACAACTATATGTTGACAGAACTTTGGAAAACTTTGGGCACAGTAAAGAGTTGTATAATTCTTAATAATGACAATGCAATCTCTCATACATCTTAAACAACAGGATTTTTGACAGGCCAAAACAATAAGTTGAGGGGTTGGAAGGGTCATCAGCACTACAGCCCTGTTAGGGACCTAATCACTTTTAGTTCCTGAACATAAAAAATAAACAACGTTGTCAATAATTTTTGATACTTGAAGAACTGTTGTACTCAAAATGAATGGCAAACTGTATTGATCCTCATGGAGAATATTATAAGAAACATTAAAATGAAACCAATTTTGTTCAAGAATATCTGTTTTTCCATTGTAAGGCCAGAAATATAAATAGCAACCTTTATAGTAGTAACAATGGGCTGAGTCAATATAAATTATTTATCATAATCAAATGAAGTAAACTGGAATACTTAGGTAACATCTGAAATCTCAAGAGAAAAATCAGGTCTTACATTTAGTAAAGTAAGGGAAAATCTGTAATGCCCCGGTAAATATCTGGTCCCAAAACTATTCTTAAGGTTGTTTGGACAGATATTATCTTGTTTTATCCACAGTAATTTCAAAAGTTTCACCTTTATTTCAAGCTATCAAAAATGCCTTTTCAATGTTGACATACTTCTTGCTGCAGTGGTCCAGGGTCAAGTGACTCCGATGGTCCGAAAAAATTATGTTACATTTTCAATGTTGAAGAATATGAGTAAAAATTTTTTTTCAAATGAAAATACTATATTGCTGAAGACTTATTTTTGTTAGTTGCAAATGGAAGGCATATACAAGTTCAAAAATTCAGTGTACTGTGAATTATATGACAGTACTGCATTATCTTCTTACTTTTTGATAAAACTGTAGAAGAAAAAATTAAGTTATTACTAATTGTTGCTTCAACCAAAACGTTTAAAAGCATTAAAGCAATATTAATTTTCAGGATATTACAGATTAAAACAACTATTTATAATTAGCTGAAATGATTACATCAAATTTTAATTGTATTCATACACAACATTCACTACACAATTTTATTAACGATAAGAAAAACTATTTTAAGGCCTTTAATTATTACAAAAAAAAGAAAATACTGTTATTGTTTAAAAAAGAGTTGTTTATAACTTTTTTTAAAAATAAACGTGGTTTGACACATTGCTATATGTTAAGAACTTGAATAGAGGATTTAAAATATAATTAATTTTCCCGTTTTTAAAGAAGATATGTAAACTATCTTAATGACTTTATAAGAAAAAAAACTGAAGTTGTTTAAGAAAAAGTGTTGTTTATGGAATTTTTCTAAATGTAAGTGTGGTCTGACACACTGTTAAATGTTTAAAACTAAAGCAGGGATCTAAAAAAATTAATAATTTTCATATATGACAGTTTTTAAAGAAGACTGTAATTATAATTAAATTCTTGTATTTAATGAAAAAATAAACATTTCAAACTGTTATATATGAAATAGATTTACTTACAAGAATAAAGAATAAAGCTGAATGAGAACAATACCTGTTCTGTAGGTGTGTAGTTGGGTTGTTTGATAATATGAACTTGATCTAAGAAACTGCAACAAAAACAAACATATAAGTCTCACATAAAACAGAATTTCTGATTGAATAAATAATAATCTGAGATATTATAACTTGGAAAAAGCATCAATTTTTGATAACATGAATCAGATTTAAATTATGTAATATTTTAAAGGAACTATATTTAATTATGACTATTTTGACTTTAAATTACTCTGAAAATCCAAAAACGTCAAAAAGTAAATTCAAGTCACAGTGTAATATTTCAGTTACTTCTGAAATGACGTTTCTTAGAATCATCCTGAAATATACCATATATGCCAGATATATATATATATACACACACATACATACACACAGTAAACTCCCGATTATCCGTGGAGGGATTAACCGGTTTGCGGTATCCGGGGTCTGCCATTGTTTTACAAATATCCTATTTTTATTCCAATCAGATTCATGTGTTTAAATTTCCAAACGGTGAATTACGACATAAATACCTATAAGGCTTAATAGAAGTTAAGATGAAGGAATAGATATGTAAATACAGTAAACTCCCGATTATCCGTGGGCGGATTAACCGGTTTGCGGATTATCCGGGGTCTGCCATTGTTTTACAAATATCCAATTTTTATTCCAATCATATTACCAAACGGTGAATTACGACGTAAATACATATAAGGCTTAATAGAAGTTAAGATGAAGGGAATAGATATGTAAATATGTACTTACTAATTTTTACATTGAAAGGGAACCATCCCGACGCGGGCCAGCCAAATAAAAGGGGCGAGCAGACTACAGTATATAAGAGACAATGACAAAATGCTACGACGCCCGAAAACCTAATGGTATCATAAGATTGTAAACAAATGTCAGCTAATCTCGGCTATAAATAGTCTAGGACGTGACATATGCATTATCCATGTCTGTCATACATTATCGATCTTTATGGCTTTGTGATACACGTGACACAAGTAGACACTGTGCGACAAAATGGTTCTCAAGAAACTTATCTAAGGATCGCATATTAAAGCTAAATCAATGCTCACAAAAAACAGATGAAAGTGACAGATTTTTTTGTTAAAAAGTGAAAGTATTATGTGTAAAGGAAATTACATATGTACATACATACTTACTTTTGACATATACTTATGTACGTATTGTAAATAGTTACGCATATAAATGTAAATGTTATAATCCGTCAAATACATCGACATTTTAAATTATTATCTGTATTTATTTTGTCCTCTGAAGATTATTTGTGAATTACATTAATCGGGGTCATTATTTGTGTAACTTAATAATCGATTATCGATCTTTTTGCGTATTCTTTGTTCTTAGCGGATTATCCGGGGAATTCGGTTATCCGGCGTTGCCGGGCCATCCTATTCCACGGATAATCGGGAGTTTACTATATATATATATATATATATATATATAATACTTCTTAACATATAAACCTTTGTTTTTTAAAGTAATCAAGTACAAATATTATTGGTAGAACCAGGACCTTGAGTTATGTGAAGGTTGCCAGCCTCAAGCATTAAAATTCTAGGTTTTTCTGGTATTCTAAGGAAGAACTAATTAATTACTTTTTTTATTGTACAAGCACATTTATGCTTTTTAGCTAATGGGAAGGGATATGGAGAATCATACTTTGAATAAAGGTAGAGATATGAATATTCAATGGGCTGGGAGGCTGAGAATCATGACTGTAAATAAGTTACAATTAGAAATTAACAGATTTATTTTTATTATGATTAATAATTTATTATGCTTACAAAAATTATCATACAAGCTAATTTATGTGTTTGTAGGAAGTTATTTCATTTTATGTTGTGTTGTTTCTAGGTGCAAACTTTTTTAAAATTTAGAAAATTAATTCCTGAATTTAATTTAGCATATTTTTTACATTACAGTTGCCAATCATACATCTTACTGAGCCCCAGATAACAACTTATCTTTCAAGAAAAATATGAAAAAATTATATTCTAAAAGTGATATTGTAACATATTTTCCAAGTTCAAAATAACCTTTGTTGGATTCATTCATCAAATAAATTTTCACACATGTAGTAAAAAAAATTGTGACCATTATATTTTTCACATTGTTCCCTTTTTTGCATAGGATATTTTATTCCTATGAATTCTATAATATAATACATAATGTACATTACATAATACATAGTATAATGTGTATTTACATAGTCATGTAAAAAACATTCAACATTTTTTCTAGGTCATGTTTTTATTTGTATTAGATTAACACGTAGAAAATTTATTTTTCAACATAAAGACTATACCATGAGAATTATATGAACTAAAAACAATTATTCTTAATAATTTCTCATCAATAATTGCAACATCAGAAATATATTTAACAAAATTTCTATTATATGCATGAAAATCTGCTGCAATAAGCTCACTGATTCATGTTTACACCATTGCTAGTTCTAGTACTAATTGAGGTAACACCTAAATATCAGGTGACACATAAAGTTAAAATTTTTATAATTTAAATAGTACAACAATACCCCGTACTTATGCAGTAGGCTGGACTGAGCGATAACCGTGTAATTCGAATTCGCGTAAGTCAGGGTATAATTTTACATACCATCACATAGTAATTATGTTTAATTCGGATCAAAGAGTTAATAAAACTAATCATTTAGAAGAAAAATGTGTTTATTAAGTGTGTATTAAAATCTTAAATACATAATACAACCAAAAATTATATTATATGCTAACTTTTTTGTTTTGTTACAGAAATACGCTTATTGTTGGAGTCTTTGTTTTCCAAAAACAACTAAGGCCTTTTGTCAAGTTTCTAACCGCCATTTCATCTTCTATATCAACTGTTCTTTTAGGTGTTTTCTTCCAGAGCAGGCCAGTTCCTGCGTAACTCGAACAGCATGATTTAACACTCTAGGGGTAGCGTAAGTTGAGGTATTACTGTAATCCCAAAGCCATTAAGCAGTAGTTATTGTATTTTTCAGAAAACAGACAACAAATCCTAATAGACCTTATAAAAAATATCAGTACTTTGCCACCCTATTATAAATGTCAATAATTTTTAATAATTATTTATATAAAAGGTTACGGTAATTATCACTAGCCAGACGTAATCAGTTTTGAAAACAAAAAACTATAATTGGTAATGTAGAAAGATCTCAAAGGATTGAAAAATAACAGAACTTAATGCTGACACCCTAAAAATTAAACACTTTGGAAAAATACATTTAACTTCATTTTCACATAGAACTTGTAGCATAGAGTTTATTTTATTAAAATTATACTAAACAGTACAATATAACTACAAAGTATCTAGTTAGGATAGAATTAGTTAAAAAAAATGAAGTTCGCTAATTATTGCCTCTTGTTTCATGAAAAAACATATTCTGCTCCATTGAAGGCCACTTCATTTCCCAACCAAGTTAGCAAATATTACTTTTACCTTTTTTATAACCAAATTTGTCCAAATTGGTTACTGTACTTCAATATTGTCATGTAATTAAACATTGTGCTCTGTAAAGTGAGGTTATTTCAGTCTTTTTGAAATTTTAACTTAAAATTTAGGTTTTATTATTTTTGTCCCTATTTCGGAGGACTTTCTACATAATCAGGTATACAATTTTGTTGTTGCAAAATCGATTATGCCTTGTTAGATTAATTAACCAACGTTGCATAGAAAGGTATTCCATATAAAATGCAACAGAAATGTTTTTTATTTAATTCTAGAACAATTTTGTTGTTCTATTAAAATTAGATGTGAAATAAGGTCTTGTTTTACATTATTTAATTAAAACCATTAGCTTGCTATATTATTTCTCAACTGATGCTTTCACTTTAATTCAAGTGGATAATCTTAAAATTATTTTAAAATAATTTTTAAGGATTGGAAAAAATAAGCATAAACTGTCAAAGGTTAAACAAATATTCTTTGAGCTTAGCTTGTGAGGTTATGTTAAAAACAAATAAAAACATACACAAAACTCACAAATTATTCATTTATTTACTCATACGCGTTACAATGACCAAGTCATCATCATCAGTGAGTGTTACTACTACAAACTCTAACTTACAACTGTTGTAAGTTGTAAGTTAGAGTTTGTAGTAGTAACACTTTTTGATGATGATAACTCGGTCACTGAAACGCGTATGAGTAAATAAATAAATAATTTGTGAGTTTTGTGTATGTTTTTATTTGTTTTTGTCAAAGGTTATTATTGTATTTATTATTATTTAAAAAAAAACAACAAAGATACAGAAAACGTATAAACAGAGAATATAGTGTTTGTTTTGTTTTTAAACGGAACACAATCTGGAAATAATTTCACTGGCGTGAAACGGTCACACGGTACGTATATATAATATTACCAAATTAAACGTCATAATTAAATAACGACTACTGATGGGGAGAGGGAGGGGGAGGGGGTCGACTGAACGATGCCATTTTTAGTTGTGCTCAAGATCTATAAATAGAACTCCCCCACCCGGCCCACGCACACCCACTCGGTATCAAAACGTAATGTTAACGTAGTCTGACTCTTGCCGCCAAACCTAGCACAATATGGTCCACTTTACACTTTGTCAGCAGTAACATTATTCAAAGCAGTTGAACGATATTTGTTTATTATTGGAAATATTTGTGTGACAATTCTAAGAACAATATGTTCAATAGTTTGTAATTGTGTTTAGCAATATTAGTTTCAGAAATATTTGGAAAGAAATAATGTTCGATGCAACTAAAACGAATGATTGAAAACTACATTGTTTTAATTTTCAAATGTTTCACATACTCATTCCTACGCGAGCACAACGTTAAAAACAAAAACTATTCCTGTGTGCTCACGAACACAATTGAAACAAAACTGTTTGCATATGATGAACATATTTTTTTATAGTTTTGAACTACGGTACTTAGAAATAAAAGAATAAAATTAAAGTGTAAAATAAATTTACATTTCTCTGAATATGTATAATAGCTAGAACTATATTTCACGGCTATATGGAATGAACCTACATATAATCCTTACAAAAACATTTCTAATTATTCCAATAAGTTTCAAGACTATGTGGCCATCTTCAGAGATGCGTTTAGTGGTTATACCCTAATCAATGAATTATTGAGAATGGCAACTAGATCACTAAAAAAATAATAATTCAGAGGAACGTGAGCAAATTGATTTTTGTAGTAATACCATTTCAGTTTTAAACAAAACCATAGTTTTATTTATAAAACAATTAGTATTTGTCTTTTGAAATGACTACAATCTTTTTGGGTTATAATTTTCATAATTATTTTGAAGTTTCGTATTCTTTCACAATGAAATTTCTTGCTCTAATTGTATTATCATCATAAGGAACAAAACTTGGGTCCAGTTGATTTGTGCAACGTTCATTCTTTCTGTATGGATTTGTTTGGAAATATTTTGTAAATGTAATTTATATGAAATGTTACCAGCAAGACACTTGTTTGACTTATTTCTATACAAATGTTATGGTGGTTTGTCTATCTTTTAAAAACTCAAAACCTTGTGCGGCGATTGAGGTCAAATTCTTTCACGACATGCAGCCTACTACACAGATTGTTTTTATGTATTTTTCGCGTCAGTAAAATACCCGCAACCGCGAGAAGAAAGCTTTTTTTGGATCCGCTGCGTAGAGAAACCGCGCAAAGTGCCGCGATCGATGGCCTCATATATCTTATTCCTTATTTATAAGAATGCTATTTTGATTAGTATACGCTTCAAAAACTCAAAAAGTACTGCAGCAATTGAGGGCAAATTTTGACACGTCATAAAACCCGGTTGAAAGATTGCTTTTATGTATTTTTCGCACCAGTAACATCAAAAATACTTGACGCGACTGGCCGCGACCTCGAGAAAACAAAGCATTTTTTTACGGCCAGCTGAGCAGCAGCAGCACGCCATCCGCAGCAGGCGAGGGGATTACTTGCAACACTAAGTAATGACAACCACAGTCACATGTGAAACATTACCTGTTCCAGATTACATTGTTTAATAGCAAAAACAAACGTCTCTATTTGCATTCTATTCAGATCATTCAATCTGAATTAAATAGTTACCCTAGTCTAGGGTTTTTTATGTGATCGAGCTGTGGTGGTAGCAATGCCATAGTGCCATTGTATATTATTCCAAGTATTGTTATTAACTTTAACTTTCCACGTTTGATGGCCATAGTTATGTCTGGCATAGTCTTTAACAACTTATGTTTTCTTCTATTCTATAGAAAAATATATTTACTTGGTCAAGGAAGTTTACAGGTGTTTGATGTTGTTTTTAATTGATGTAGAAATTTGCATTCAAGAATGACAGCTGAAATACACCATGATGTTACACAGCTATTAATTTAAGCTAATACTTATTTCTGAATTTGTTGTATTTCACTGACTTTAGAAACTTTTAGGTTATGTTACTACTTCCAGATATTCTCTTATACACATCTTCGTTGTTTTTAAAGTTATTAATCCGTCTTATCAATATTTCTACCTAAATGTTAATATTGTTTCTCTGTGTGTGATTTATGAAGAAATAAAAATACTTTAGGAGAGAAATCTAAATTGATTTTTTTTAAAAGTTCATGTAAAAATAGGCCTGGGAATGCTTTGTCAGTGAGTTGAGATCTATGTTTTTGCATAGGTTTCAATTTTTCCCATCACATGAGATTGTACAGAAAATTTAGTTGGTTAATTAGGGGGATAAATGGTGGTTTGTCATAATATTTGACCACTGAAAGTAAAATTAAATAATTGAGATAAAACCCATCATAGTTTAAATAAAACTTGTAGCAAATTTAATTCTGAGAAAATTCAAGTAAAGTTAGCAACAAAACAAAGATAATTTGCAAAATATTTTTAATAAAAAACATTTAATTATCTATACAGAAATAATAATACTTCTATTGTCTAAGAATATCTTTTAATAAAACATCTTATAAAATAAAGTAAATAAGTTTATTATTAAGAAAAACTCTTTAAAACAAAATTTATAATTGTAAACTAAAGAGTTTAATAAAAAATATAGTTACTAATGTTACCAACATTAAAAAAAAAACAAATATATTATTTGACAAACATAGTGAAATGGGGTTCTTTATTTCATATTTTAAAACATTATCTATCTAGATTCATATCCAGAAGTATTTCAGTTTCTTTGTGATTCACCACAAAGAAATACAGTATAGGCCTACTATTAAATTATACCTGTATAAATTTACTATTATACCCAAATTATAAAAAACCTATTACTTGTTTAAATGATTTTAAAATCATTTATCATGTGACCTGTCTTATGGGCTTGGATGTGCCTTATCACTCGCTCATAGCTGTGTCTTTATTAAGTCACCTACTACATCCTCACTAAGTTATTTTTATTACCCTGATCATCATTTCCAAATTTCTATCTACTACTTGAAAAATAAGTAAAAATATAAAAACAATACCAAACATAACATAATTAAAAAAAAAAAAAAAACAGTATAGGTATACCAACTTGGAGCAACTGTGATGTAATTTTTCATTTTACCTCTTAAACCACAAAAACTTTTGATGTACATTTTGTTGCAAAGTTATTTCCACAGGAAACTACTACAAGAAAGAGCCTGTTTGATATGGTTCTTATATTTGTATTTTCTCAAACTCCTATTACTTGAGGAGACTACATACATACTGCCCATCCTCCCTAACCTCATCCCTAAAGGAGGCGATGAGAATAAGAGATTTCATCAGATTGAGAGTAGATTACCATCAGTCTCATTCCAAAACCTAAATTCTTGTACTAAAACTAACTATCTAATACAAAGCACACAGTAGGTAACTATAATACTACAACACCCTAAAACAATTACAAATTGATAACTAATTTACCACAAATTAATTTACTGCACTATAGTATGTAATAATAATGCTAATATTATCTTTGATTAAAAAATAATTAAAAATTTTACTGATTTTTCAAATTTATTTTTGCCACTGGAATAAAGTAAAACAAAAATTTCAATGGAATTTGTTAAAATTCTACTAATTATGATAACACTCACATGCTTTTTTAATTCTTTTTTTACTTATACAGGGTTTCCCCTATGGAAAAAATGGAATACCCTAACATCATCATTCCTGTTATTAATTAGATTTTTTTACACTTTTCTGAAAAGAATAATATTGATGTTCTACTTGACTTTGATATTGTTCTGTACAGTATAAAAGGAACTGGTTTTCTCTTAAACATTTTGCAGAAATCAAAGCCTCATTTTTACTATAGCTTTGCCATAAATAATAAATTTAGATATAACTGGCCTCTGCAGGCTATACCTTATGCAAGCACAAAACAAATATATGTTTTAACACTGAAAAAGGTGACTGGTTTATATGTGACTCATATGCTGCAACAGTTGGTTAGACTTTTCAAGAGTATAAAAACAACTTACAAGAGACAAAAGAAACATAGTGATATTATTCATGTTAATTTATAGATATTCTTGAACAAATAACCTGAAGCTGTTGAAATTAATTAATTTAAACTCTTGAATTTTGTAGTCCATTACGATCGGTGAAACTTAATTAATTACCATAACATTAGTTTATGACTACCTGAACTTTAAATTTTGTAAAAACTTTCTGAGACAGAAAGTTTTCGATCGCTATGTGGCGATCTTCATCAGTGTCTTCTACTTGGAGCTGTTAGGTTAAGCAGTGACGGTTTTAAAGGCAGGTTTTCGATAGTATCAAAGAGTATGTGTGATTTGTATTTGGTGTTTGTTTAATATGTTTATACTTTATGTTTTTGTGTGTTCGTAAATTTCATACTGTTCTAGTGTGTTGAGATGTAATATGTTCCTACAACACATAGAAAACACCAAGATACTCACAAACAATACACACACAATATAATTTACTGGCACAGATACATCGATGATATCATAACACTATACAGAGGCAACATCCGACAATGGGAAAATTCCTCACCTACACTAATAAAGTACACCCAAAACTCAACTTCACCTAAGAGATTGAAACCAACCAATCCCTAAACTTCCTCGACCTCACCATAACAAATAGCCACACACAAAAACACAGCTTTAACATCTACAGGAAACTCATAATGGCAGACACACTTATCCACCACAACACCTCAAACCACCCTATCTAACACAAGCATGCTACTTTCAGATCCATGCTCCGTAGACTTTTTAAGAAGTCCCAATGACCACAGAACATAAACAAAGAACTAGACACCATTAAATATTTAGCATACATAAATAGAAACAACACCACAATAATAGACAAACTGGCACAATATTAAAAAAAAAAACACTAAAATTAAGACACAGACAGGGAAAAACAAATATATCACAATACCATGCATAAACAGAACATCAAATAAAATAGCCCACAAATTTCAAAAAGGCTGTGTTTTGTATTGGGCTTCTTTGTTTATTATGTTTGTACTTTGTGTTTGTGTGTGTCTGTAAATTTCATATTGTTCTAGTGTGTCGAGATGTTCTTTTTTGTTGATGTGTAAGATTTCTAGGTTATAGTAAATGTCTGTGTATTTTTGTCCTGTTTCTATTATGTGATTGTAAAATGTTGAGTTGGTGTTCTGCTATTGTCTCTCAACTCTTTGTTTGAAGCTATGAACTGTTTGCCCAATGTAGAATTTGTTGCAGCTCAATTTGTATATGCCTGGTGCTTGTAGTTTATCTGTGTTTATATTAAATAAAAACAACCTCTTACCACAAATTCAACAATTTTTATTTTAACCTAATGTACATTTCCATTACAAAGTAATCATCTTCAGAGGTATTTTACAAATGACTTTTTAAAATACCTCTGAAGATGATTACTTTGTAATCGAAATGTACATTAGGTTAAAATAAAAATGGTTGAATTTGTGGTAAGAGGTTGTTTTTATTTAATATAAACATTTATGTCACAGTTGCTTCAAGTTGTTTATCTGTGTTGTTGATGTCGTGTTGTATTTTGTATGTAAATTGTTATTAATTTTGTATGCTATTTGGTATCTTGCTTTTTGAAATTTGTGGGCTATTTTTTTATTTGATGTCCTGTTTATGCATGGTATTGTGATGCATTTGTTTTCCCTCTCTGTGTCATAATTTTAGTGTTTTTTTTGTATATTGTGCCAGTTTGTCTATTATTGTGGTGTTGTTTGTATTTATGTATGCTAAATATTTAATGGTGTCTAGTTCTTTGTTTATGATCTGTAGTCATTGGGACTTCTTAAAAAGTCTACGGAGCATGGGTAAAATACCTCTGAAGATGATTACTTTGTAATGGAAATGTACATTAGGTTAAAATAAAAATGGTTGAATTTGTGGTAAGAGGTTGTTTTTATTTAATATAAACATTTATGCCACAGTTGCTTCAAGTTGTTTATCTGTGTTGTTGATGTCGTGTTGTATTTTGTATGTAAATTGTTATTAATTTTGTATGCTATTTGGTATCTTGCTTTTTGAAATTTGTGGGCTATTTTTTTAGTTATATGGTTGTTTTTTTATTTGATGTCCTGTTTATGCATGGTATTGTGATGCATTTGTTTTCCCTCTCTGTGTCATAATTTTAGTGTTTTTTTTTTGTATATTGTGCCAGTTTGTCTATTATTGTGGTGTTTGTATTTATGTATGCTAAATATTTAATGGTGTCTAGTTCTTTGTTTATGATCTGTAGTCATTGGGACTTCTTAAAAGGTCTACGGAGCATGGGTCTGAAGGTAGCATGCTTGTGTTAGATAGGGTGGTTTAAGGTGTTGTGTTTAAGTGTGTCTGCCATTATGGGTTTCCTGTAAATGTTGAAGCTGTTTTTTTGTGTGTGACTTTTTGTTATGGTGAGGTCGAGGAAGTTTAGGGATTGGTTGGTTTCAATCTCTGAGGTGAAGTTGAGTTTTGGGTGTACTTTATTAGTGTAGGTGAGGAATTTTTCCCATTGTCGGATGTTGCCTCTGTATAGTGTTATATCATCGACGTATCTGTGCCGGTAAATGATATTGTGTGTGTTTGTGAGTATCTTGGTGTTTTCTATGTGTTGTAGGAACATATTACATCTCAACACACTAGAACAATATGAAATTTACAAACACACAAAAACACAAAGTACAAACATATTAAACAAACACCCAATACAAATCATACATACTCTTTGATACTATCGAAAACCTGGCTTTAAAACGGTCACCACTTAACCTAACAACTCCAAGCAGAAGACACTGATGAAGATCGCCACGTAACGATTGAAAAGGTTCTGTCTCAGTAAGTTTTTACAAATTTACAAAATTTAAAGTTCGAATAGTCATAACTATTGTTAAAGTCATTCATTTATTTAATTTTGAATACTTACGTTTAACTCTCTCAAAAAGTTTGGTACTAATTCAAACAATTTGTTTAACAAGTTTAAAAATGTTATAGAAAATTATTTGTAGCTTTTAATGGAGTTTATCATTTTCATTGCATTTTGAAAAGTAAATGTCACTTATCAGATTTACTTAGAGTTAATTTTTAGACTATCATATTCACACAGAAAAGACCAAAACTGACAGTAGTTATAAATACATTAAAATACAGTGCAAAATAATGCCTTTCTATTTAAATTAGGCATAATCTTTTTCCTTCTTCAGTTACATCTTCATCATAGCTGACATGTATGAGAAGTCCTACATTTTTACATCTAGAACTGTACTTCTCCAAGATGAGCTGGGCTTATATAAGGTTCACCCAACGTTTTTTATTCTTATCTTTTCCTATTTGCTTGTTATTGATTTAACATGCTTTTAAGCAGAACTATTTTCCTTTAGAAATTGTGATTGTTTAAAAATGTGTTCAAATGGTTGATGGTTGATAATTTATATAAATATTTCAATACAACCAGGCTTTAGAAATAAAATATGATAGAGATGACTAAATATTGTATTCATTTTTAATTGTATATTTCAACACAAATATAAGAGCAACTAAATTTCTTTACAATTAAAAAAAAAAAAAATAGAAGTTCAGATAAAAGAGTAATAATTCACATTAATGAGAGTTTTTGTTTCAATGGTCTATTTGTGCACTATCAACACTGATAATGTTTTTCTTGATGTAGAAAAAAAAGTTTTCAAGACTTCACAAAACACTGATTGAACAGCACTTCAATATTTCATTTCAACAATATAAATTTGTTAAAATTCTATGTGGAAACATTTTTTTAGAACCAACCCTTTCAGTTATTTGTTTTTATTAGTAAATATTATTAAACATAAAATACATGTAATGGAAAAATTTTGCTTTTATCCCTTAAAATTATTTACTGATATAAAAAAATAATACTGTTTTAGACCTACAAACATCATGTAACATATATGCAAAAAACATTAATTAAATATGTAATAAAATAAACACAATTCTTGAGATTTTTAACTAAACAAGTGTTTTGGATTTTGATACTTCAGCTACATTGAATCAAGAACATTCATTTATAGTTAAAACTACCAAGTAAGTACTAGGTACATTTTATCAAAACACCTAGTTAAAATGATTTTTGAGAAAGTAAGGATTTACCACAAACTAATTTGTTGAAAAGCCAAGTAACTTTTTTTTTGCAGTTTTTGGGTTGTACATCTTTATAAATATTTAGTTATTAATTAAATTTGGAAAAGAATCACTACTTACTAATGTTATTCAAGAGACATATTTCCCACTCAATAGGTGCTTTGTTCAATGCTAAGAGTTACGGAAAAGACTAATGCATAGGCGTGTTATATTATTGTCAAAAAGATCTTTTTTATTTTAAATTTTCAGCAAATTAGGAATTTTAAATCTCTGTATAAAACCATTGAACTTGGTGATTTATTCAGTAAACTTTATGTACTGTATAATTACACTTTGATTTTAGGATTTAAAAACTTCAGTAGTAATAAATCCATTTCTTTATTCTTCTTCTTCATAACATAATTTCAGGTACTATTCATCATTAGCTCCATGTTGTACAATTAATTGATTCCATACCTTATTTACCATATTTAATGAAATGCAATTGATCTACTTGCCCATATTCTACATTTTGTTGTTGTTGAATATATTCATTATTGTGCTTTCTTTATTCATTTAATCATTGCCCTTTATCATCTGGGTCAGATTCAAATCCCTTGACAACACCTCTTATCTTGAAATTATCTTTGGATGTGTGTGTTTAGGCTTTTCTAGTGGTTCATCCCTGGTGGTTTTCCTAAATCAAGTTTTAAGTCATTATATCATTTCCTTCTTATTAGAAGCTTCTGTCCAGCTTGAGTCCACTTATTAGATTAAGTTTGGAGATTTTTGAAACTCAGTTGATGTTATAAAAAATCAGAAACTTAGATCTATGTTTAGACAAATCTCTAAGTGAATAATGTAAATTATTATATATATATATATATAAAGAACTGAGTCAAAATACAAGTACAAGAATTATAATTGAATTTACAATTCAAAGCTTTTCGTTGGCTAACAGTACCAACATCATCAGGAATATTAAACAATTAAAATTAACATATGTGCAAATTAGATCAATTAAATAGCTATGCCAAATCAATTACAATGTTGTTAAAATGTTTTTATTTTTTATTTTGCTGCCCTAACATTACAAACACTGAATATATTATCAAATTTAGATTTTACTTGTATTTGTTCATTTATCAACTGATTATTAGTATTATATTTATGTATTTCTAAAGCTTCATAAATATTCATTCTCAGGCCTTTGTTAATTTCTTTTACAAGTATCATATTATCTATATTAGGAAATATGTGATTATTATTAATACAATGACTAACATTTGATTTTTTTTAAATTTCTGGCTTTTTATATGCATTAAAATGCTCTTTATATCTATCTTTAAGTTTTTTCTTAGTTTGTCCTATATAAACCTTATTACAATAATCACATTCTAATTTATATACACCGTTTTTTTTCATGCATATTAATAATATTATTATTATTCATTATATTTATTAATTTATTATTAGTATTATATGCGAATTTTATCTTGCTACCTTTAAACAATTTTGTGATATTTTTTACTTCATTACCAAAAAATATAAATGAAGTCCATATGACATTTTCATCATTATTTTTGTAAATTAGATTATTATTTTGTTTCTTTAAAATATTATAATTAAGTTTATCAACAGTTTCTTTTTATAGCCATTCTCATTAGCAAAATAATGCATCCCAAGGACAAAAAGTTTTAGAGAAAAATAGATTCGAATTTTATAATTCATCAAACTTATATGCATACATGGGGATTAAAAAAAAAGAAATTCTTGGAATTTATTACCATCAAATCATTTAAATGAACACTTTAAAAATTAATATAAATGAAATGTATGAAACTTTAAATTTGTTCTATTTCAATTATTAGAATTTTGCTCTATTTTATAACACCCTATTTTATTATATTGACTGTTTAATATGTTAATATTATGTTTAATATTATTAATATGTGTTTTTACATATTTTATTAAGTATATGTGTTCTGATTGAATTTTGCTAACCCCGATGTACTGGGTCTTGCAACATTCCATAAAGTTTGACCTACATTTCACAGTCATAGTAAACTAAGATTCATTATCAATAATAAATTACTGGTAAACCTTTTCCCCTAAAATAGAAGAAATGTTGTTAAATTTATTTATAACTTAATTTTTAAATTAAAAAAAAATTAAGGTATTTCTATTTGTATGGTACCGTGCATGTTCCCCTGTAGAAGGTGGGGGGTTGGGAGGGAGGACACCACGGATCAATAGCAACACCAACAGGGGGCCGAACTGAACTGAAGCACATTCCTTCAGTTTACCTTACATCTTGGTTCCTGAGTACTTCGTTCCAAAACAATACTATAAAATTTTTATTTTTCAATTATTATTTTTTCGAAAAAGAATTAAGGATTACACTTTTTAAAAATTCAATATTTTGGGTTTTTAGAATTTATTTTGTTTACATTAATAATTCCGTTACTGCAATATTTATTACTACAAACATAATTTGCAACACTAATCAGTATTGTAGGTACAGAGTAGAAGTAAAATTAATTCCCAAATTCCTATCTGTCCAAATAAACTTTTACTAAATAATTTGCATTATTAAAAAAATCTGTTCGAAGTTACTTTGGAAAAGGAAATAAAACGTTTAACCAGTTCAAGATATTTTCCAGTAAAATAAGAGAAATTATTTGATGTGAGTCTGTATCAGCCTTTCTCTGACATAATTTATACAATAAACTAAATTCGCCCATTTAATCAATTAAATGTATGATTTAATACAAGCTTAGTCACTTTAAACACATCTGTCTATGATGCATTAATATAAAAATATATAATATAGAAAAAATTGAAAAAGACACAGGAAGTGTGTTTCAATAAAATGGCCACAATTCATAGACCCTGATAAGGTGGGATATTAACCAGTCAGTTTTCCTTCAATTTATAAATACTAATGCCAAAATTTGAGCTGTTTGTGATAAAAAGTAATACAGAAATTCATAACGCAAACCAACTAACAATAATTCATTTACTCCAATGCATTTCAATGACAAAGTCAACATTATCAGTGAAGTGAATATAAGTAAACTAATTGTATACTATAACTATATATACTTGTTATCTAGACTATATGTTTATACCAACTATTGTGGGATATGTTAATAACAAATAAAAAACGTACACAAAACTCACAAATTAATCATTTATTCACTCAGACTCGTTTCAATGACAAAGTCATCATCATCAGTGAGTGTTGCTACTACAAACTTTAACTTACAACTTATACTACAAACTCAATACCTCATTTGTGAGTTAGAGATTGTAGTAGCAACACTCACTGATGACGATGACCTTGTCATTGAAACACGTCTGAGTGAATAAATGATTAATTTGTAAGTTCTGCTCAAGTCTTTTATTTGTTATTATATGTTGATAGTTGACAAACTGTGTAATTTTTATCACTCTGACACTAAAACAAGTTTGAGAAAATAAATTATTTACGTAGTGAGTTTGGGGTTAATTATTATTTATGAACATTAATACATTAAAATAATGTCTATTAGAACACTGGAGTTGGCTCAGTTAAACAAAAACAAGTTGAGCCTTTTTGAAAGCTTATATTTTTTATCAGGTCCTAAATTCTGGTTACTGGAAGAAAGGGGACACTGAGAGTTGTTTGTGGCCTTAGATGTTTTATACAAATGATAAATAAGTAAAACACACACACACACACACACACACACACACACACACACACACACACACACACACACACACACACACACACACACACACACACACACACACACACACACACACACACACACACACACACACACACACACACACACACACACACACACACACACACACACACACACACACACACACACACACACACACACACACACACACACACACACACACACACACACACACACACACACACACACACACACACACACACACACACACACACACACACACACACACACACACACACACACACACACACACACACACACACACACACACACACACACACACACACACACACACACACACACACACACACACACACACACACACACACACACACACACACACACACACACACACACACACACACACACACACACACACACACACACACACACACACACACACACACACACACACACACACACACACACACACACACACACACACACACACACACACACACACACACACACACACACACACACACACACACACACACACACACACACACACACACACACACACACACACACACACACACACACACACACACACACACACACACACACACACACACACACACACACACACACACACACACACACACACACACACACACACACACACACACACACACACACACACACAGAAACACACACAAATATAAATAAATATATATATATATATATACACACACGCGCGCACACGGGAATTTTTGGACTAGATAAGTCTGTCAGTCTCCTATCTAGTTAAAAAATTTCTAAATGAGCTCTATATAAATGCATGTGAATCCAAATAATTTTGTGTAATTTCTCAAATAAGTTTAAAAGACAAATTCATAGCATTTTGAAATATCTATTTGATAAATAATACTGAATAGAAATATTGTGATTAAAAAATAGCTACTAATGTGTGACTAAAATATAAATATAAAAAAAATGTAATTTTACTACAGTTTAATTTCTATGAATACTAGCTGGTTTTTGGAAATAAAATATTAAAATTATTGACAATATTTAGGCCAATGATTTGATTAACATAATTATTTTTAGAATAAAAAGATTTATATGCCTGTTATATAATAATGACATATGCATTTTTAATAAAATTGATCATATACGTGGTCTTTTTACACATTCAATAAATAATCTCATATTATAATAATAAACAATAATGCTCGCAAACCTTTGCTAGAGATATTTTCACAACCTTAATGTACATTTGGCTAACACAGTTAGCTTCATCAGAAGGTTACAATAATAATAATAATAATAAATAAAAGTAAATATATATACATAAATAGAAAAAAATTAATTGTTTCTTTCTATAAATCTTATATTAATTAAATTTATTTTTGCATGATGAATTATACTTGTAGGCCTGAATGAGGGCAACAATTTAGTCGTTGAAATGTTGCCAAATTCCTAATAAATCGATTTCTTTGACTCACGCATCAACCGTGTTTTAATTTAATAAATTAATTTTTGTTTCATAAGAGTGCAAGCAAAAGTTTTTAAACAATTTAGTCCTCTCTAAAATATAATAATTCTAAATAAAATAGAATCATACTAGAATAGGTAATTACACTAGAAGAATTATCATAATAGATGTTATCTTTTAAGTCCAAAGTTTACTCACAAGTACAATATTTCTTGTAATGTGATGTATTGTGCAACATGAAAGACAAATTTCTTCAATAACCAGAAATACATTTTTAGATTTGCCGTTTTAGAAAATAAGGTTTTCATTATTTTACAAAGTTATATTTATATATTTTGTGAAGAACACAGGAATAAATATGCAGACAGAGAAAAACAATAGCATTCACATTCATATAATCTTATGTTTACTAAAATTTAAAAAAAAATAATATCATCAAGGTCTGTTTCTTTAAATTGACAAATACTAGTTACAAATTTTACAAACAATACAAAAATTATATGTAAAATAAATATAAAATATAATAAAAATAAAAAAATATTGTCTGCACAAACAATATAATTTTACAAAATTTAAGGATTATCAAATGAAAGATTTTTTTAAATTTAATCATTTATCAACATAAAACAATTGAAACAGCAGTATTTCTAAACTGTAAAAAAATAATGCTAACTAACAAAGATATTATCCTTTTCTACACAATTCATATCTTTTGCACAATTTTGAATATACATAAATTCTTTTACAAAATCCTACGTTAGTTGCTAACAGATGGTGGTAAATGTATCAATTGAAAAATTATTCGTCTTTTATGTGTAAATACAGAAAAATACATGAAGATAGAAAAATATATAATTGCAAAAATATATAATAAAACTTTTATTTTCATAAAATCTTTGTTAAATGTTTTGTAGGAGTGAAACTAGTTTAACTTTAATTTTAATTGTTAGTTTAATTCAAGGAATGTTCTCACTTTTTATTACTCTACAAATATAGTTTAACCATTTGGCAACACTCTACTGCATTAATACTCAACAGTAGGTGTATTGCTCATGATAAATTGAACTTTGACAACATAACTTCAGGTTCTATCTCCACTAAGATGTGTATTAGGAAGATAAAGTTCCTCGTATAAATCATGGCCGAAACAGTATTGGTTTGTTTATTTATCTTATAAGGCTACATAGTCACCATAAGTTACGAGTGATTGTATGTTGAACTCGTACATTAAAAAATCTCTTTTCTTTTCTATAACTTTAAAAATATGCCTATCAAAATACAACTATCCTATTGGACTTTTTGGATCTAAGTTTTACATCGGTTTATCAAAAATTTATTAAATCAGCCAAGAAAAAACAAGTAGCTATTAAAAGTTTAATTTTTTTCCTAAAATGTTTTAGTTCATGGTCAGTTATAATAGCTAAGGAAGGTCTATCTTAAAAAACCCCTTGTCTACATAAATAAATAGGACTAACCCTTGATACTATCAAGCCTACACACACATACAAACTTTAGATTATAAGATTTTATTATATTTTTAATAAAATACATGGAAAATTTGAAAATAAAAAACTTACACATAACGTATGTTTAAAATTCATTCTCAATGTTAATTTTCCTCATAAAATTATGCTCTTTAACGTTTTTTTAACCTGAGAAGAATTAACTTTCCAGACAAAATAAAAATTTTGAAACTGGGAATCTTATTGTACTAAGCTACTTGATCATCTGAAAAATTATAATATGTAATTGAGTTTATGACATGTATTATTTGATTAACCTCGAGAGCAACTTTAAATAGATCTAATTATTCTGTTTAAAAAACTAACTGTTAATTACACTGTTATTAAATAGCAAACATTTTTCAATTGATGAGTCATTTACTGTTTGAGTAATTTGTGTCCAACAAACATGATTTCGGGAAAATGTATTTTGATTAGAAAATATATTCAAAATGTTTTATAAGGTAGAAAATGTACAGAAGAAGACAATCATTTTGTTTGTTTGTTTTATAAGCATTATTGTGTATAGTTTGGAAATTCTGCTGTTTTAGTTGTTTTTAATTGTTATATGTTATTAAATAATTTTTTTAAAATCTTACATTTCATAAGTCTTAAATTCTGTAGTATTGACGTTGTTTTGCAAATAGAAAGTCCTGAAATTTATTATTGTTTTTTTATATTTTGTTAATTTTATGACTAGTATTTGTTGATCAAATAATAACAAATTTATATAATATTTATTTTTCTTATTTTAAACCTGACACCACTTAGAGTATTACATTTAATTGCAAAACTGTTTATTTTTAGATTAATTTAAAATTAGTTGATTGGTTATAACCAAGAACAGATCTTCCAATTTAATCAGGAAATGTATTCTCTCAATACTATATTCAGCTAAGATCTATCGTACTACATGCGAAAAAATTATTATACTTCTTGCCTCAGATACAAAACACAAATAAAAAATTTCTCGACAAAAGGTAGATGCACAGTGAAGAATTAAATTAATTATATTAAAAATCTTGGTGTCTAATACAAAATATTTTAAAAATTGTTGAAAAGTTATAAAAGCTACTGGATGTAGTGAGATGGTCAGCCTATGTTAATTGCAGTTAATTGGTTTAGGCTAAGTTTGACTGGTCGTTCAAGTAATTAACATTTATTAACATCATGTTTCATTGTACTGTGCTTAATACACGCAACCTTGCTGCCACAACAGAACATCGCTTGGCCTAAATAATATTTGTGGCAAAATTAGCTATATTACAGACAAATGAAATGTACTAAGCTTTATATGAAATCTTTCTCATTTATAAAAAAAATTAATGAGTTATATAAAATATACTATTAATAAAAAGGAAATATTTATAATGATAATAATAAAGAAAGAATGAACAAGGAAAAATAATCAAAACCTATTTCCAATTTTGGAAAATGATGAAAAACATTCTACAATATTAACAATTTTGTTTTCTCCCTTAATATTTGGAATGCTATAACACTTCATCTATTTGATTACATGCCGCCAAATTGTACATATTTTTCCTCGAACTCCATTCCACAAAACTTCTCAAGTATTGCAAGTTACAATGATGCCTAGTCTTTACAAATGGCAAGTGGTTCCAAGGTAAATCTATTTAAATTTCTTTTATACAACTATCAAACATTACTCCGTGTCTTCTTTGTAGACATTTTTAATCTTTGATTATCTCAGAAATTACTGGTTAATTTTCTTAACAACTATATCTTCAATGTTCTTCAAAAGATGACCTTACTCTTATGCTAGTGTTGTACACATGTATATTTTTTGTAACATACTTTTAACTTTTATCTCAGAAAACCAATTAGATATACCTCCTCTTTAGTAATACAACAAACTCCTCGAGGTATAATGCTCCTTTAAATGTACGCATCATTTGCTATTATTGCTGCAATGCCTAGTTAATGTTGGTAATGATTGATTCACTGCCTATTTTAAAATTTTGTTTGTATTTATAGTATATGGGCTTAAATACTTTGTGTTTTTAGAATAATCTCATTTTCAGGTAAGTTATTTCTGATTGCAATTTTATATTTTCCATTATTTTTTTTTACTAAATTGGGATTTTATCAACCATACATAAAATAAGCTACAGTTATCTTAAGATGATTCTCCTCAACCTTCTACTGTACCATTACTAGTTGTAATAGCTTTATTACTATAACTTATGTCAGATTAATTGTGTTTTTAAGGTCGAAATTAGCAATTTTTGGTGATCTACTAAGGCATATAAACAATGTTAATATTTGCCCTATTTGCTCTGCAAAACTTTCAAGATACTTGCCGCCCAATTTGTTATTAAAGCAGATCTACAGGTGCTTTGTATTTTCTGACATTTAGAGAGTGCTTGTATTTTTTTTCTGAGAATATTCTGGACTAATGTGTTAAGTTTTTTTCTTTGGTCGATGACTGCACATTTAAAGTTATTTATTATTTGTAAATGTTAAGTATCATAAGCAACCTTGAAAATCATAAAGAGCTTGACCACTTTAATTGTTATTAAATTCGCTTTTGATTTCCTGCTTGGCATAAGACTATTTGATGGAATGGTGAGCGATTGGGTACCCTTTCCTGAACTTTTAAACTAATAGATATATATGTCACTACTATATACATCAATAGATATTAAGTGGAATCAAGATATTATACTAATATAATATGCATGGTAGCCTATTTTACTTTAAAATTGTTAGTCAGTACAACTACATATAGGCTACCTTCCCTTCATATAATGATTTATTTCATGTTTTTCCAATTTCATTATCAAACTTACTCATTTAAATGAGTTACTAAATGGCTGCAATTAAAAAATTAATTTTGAACGCTTGCAATTTATAATATTAGGAATAAATACACATGAGTGTTGATTAAACTTTTAATGTAAAGATACATGACTGTACGGAAATACTCACATGGCCTAGATCAGAAACAGCTCACCTAGATACTTTTACGTGTAGGTGATAAATGTGATTAAAAGCTAGGTTACTTAAATAGAAACACATGTTAGGATTTTAATTACATTCATTTTCTTAGATCTTATTTTAAGCCTTTAGGAGTTTCCTTTTCAATAAATTATCTTTGCAACTTTACTTGAATGGACATTTGTGCTTTATTATTTGTGTTGAAGAGTTCCTATCAACTTCCTGATTGTCAGTCACCCGTTTGCCTTGAATTATTACAAAAACACACACATACACATTGTAAACATTTTTATTTTCATTTTATAATATAATTTTTTTATCCATAAAACATCTTCCTTGTCATGTTTTTTGACAGAGAAAATAATGAAATTTGAATATAAATTAAAGGTTCTAGAAATATATTTATTCTTGTATGTCAACACAAAAAATATTGTACATTTAAATATTTAAAAAAAAGTTTGAGCCATGACGGATGTTATCTCTGGTTTTTTTTTAAAGTTGTTCATTATATTTCTTTGAACTAAACATGTTCATGTTTAATTCACATGAAAAAATAATTCTTTTTGATATTTTAGAAATAATTTGTACAACTACATATTTAAAATTTTCAATCACAAATCACATAAAAAGCAGTAAGATTAAGTAACATAAAAAAGTATAACTAACATTAGCATAAAATAAATATTCAATACTAATGTTTGAAATTTTTATTAGCGTTTGCAGTATTAATATAATGTACATTTTTAATGTTCGAACATTCTGAAAAATCTATAAATTAGTAATAAATAAAACAACTAACATAACTTGAATCCTTCAATAAAAAACAAGAAACTGTTCAAGAGAACAAATAAAACATTTTCATTTTCCGTCTTTAATCTACTTGAGAAGAAAAATGTACAATCAATATCATTATTACATTAGTTATAGGTTAAAACAAAATTATTACCAATTAAAATTAATAATTTTCACAAATAGTTGTAAAATTATTGGAAATAACGATTACTTTTAACTGAATTCACAATGCAATCTGTGACCTACATCTACATATTACAAAAACCCAAACCTGCACTAAATTTATCTCAATAGATGATGGTATGTTCAGATCATATTAAAAAATATTCAGAACTAATTTTGTTTATAACTACATAATAATAAATTAATCACTGTTAACAATACAACTGTTGTTTCTCTGTTGCAGATGTAAAGGGAATCAACATAATAAAATAACATTTACAAGTGAAACTTTCAATAAATACATTTCAAGAACTTTTTCTAGTTGTTATGAAAAAAACTCGGTTCTGTAAATGTTTTCTCAAAAGAACATGAAGTAACTGATTAGTAAAAAAAAATTACCTAAAGAAACTTCAACAAGTTCTCTTAACTGGAACACGATATGAAATTTTGTATATTAATTTTTTATAAAATATATTTAAAGTGCAAGAAAAACAAAATTAAAACAGCATGCCATTCTTATACAAAATAAATAAAGTATAAATAATAAACCATAAAGTTGAACTTACTATTTAGCGCAATCAATGAGCTGGTACTCATTTGACCTTTCAAAGCATGCTTGCACCCCTCGATCTTTCCAAAGAATTTCCGTATGCTCATAGAATTCCTAAAATAAAATTGAGATTCATAAAACTACTAATCTTAAAACATTATATAAAAAAAAGATAAGACAAAACTGAAACAATATAAAAACAAATATGTCTTAATATAACAAATAGATTAATTTCATCACTATCAGCCATGATACCAATTTAATCAAAGAAAGTAGAAAATATGTTTTTAAAATTAGGCTTCAATATAAATTACTTCACGAAAATAAAACATACATTTTTTATTTTCCTCTTTTATATTTAAAAATAATAAGACTATCAACCGTTAATAAATTCTTTCTTTATATAATTCAAGTTCTCTTGATTACTGAGGAAATTTGTAACTACTTAAATAAAAAAAAAATTGTATTAATTATTAAGTAGCAAAAACCTTAATTCAGTTAGGTTTAATGTTGGAAGGTCATCAGCCAGTATGGCTACTATTGCTTGTAAATGATAGGAACGGATTATTAATTAATATAGAGGTAGGATTAAGGTAAGGAAAGTAAATAATCTGGTAGTGGATAAAGAGAGTATCGTGGCATCACATATTCATTACCTATCTATAACAGAACCGTTCTCCACTGGGATGATAGAAGAGTTGGAATACTAAAATGAAATCAGGTTAAAATTATATAAATTTGAAAAAATAATAAGATAAAAACTCGAGAACTTTTTTTTTAAATAGATACATTTTTAAAAAATACACTCACAGGGATACGTCTAAAATTCTACATATAATTTATTTTGAAAATAAGAAAAGATTCTGAAATTTTATATGGTCTGATTTAACTTATTTAGTTGTCAAGAGATATACTTACTGGAGGGTAGTCAAAATCATGTTGTGACGCAACATCTTGAATGTAATCCACCCTATGTTGATTTTCACTTTTTTCCAATTGAATAGGTGGTGTTAAAGTGCTCATTGCACCAGTAATTGTCTGAAAACAATCAATAATTATCACTTACTAATTACTGATTATAATTATTTTTATCCTATTGTGCACCTTCCACAAGTTAAAGTAAAAAAGAAACAGAAATAGTTCCAAATTACATTACACATTAGTTTTTCCATTTTAGCTTGAACTTCTAATTACAAACCTTCAAAACTATACTTTCCTAACAAGTAGTTACTTGATGTGAGAGGATTTTTTTCAGAGATATTCAACTCGAGATTGTAAGTAATAAAGGATTAATTGAACTGATGTAAATAGAGATGATGGAGTAAGTACATTTTTTATGATTACATATATTTTAAGATTAAGCCAGGTAGCATTACAGAATTGTAGTGCAAAACGTTTTTATCTATCTACAACATTTCTATTCTTTATGCCAATTTAGATCTCTTTTGGTGTATCTTATAGTTCTCGGTCCAGTTTCTACTAAGGCCAAAAAGGAACAATGATTAAAGCATTCACCATTCTCAACAATCACTTAAACTTTGATTAACACCTTATCTCCATAAACACATCAACCATGTTACAAGCTAAATTATACAATTATTTGTTGCATGTTAAAACTGACAAGCAGAATTAAAATAAATATATTAAAAAATGACTATATAATGATTCAAGTTTACATATTTATAATAATTTACATCCTAATTGTACATAACTAAATTTTATTCCTCAATTTCCATTTTATTTATTTTTATTGTCTTTTAGATATCTGTCATTTGTAAAAATACAAATCGGAGTAAAAAAGGTAACAATCCTCATATAAAAAATAAAAACCCACAAACAATTCCAATATACTATTCGACATAATTACCAATTAAAATATCAAGTAGGTCATCATATATAATTTTCCCATTACCCATAACTTTTATCCTTTCCATAAACTCTAATTCAATTTCAGTTATGGGTCAGAGTTGAATATGAAAAAACTTCTTTAAAAACTCCAGTCATCATAAAACAAAGTAAATGCTATTTTTAGGAATGTTTATATATAAGATTTTTACAGGTGCAAAAATATAAATTATTGTAAAAAAACTGTATGGAATAATATTTTCTAAAATAATTTCTATTAAATTTGTGTTATAAACCTTTCTTTTAAAGATTAAGTTTTATATCATAACTAGGCGATTTCTGAGAAACTTTTGGGAGTCATGATGACAAAAAGTATAAGTGAATAATAATGTAGTTGGGTGTTGAGAATGTGTGTTGGGGTGTAGTTTGAAATGTTTGTATATTTCACACTGTTCGTGCTGTAAAATTTGCATGTTTGATGTTTCGTTCTATGTAATTGTGGTTTATGGATATGAGGCGTTTTGCAAAGTTTGATCAAATGTTTTTATGTGTTCTTGGTAACGTGTGTAAAATGACCTACCTGTTCGGCTTATTAAAATTGACCTTGACATATTAATATATGTTCAAATAAATTGGGAAACTATTTTTTTGAAAAATAGACTCACATGGGGAAAAATCTAGAGGTTAAATTCCCAGCTAGAAGATCTATCAGAAAAAATAGATGGGATATGAAAGGTGAAAAGAGTGGGATCCAATTAAAGACTAGTGAAGAAAGGTAAGTCAGAGATTGAAAAACTCATACTCATAGGGTACAAGACTCAATAGAAAAATTGTTTTAAAATAACATACAAGTAATTTTATAAACAAATCAAATATGATACATCAAACATGAGGGCATTCCAATTTTTGAATAAAAAATCTGGGAAAAACATTAATTCATCAAAAATATAAGAAACATTAATGCATCAAACAAAACATTAACAGGACCTTGTTTCAAAGGAAAATTTTTTTATTTTAACCAACTTGTTCAGACTTTAAATGTAGGCAGGTAGTCGTGCCAGAGCATTCTACACAAAAATTTTAAAATGCTTGTATTTGCTAACCCTTTAAACTAATTGCAGTGCCTATTCAGATCTATAACCCTTAAATCAAGGAATATCGAGAAATAACAAGGGTTGGTACAAACAGTTACAGAAAAAGTCAAACACTTAATCTTGGTAATCTTAACTGTAATGAATCAATTCAATGGTAATCAATCACACTTATCATAACACGAATCATTTCTTCTTGAATTGCTGTCAGGTTCAGAACCAACATCATCTGCAGAGTCATTAGTCAGATAAGTAGTCTTCCTAGCACCATGTACGAAGTTTGACAGGCAACATTTTTCTGAATTACTTCTGGTGAAATCAGCTTCTTAAAAAAACATCCCAAAGCGGAAAATATGATTGGTCATACCTACTGGATTACGAGTTCAGTTTTCCCTCTTCAAAACAGTGTTGATTTCATCTGTGGTAGAGATAAAATTTTATAAGCTGGCACTTGAGAGTCTTAGTTAGAAATTGTATATTAGTCATCTATAAAAGATCAGGCACTGTTGTCATCCCTCCTCAGGGCCATAAATCAGGCCTATCTGTCCCAACCCTTAGACAATCCTATTAGAATGCTGCCGTGAATGCCCTATTTTCATTTGTTGTTATTTTTACTATACATTAAAAAGTATTATTAAGTAACAAAATAAGGAGTCAACCCTTTGAGTCAGGGGAAGTAGAAGGGTTAATGTTTTTGAAAATGACCTGCCAGCACCTCCACACCCCCTCCTCTTCTATCTCTCGCCAAGGCCTGCAGCCCCCAAGTGCCAGCTTAAAATAATTTACCTATACAACCCTAAAACCATCAACGACAAGCTTGTTTGTTATCTAAAGCAGTACTAAAAAACCCATGTTCCATGCGAATTCACCTAATCTTCTAATAGCTTACCAGTCAACCCTTCATTAGGTTCAGACAATTGTGTCTTCTAGTTATTTCTCTTTGGGGATAGTTTTTCTGTTTGAAATAAAATATGGTGGAAGGTTTGATTCTCTGAGATTCTTTATTTTTATTTTCATCAAAACACATATCCCAGTCTTCTTTCTCCTTTCTTTACTCTTTCTCTCTCCCCCTTTCACTTAAATTTACCTGGTTATCACCGGTGAAGATTTCAGGTTGGTGAAGCTGGATTTTCAAATTTATAATTATACCTACAAGACATAAATAAATAAAACCTCTATACCACAAATGACTTTTTTTCTTTTATTTAAAACCTTATGTACATTTGGATTGCATAGCATTCATCCTCAGAGGTAATTTACAACAAAAATAATTTCAGATAATATTTATAACCTAATTTTAAAAAATAAATTATAATGCGATCAGTGATCAATACAGAATTTAATAGGTATAGGTTTATAAATAAATTAATATTATTACACGAGATTTGTATTGATTCACCAGTTAAGCTTTGACTACATATCAGGTCGGGTTTTGTTTGTGGATTTTGCCAATATGAATATCTAACAATAACGGTTTTTTGTTGAGGAGGTGGAAAGAGAGAAAATGTTTTCTGCTCATTGTCTCACACACTGCCATTAATTAACTTTTGTGCAAAAGGTAATGTTATTTAGGAAATGAGAGCCATTGTAGAACTGTAGAAGACAGTAAATATTATATTACTTCTCTTAAAGAGAGAAGTGTCATATTACTTCTCTTAAAATAACAGATTATTTATAGCAATATAATATGTACTATATTAGCCATTTTATAATGAACAGCCATTTATAATATCCAATTCTAACACATATAATCAGAGTTCAATGTCTAGAGTATTACCTCGTAGAACTGCACTAATTACAACATTACCTTGCCTATCCTCTCTTATAAGTTTTATATTGGCAGAATTATATGATGTTTGTTTCAGAAATCCCAGATTCTGAAAAAATTATTATTCTGGCTTTTTAATTATGTTTGGCCTAATTTCTTTCTATCCAAAGTACTTAAAACTGTCAACTTGTTTGATTTCAATATTGTTATAAATAAGAATGTCAAAGATGTTCCTGGGAAGATTCCCACGATGACTTGCACCATTAGGGTAAATCTAACATTTGTAATAATTGTTATTGATGTGTTTTAAATTATAAATTTCAACTCTATGGATTACAGTAAGCTTTAAACCTGTTCTTTGATATAAAAATAGTCTATTAGTTACATTTATACCATATTTACATGTAAAGTTACAGATAGAAAAATTAGAGTATTAACAGTCGTTAGGTTGTTCCTAACACAGCAATCTAGTGATAGCTCGTACATGTTGGCACTCTCTCATGGGCGACCCCCTGCCACTTCTCTTACGCCTGGTTACCCACTCAATCACACTATTTATTCAAAATTTGGATAGTAGCTGGCCAACATCCTCGAAAAAACATATTTAGAACCTCAGTCGCTTAAAACGAAAAGAGAAAATAATTCCTTCAGAGCAACTAAAAATGTGAGATACAATCTAATAGCACGAGCATTCCTGGGTTAAAATGATATTGGTTATAAAAAAAAAACTCTACATTATTTACACTAGGATAGAAAATTTAATAGTATTTGTTTGTACTTTTCTTACTTTGCAAAGTTTCAAGTTTTACTAACACTCCTACTAAAAGGGTACAAAGTCTAATATATTTCATACAATTCTATATAGTTCGAAAAAAAAGTTCTTCATTAAAAAAGTTATTAGTCCCACTAAACTATATTTTACAGTAGATTCCATAATTTTGTGTAAATTTCATTCTCACACAGAAAATATGAATTTAGAAACCATTCTACAAAATTTGTTTACTATGAACCCATTCCAATCCATGTTTAACTTTAGAAATGTTTCTTATATGTATTTTTTTTTATAACTAGTACGTTTTATAATTGTTTAGGTGTACACCAAGACACAGGTGGTAATTCAGATTTTACCATATTCATGATCCTTAAATGAATTTTACTATAATTTTATTCTATTAACACAATACCTCAACCCAATTTGGAGGTTGCAAAATTTTATTTGATTAAAATGTCCAGTTCAAATTCGTATAGATTTCTAATTTGAAATAAACAAATTTTCTTAATTTAGACTAGTCTAATTTTAAAAGTTTAAGATCTTAATCTGGAATTTTGACAGTGATTTATAAGACACAAATGATATTATTTTTAGGGAATTTTTTAGTGTAAAAACAACAATTCACTGAACAGGAATATAAATTAGTAATTTGTAATATAAATTTTGGATAAATAAATTTGGATGGATAAATTTGAATAAATTTACAAAACAAAGAAATTTAGTTATTACGTTCAAAGCATTATTAATTATTTAAACTAACTGGTAAATTTTGAACAAATTTTTAGGCTTGATTGGTAAAAAATGGTTAGGCTTGATTATTTGAAGAAAACTGCATAGTCTTCTTCACTAACTGAACAATTTAGTTACTGAAATTTTAATTTTATAAATACATTATTTATTCTACTTATTTCAGCTACCTTGTTTTTCTTTAGTTCCTTGGGTTCAATTATGCTTTTTCAAATATTAGTCCGTACTATTATTTTGGTTTACACCAATTAAATATTAGCAATTGGTTGTAGCTCCATATCCTAATGATAAAATGTGTATTCCTAAAGCAATTGTTCTAAAACCACTTGGCTATAGAGATTAGACTCATATTTTCCAGTAAGAATAGTTATATTGATTTTAATTGTAGCAGGTGCAATTTCAAAAGATAGCATTATTACAAAATGTATATTATTTCTTCTTCAAGGAAATCCTTGAATTGTCTATGTAACTTCAGCTGGTGACTTACATTTTATCAGCTTTGCTTTAAAACTGGGTAACTATATACATGTTAACTTGTATGTTTTAAGTTGCTAATATTCATTGTGTTCAAGATATAATATTGTATATAATATATATTATACACACACACACGCACTCACTCACACACGTTTTTTATCTATTACACCAAATTATGATGTTTATATTGTCATGCTTTTTTATTATTATTATTTTCTATATTTATATTTAACTGATTTAGTTATAATTCAGTGTTAATCATTTAATATTAACCCTTTGAGCATTTTATATGAAATAGACTACCTACTTAACCAAAATAGTTAACCAATTTACAAAATCAACAGATACCGGAACAGCAAGTGCCTAATTGGTTTCAGAGAATTCATATCAAGCATGTACATAAACGCCTGGCGGTGCCATGACAATGAACTGGTGAAGAATAGCATGTTACCGAATGAAACGAATCCATTGCAACAGACATCTTATACAAAGCCAATATTATCTTCCATTGTCATTACTATCCATTATTATCTTTCAAATGTCAGAAAATATGAATTATAATGTTATCCTTGCTAATATGTAAAATATAATTCTAAACCTACACAATAAAACCAATATAGAAATTAAACAGGTAAAAGAATGCAAAAACAAAGGGATAGTTCACTTACACACACACAGGCAATGTTTATTGGGCATCTGAGAATTCATGAAAACTCAGACACAGACTCCATTATGCCTGCTGGATGTCATGAAAAGGAATTGAATAAATGCATTGCAATTGTTATAAAGCTAACATTCTGTACTGTATTTGAATTTTTGTGAACTTCAATAGTATATACATCTTAAATTTGTAAATAAGATACATCAAATGTTAAGCATTTTTTGATATTTTGGCCTGCCAAAATATTACAATATATTCTATATTGAAATATTAGAATATATTGTATAATGAAATATTAATATATATCATAGGTTATGATTCAGAGATGATAGTTAATGCAGGTTTTAATCACTACCTATGATTTGTGACACTTGAAATAGCTTTTTTCTTCTTTTTAAGTATCATGTGAAAAGGAAAAAACAGAGTTGGACAGCCTTTGTCTAATATAACTTTATATTTAACAAGAAATCACTCAAAGAGGAGTGTTGGGTATGAAATATACATAAGACACTTAATATAACATAGAATGTGAATCAAAAAACTTTACATATTTTTATCATCTTTATGTATATTTTTTATGTCTTAATTTTTGTATACTATCATGCGTAATGTGATTGAAAATACAACAGAACTTGAATATCACTTATTTAAGGGCAAATAATCTTTATTAATAATTTTTACATTGCAAAGATTCAACACATACATTCTCAGGCGCATATCCAAGGGGAGGCGATGGGGCGATCGTCCCCCCCAACCCTCAAGAACTTTGGGTTAAAAATCGACAATATATTATTAAATTAGGACTTTCTATTAAATTAGACTTTTACTTAAGTTAATTCGTCTTTTATTGTAAATAAAAAATAAAATTTTAATTTTTAATTTGAAAATGTGACGTGTTCTCTCGGCATAAACGTCTAAACGTTTTAACAACAGATAGCGCTAGTGAAGCTTAGTCTCGAACATATGATTTTCAATACGTAATTTTGCAAGCGTAATATTCGCAGTTGACTCCAGAATTGTTCGTGTTGGAAGAATAACTACTTATATTAATTAATAAACCATTTTTATAATAATAGCTTATTATGAAATTAATAATATTCTCTAGCCATAAGTGTTATTGAAACTGGAATAATTATTTATTAAAAAGTCTAATTTGCTACGAATCTTTATCACGTTACCGATTTCTAACGCAAGCGTAGAAAGAACTTTTTCTGTTCTATGTTTTTACATACATGTACGTGCGCGCGCACACACACACACACACACACACACACACATATTATATATATATAAAACGCATCGATCGCCCCCCCCCCCAAAGCAAGTCGCTGGATACGCGCCTGCATTCTTGTAACTCAAAAACATTCTTATTGCATTAAAACAATCTGTTTCATATCACACATATAATACACAATTATTTATAAATAATACACATCTGTTTATTTACCACAATACAAATTTAGGTAATTATACAAAAAATGGAACTAATTTTAAACAATGTGTAAAAGATAAAGTTATAAATTCAAGCATTACTAAAATATATTAATTTAAAAATGAGTTTTTAAATGAAACTCAAGTATTAAATTTTTTTCAAATAATTTAAAGTAACAGAATTTTAATCAAAACAAGGAATATTTTTTTATTTGCTTTAATGATGCTTTAATTTTTAGGTTAATTTCTAAATCTTATCTACAAAGAGTTAATGTTTTAAATATTAATATTAAATGAAACTTACCAATATTGCATCTCTTATATTCTTTTTAATATCTTCTATTTTTTGTCGTTTTTCTCTGTAAAAAACATTAGAAAAACAATTAAAATTATTATAATTATAGGACTTTTGTCTTTGGCTTGAAAAATACACATACAGTAGTTACTGCTTTGGCACTATAAACATTATTTTAATAGGAATTTGAAAAAATTATGATTTAAAATTTTATAAGTATAAAAATGCTTCTTTACAATAATCTGTACACAAACTATTTAACTAGAAGTAATAATAATAAAACCAAGGATATGGTACAAATTTGCGGCCATAGGTATTTTGCCACCTATATTAATTACAATTTTGTCACCATGCTAACGCTTTTATAAAGTATTTATTTTATAAGAATTTTTCTGATAAAGTTTCTGAGATTATCTAAAGCAGAACCAAATCATGGTGTAAAACTCCAAGATGTCATATTATGTCTAAATTAGGTCTAAAATGTTTTGAAACCATTACATTAACGTGAAATTTATAACATGCCTACAATAGGTTAAATATGATTTAAACCTATTTTTGTCAACAGCAATATTTGGTTACTAAAAATTACGTTGTATTATTATTCTATTCCATCTTTGCTTGAGCTGCTAGTTTTAAACTAAACAGTTGAACACGCACACACACGCGAGCGAGCGCACACACACACACACACACACACATATATATATATAGATAATATGCCATATACTTACTCTTCCTTCATAAATTGTATCGCAAGTACCTTACTTTGCTAATAAAACAATTTTATTCAGAACAAAAATAAACTGTAAATCAGTCAATTACAGGTAGTAATTAAGTGTTCACTTATCCATCTTATTAGAAAAGTAGAAATTAAATTAATGATACAAATACTACATACATTTACATAAATGATTCTTTTATGAAAGTGTATGTGAGTGTGGTAAGAAGGAAGTTTTATTATTATTTAATCATAGTAGGTTATTCCAAATAATTAGGGATTATCAGCTACTTTTGAATAATATGAGTAGGTTTTCTTCAATTTAATAAATCTTCTAGATCAGTACCATACTAAAATCTTTTTAATCATATTCTTTTAATATTTTACTTCAACGTTTATGGAAAAATCTATAATAATAATAATAATAATAACAACAATACTAATAATTACTGGTTACATTATTACCAAGCTATTTATTTTTGAAAATAAGAAATGTTTTTCTTTAATTTTTTAGAAACATTAATTTTTTTAGGAACAAAAATAATAAATATCTAATCAAATATTACAAACTAAAGAAAAACTGAATTAATATACTTGTAAGAATATCAAAGATAAACACACACCTGTCAATCATGTATTAATAAGTAAAAGATAACTCAACGTAATAAATGCCAAACTTGGCAAAAGTTAGTCATGTGAGATTTTATGTAGTATATCAGTTACACTCTTTCTAGCTTCAGCCTATCAGAGTGGAACGCTGCAGGGTCTGATGGAGGTAGAATGTAAGATAACACTCATATTAAAATATCAATCGTTAAATTTAAAACTTATTGGTTGTATACGCTTTGCCATTAAACAACAAAAATACTAAAAAATAATTACAAAGATTAGTTTTAATGGATTAAAAAAATTATTGGAACTGAGAAAGTTGTAGTTCATTTCCTTCATACTAAAAACTATTTTAAAATTTTGTTATAAAAAGAATATACACACACACATACACACAAACTACCCTGTAATTTACATTAAAATATTATGTCAATCAAATAAATATTAAAAATACTAACAAATATATATATATATATATATATATATATATATATATATATATACTAGATCTTATATTACATATGAGAAAAAGAACTAAACTTATAGATTACAAATGGTTAATTCTTAGGGGATCAAAACTAATTTATAAAGGATATTATAAAAAATATGTAATTATATTTTACTACGAAGATTAATTATTTAAAGTTTTATAAGATATCTTATCTTGATTTATTAGAATAATGTTTGGATATACAACCTAGTTCTTTCTTGCAAACCTGCAAGGATTTAAAAACTTAAATACTCAGGTACAAAGGCCATCTAATAAAGGACGTAAGAATAAAGATATATTTTAAACAAGTGATATACAAATTTTATTGTTTAAAGTAAATTCCTACTGAGGCCAAGAGAGACAAATTTTATCATTGTTTGTTTATTTCCTGTTTGTTTGTTTATTTTATTTATGATATTTTGTGGTAACCATGGCAACAGTGTCAAAGCGTGCTAGACTTTGAACATGAAGACTCATAGTTCGAATTCGGATAAACCCCCAAAATATTATAATTTAATTATTGATTAAATATTTGACAAAAACTTTATCAACATCAATTTTCATCCGCTATAGGTTGAAAAAAATGTGTTTGAACTTGATTGGATTAATAAAAACGTATTTTATTAACGAAAGAAAATTTGTACAGATATATAACATGAGAGTATGAGTTAATGGAAGGAATTTAATAAAAATTACATAAGGTTTTTGACTTTTCTAGATCTAAAACGATGTGGGATATCTCATCTGTCTTATTATTGAAGCCTGTTCAGCAGGCAATGACTTCTCGAACAAATTTTTTTACCATTTCCAGGTTTTTCTTATACAAGGAAGAATAGCATGTAATCATGATGAATATATTTCTCTTCTTTTTTCAATGACACATATAATCTCTTGTCTAGCATATTGTCTGTATGCACAATTTTGTGAAGTTTGCACAAAATCGGTAGTTGTGCCATAAAATATCCATGATGTGCTTGAATAAAGTAAGATTGTTATAAAACAAGATTGATGTATCTTTATCCATTAGAATGACAAGGATCAGTCATGTAGCATGATAATTTGGCTGTATAAATCATTTGACTGTAGATCTATTCTGACAAACACACAAGAAAAAGGGCTAATGTCAATTGGTGCAAAGAAAATTTGAAAAATTCGATAGAGATGCATCAAAAGCTGTGTATAACATCTTCACAGGTGATGAATCATAGATCTACTCATACGAAACCAAAACAAAGCAGAAATCAACCATAAGGATCTTTCAAGATCAACCAAATCTAACAAAAGTTGTTCATGGAAGAAGCCCATCAAATCAAATGGTGGCCTGTTTTTTCAGCATAATAGGTCATGAGGTTACAGTCTTGTTAGAGCAATATAGGATGAATAGCTTTGAATATAACAAAACTGTATATTGGCCAGAATGCTTTAGAAAAGTTAAAGAAGAGAAATACAATCTTTATCGTGATAATAAGAACTGTATCACATTGGCTCAAACAATGAAATTTTTGACAGATCAAACAATTTAATTAATGGGTCATCTGCCATACAGCTCAGATTAAGCACCCAATGACTTTTTTTTTGTTCCTGGACATCAAAAACAAACTATTGGTCAACAATTTTCATTGGATATCTAAAAAAGTTGTTTTATTCAAAACTTATATTTTAGAGCTATCTCAGTTGGAGTGGAAAAAGTGTTTTGAAAATTGGTTTAATTGTATGCAAGTGTATTGATTTCCCAAAATTTTGAAATATTTTGAAAAAAAATAAAACCATTTATAATCATTTATAAACACTCATTTTTTTCATTGCTAGGCCAGAAATATAAATACCAACTCTTGTATTGATGTAATTGGCCCTCCTCAACACTCTATTACAAATCAACATAAAAATAGTCAAGATTTTACAAGGGTATTATTCACTTGGCACACAGTAAAGTCTTCAACCTCTGTTTTCCAAAAGCAACTCTTGATTACTCAATAGAAAGTTCCTTATTCTATTTATCCCATGAAACACTTAATATGTGAGAAGCAGATGCCCTACAATTAGCTTCCTTTTGAGGTTTGTTTTTCAAGTTTTATTTACAACATTTGCAAAAATTTGCAACATTTCTCAGACAGATTATATCAGCCTGGGAATACTTACAAACATACTTATTGTAAAAGTTCATTGTTACACAAATATAACTGATGAACTAATTTACAAACATAATTTATTACACAAAACATTAAATTTACAGTCTAGTAATCTGTGAACAATAATTGATTTTTTACTGTGACACATACATAATCTAAAAACTCATAATTACATTTAACGTATGATAATTTACCTTACAGTTTAAATTACTAGTTTAGATTTGGTCGCTGTGACATATATTCTGATAATATATTATCATGAAGCAAAAAAAGATTCTAAAATAATAAGGCAGCTTATATCTAACAAAAGCAATAACTTACATTATAAATCTGGGAAATGGACAATTTTTCGTAGGTATTATTATAATGTGTTCAAACAATTTAATAATCACCAAAATTATAAGTAATTATTGCATAACTGAACAAATGCTCTAAAACATACGTGCTGACACGTTTCGAAACGATTGTTTCATTTACAAAGCTAACCGTCTACATAGAACATAAGTTCTTAAGTATTCACTTAGTTATGCAATAATTATTTTAGTTTATTCAGTGAATCTAAGATGATCACAACAAGCAACTTTTATACAAAATTGTTTGATGTTCCTCATCAGTAGGTAATCTTTTTTACTTCGGCCCCTTTATTTACACATCTTTAAATGTTAATCATATGTAAATTTGAAAACTTCAGTCACTGAAAGTTATTTTCAAGCAGTTTTGTTTTTATTTGTGAAAGACTTATACAGAGAAAATTCATACCAATTGACGGAATTACTAGAAAACAATAAAATACAATTATTAGTGTTTGAATTCTAATAATGCTTTCCTTTAACTCACCATCTTAACTTCAACCATTACTAGGTTACAAACTCTATTTTTTTTTCTATTTGATTTCCACATTGAAGATGAAAATAAAACAATTTTGTATAATTTTACTGATTCTTATAGGGTCAATCCATTTGAAATCACCCAGTCCGTGTTGCTCAATATTTTTAATTTTCCTGATTCTTTTATCATGGATACCCTATGGGTAGATATTCACAAAAATGCAATTTAAAAAATTTTGTTAGCCATATTTTTTTTTTGGCGGCCATTTTTAAAGTGACGGATTAGTGAATTTCATGAAAAAATGTGGTTTACGGAATATGTAATTGCTAAGTTAGTTTTAAAGATATCAAAATAATTTCAAAACCAGTGTGTTCAGCATGAAATGATCTTCAAAATGAATGTATTTTATTTTATTTATCATGCAAGAAAGTCAGTCAAATTTTTTCTCTAAAAACTCGTAAAAAAATGAAAAATTTGTAATGTTTAAGACTAAAAATTTTTAGGAGGGAAAAGAGACTCACTATTAATATTTTATTTCTGTGTTCAGTACTCATAATACTACCAGCAACATAAGTTTTAGTCTTGAGAATGAACTACTTTTTTTTCTACGACTTTTCAAAAATGGCTGAAAGCCCGTTAATGCCAAATTTCATGGGTCAATATCTGAAAAGGGACAACATGCAAATAAGTGAAAATTTAATAAAATGTTCTTTATACAAATAAGAATATCTCACAAAAAAATTATGACTGAGACTCAACTACATTTTGAGTTATAGAGGTGTGAATTTCAATAAAAATGCTATTTTTTTTATACACACATGCAATGCTAAATAACTAACAATAAGCTTTAAATTATCTTATTTGACAAAGTTAACTGATGTTTAAATCTATAAATTATTATTTAGAGTTTTAAAATTTAATTAACTTAGTCTATATTTAAATTTATATAAATTTACATTTATTAACATGAACAATTTTTAATTTTTTTACGAGTTTTTAGAGAAAAAATTTGACTGACTTTCTTGCATGATAAATAAAATAAAATACATTCATTTTGAAGATCATTTCATGCTGAACACACTGGTTTTGAAATTATTTTGATATCTTTAAAACTAACTTAGCAATTACATATTCCGTAAACCCCATTTTTTCATGAAATTCACTAATCCGTCACTTTAAAAATGGCCGCCAAAAAAAAATATGGCTAACAAAATTTTTTAAATTGCATTTCTGTGAATATCTACCCATAAGGTATCCATGATAAATGAATCAGGAAACTTAAAAATGTTTAGCAACAACAACAAATAATATTTATATTGGGTGATTTGAAATGGATTGACCCAAGTTCATGTTCTTGTATTGTATGTTTGTAACCTAAAACCTTCATTAACTATAAATAAGTTTATTTTTTTTCCAGAATAATTCATTGTTTAAGTATTCAGTATGAGTTGTTTTGTGGGTGAACTAATAAGTGAACAGTGTCATAAACAACACTACAAGAATGAAGTGCCTCAAGATTTGATTAAGATGAGTGACTTGCCAACTGAAGAACAATGTTTGTTAAAATTAAGAATTTCTAATGAAATTACTAATATTTGCCATTACCACAGACAGAAATATATAGAGAAGTACAGCCACATTTTTGGGAAAAAATGTTGTGACCCATTTCGTCGTCATAAAAGGCCAATCAAAAATGGTTTGCGTAAAATACTAATTGAACACATTTCCAAGAGTAAAAATGTGAACATTAAGCTAATTCCTGGAAAGGCTCTATGTCCAACTTGCGCATCCAAACTATTTATAGAAAAACTGCCCGAAGATGAAATAAATAATGTGGAGAATGATCCTGAATTTCTTCCTGGTCCTTTTGAAATAGTAGAGGAGAACCCGTTGCATCAAGTGGAATCTATTTGTGAAACTTTGGAAATGTCTCCTTTATGTAAACTAACAAAGCTTAACACAGAACAACGACTGTTAGCTTTGCAAAGAAAAAGTGATAAAATTACAACCGCAATCAAGCGAAAATTGGATGAATCTTTCTGTAATGACTCACAAACTAATAATTTAAATGTTACAGAAACTTCAATTAATGAGTACGACATACTCATTACTAAACTTAAAGAAAAATTTAAAGAGTCTAGTAAAGATGATAAAATTAAGATAATTAGTCTATTGCCAAACTCATGGTCAAAGACACAAATAGTGGAGTACTTTGGTGCATCCGAATACATGGTAAAGTTAACTAGGCAGCTAGTAAAGGATCAAGGTATCTTACCACATCTTTCAAAAAGACAGAACAACAAAATAAGTGAAGCTATTATTAACTGTGTTAAAGAGTTTTACGAAGATGACGATAATAGTCGCTTATGTCCTGGTAAAAAGGAATATGTTTCAACTGTGATTGACAATGTCAAGGTGCAGAAACAGAAAAGGTTAATTCTTCTTTCACTAAACGAACTCTACAGCATATATAAACAGAAATATCAAGATCACAAAATTGGTCGCTCTATGTTTTGCGCTCTACGACCAAAGTGGTGCGTTCTTCCGGGTTCATCAGGAACTCATAGTGTATGTGTTTGCAAACATCACCAAAACCCAAAGCTTATGATAGAAGGAGCAAAGCTTAATGCAAATTATAAAGACCTCATAGCTTTCATGGTATGTGATATTGAAAATGAAAAATGTATGCTTCACACCTGTTCAGAATGTCCTGGACCAGATAGCCTGCTTCATGTCTTACAAAATGAAATTGACAATCTGCCTGATGAAGTAGTTTTCAAACAGTGGGTGCAAACCGATAGAGCTGAGCTCATAACACAAGTAATGCCCAGTGATGATTTTCTGCATCTTCTTGTTGATAGGCTTATGCTTTTAAAATCCCATCATTTTATATCAAAAGCTCAAGCTCAATATTTCAAGGAAACTAAAGAAAACTTGGTAGATAACCACTGTTTAGTGATCGGTGATTTTGCAGAAAACTTCACATTCACAGTGCAGGATGAAATACAAAGTTTTCATTGGACTAATACACAAGCAACTCTGCATCCGTTTGTAATATACTACAAAAAAGAAGGAAAAGTGTGTTGCAAATCTATTTGCGTTATTAGTGACCACCTACATCATAATACAACAACTGTGTACACATTTCAACAGCGCCTCATCCGGGAAATTAAGAATATTATACCAAATATTGAAATGGTTGTGTACTTCAGCGATGGCGCAAGCAGCCAATACAAAAATAAGAAAAATTTTGTTAATATCTGCCAACACAGAAACGATTATGGTGTGGAAGCAGAGTGGAATTTCTTTGCCTCATCGCATGGGAAGAATTCTTGCGATGGGATTGGTGGAACAACAAAGCGAGAAGTAAGACGCTCATCCCTTCAAAGGCCTTATACAGATCAAATTTTGACTACACAAGACATGTTTAAATACTGTCGGGACAACATCACTGGAGTGAAATATATACATGTTTCTTCAGCTGAAATTGAGCGAATGGAAACAACACTGACTGAGAGATTTGAATATTGTTTACCAGTGAAAGGTACAAGAGGCTATCACAGATATGTTCCCTTAAGTAACAATCAAATAAGGTGTTTTGTTACTTCCAAAGGCTCGAGCTTTGATGATCATCAGACTTCAATATTATTTACAAATGTGTCAGCTTTCACAAATAATGACTTTGTTGCCTGTGTATATGATGAGAAGTGGTGGCTTGGAAAAGTTGCAGACAAAAGTGAAGATAACAATGATGTTTTGGTGCATTTCTTTCATCCTTCTGGACCAAAAACTGCCTTTCAACTGTCAAAAAATGATACTGCTTGGGTACCAGCAAAGAAAATAGTACGTAAAGTGACTCCGTTGGAACTCACAACAGTGTCTGGAAGAACACACAACATAACTGATAAACTGTGCAATGAAATATCATGTATGTTCAACTCCTTAATCAAAATTACAGCTGCCAAGTTTACGTCAGTGTAGGACATGAAACATATCATGGGTATGTAAAGTTCAAGAATTTTACCTGTGGGTACTATTATTAAATATTGTCCATTCTTATTTAATAGAAGTAATAAACAGTGTATCTATTGTTAATTTAATTTAACAATAAACACTAAATAGAGATTATCATTTAACTTTGTCAATTAAGATAATTTAAAGCCTATTGTTAGTTATTTAGCATTGCACGTGTGTATTAAAAAAATAGCATTTTTATTGAAATTCACACCTCTATAACTCAAAATGTAGTTGAGTCTCAGTCATAATTTTTTTGTGAGATATTCTTATTTGTATAAAGAACATTTTATTAAATTTTCACTTATTTGCATGTTGTCCCTTTTCAGATATTGACCCATGAAATTTGGCATTAACGGGCTTTCAGCCATTTTTGAAAAGTCGTAGAAAAAAAAGTAGTTCATTCTCAAGACTAAAACTTATGTTGCTGGTAGTATTATGAGTACTGAACACAGAAATAAAATATTAATAGTGAGTCTCTTTTCCTTCCTAAAAATTTTTAGTCTTAAACATTACAAATTTTTCATTTTTTTACGAGTTTTTAGAGAAAAAATTTGACTGACTTTCTTGCATGATAAATAAAACAAAATACATTCATTTTGAAGATCATTTCATGCTGAACACACTGGTTTTGAAATTATTTTGATATCTTTAAAACTAACTTAGCAATTACATATTCCGTAAACCCCATTTTTTCATGAAATTCACTAATCCGTCACTTTAAAAATGGCCGCCAAAAAAAAAATATGGCTAACAAAATTTTTTAAATTGCATTTTTGTGAATATCTACCCATAGGGTATCCATGATAAAATAATTAGGAAAATTAAAAATGTTGAGCAACAAATTTTGTTTATATTGGGTGATTTCAAATGGATTGACCCTATATTGTTTGAACACATAATAATGCATACCCAATATTTTTCATGGCTCACATTTATAATGTAACTTAATGTTTGTTAGTTATAAATGGTTTTGTTATTTTAAAATGTTTAGGTATTAACAGACCTATTATTACGTACCAATTACGGCAATGACAAATATCTTTGGAATTTGAATAGAAATAAATCCTTGTTATATAATTATATAAACCTAAAATATATTCACCTATTGTTTGGAATAATATACTGTAGTTGAATAATAAATAATAGACAAAAACTTATAACCACAGATATTTTTATTCTAGCCTGATGTACATTTCGGTTACCTAGTAATAACTGTCGGAGACATGACATACAATACTGCCTAACAACTACATAGTTACTTATATACTTATATGTATATGATATATATATATATATATATATATATATATATATATATATATATATATATATATATATATATATATATATATATACATACATACATACATACACACGTACACACGTACGCACGCACGCACGCACGCGCACACACACACACACACACACACACAAACAAACACACACACACACACACACAGCCAGTACTCTGTGTCATGCCTCTGAATACGGTTACTTGGAAACCAAAATGTACATCAGGTTAGAATAAAAATATTTGTAGTTATAAGTTTTTGTTTATAATTTACTAGAATAAATTCTGAATCTACATCTTGTAACTGAATTCTAAATTTTAGACTTGTACAATATAAGCCTAAAAGTGTATTCAGATATTAAGTTTGGAATTAATAACTTATATTGAAATTCTAAAACTAGTTTTCATAAATTAATAGTCTAGACAAAGCTTGGGACATTGTAAAGTGATATATTAAAATATCAATTTATCAGAAATATTGATATTTCAAGGTGATATATTTACCCTTGAAATAAAAAGAAACTTAACATTATTTTTTTGCTATATATATTAACAGTAAAACAACTTTAATATTTACAGGATACAGAGAGGTTTAATTTCGGAATTTTTGATCATGTATAAATTTTGTATTGATCGGTTTAACCTTGATTTCTACAAGTATATTAAACGTAAATGCAAATGAAATTGGCAACAAATATTTTAATAAACGCCTGTTATTAACAGATGTTATTCGTATAAATTATGTTGAAAATAAAATAAATTAGGTTGATCAAGAATATGTTCCACTATCATACTTCCATACTAAGCATGTAGGAGAGAAGTCACCTGCACACCTGCAAGATGTTTCGATTTTCGAGATGAATCAACGTGAAAGAGTTGATAGGGTCAACGATAGCCAATCAGATTTTAGGGACTTCTAGGGGACAATCCCTTCAAAATTTGGAAAGGTATTTCATTGCCAAACTCGTCCCTACATCAATTGGCTAGAAAATATCTGTCAGTTGTTGGAAGGCTTTTCTCAAGGTTTTATCGGTAGAAAAAAGCAGACTAAAACCAAATCATCTAAATATTTTCTTAGGAATACATTCTTAGGCCCTGCGGGAACAAAATTTTGGGTAAAATAATTTTTATTTTATAAAGAAAACAACAAAATGTATGTATATGTAAGTGTAAACTTTATTACTTAAAACTGTATTTTTTACACAATTAAAAAAACTAATAAATCAATTTTCCTTCATCTGGTTACATTGTAATTTCCTTACACTACATTTTCCTTTATAGTAAATGAGAAATTATTTTATTATTTTGTACCCATATATCAAATGGTTTTAATGATAATATCTAGATTTCCATGTCCCAACCCTAGTCTAAATACGTTCTAGGTCTCCACTACTTTTAAAATTTAAAATAAAAAAAATTAAATTTGGATTTTAAATGACATTTTATACCTAATTAATTTAACAAAAAATTATATATAAATCACAACCAATAATTCATTTTGGTAACCTGTGAATAAAACAGAGAATAATGTAGGTCAAGATAGAATAAATAGAAATGCGGAATCAGGACATGTCAAAGTAGAATGAAGAGTGTCTCCAGGTCAAGTAGCAAGCTGACAACTTTATAATGAGGATTCATTTAATTATGTTCATTTATGAAACTCAACTACTTCCTGTTTTAAAAAAAGAATTCCCGCTTGTAATTATTTGAAAGCTGAGATACTTTAACATTTTCACAAATACTTCTGTTTTGTTGGAAAGTTATTAAAAATATTAATTAATCTTTGACCAAAATACTATTCTACTTATGTATTAAAAGCTTCATAAGATGAAGCACTTTATCATAATCAGAAGAACCAGTTTCTTGGTTTTTAAAATCAAGGGTTTTTGTAATTACAAAGAAACTAAAGCTATAATCTATATTTAATATTATTCGATATCATCATTATTCATGTAGTATTAGATTCGTTCAGATATTTGTCTTTATTTGTATAATTAATTACCGTTTGGGGAACAAATAACTTGAAGTAAAGTCTCTACAAACATAATAAGTATGAATCTTTTTTTAAGATAGAATATGGATAGAGAGCATAATATTTCCAAAAAGGATACTTAAATGGTCAAATAAGCTTAAAGTATCACTTTTAAAACTTATTAGCTAACGTTCCATCACAATATCTGAATTTTTGATTTATAACATTTGGCGTAGGTAAAGGGATTATCAGCAAAGAAACCCGTATAGAAAACATCTGTATACCCAAAAATTAGTTTGGTGAATCCACTAAGACCAAGTATTTTTACATATTTATTTTATTTAAAAGAGAGTATGTTATTTGTTTTGATTACTTTACAAGCTTACTTCATTTAGTTTTAAGGTTATTGTAAAACAATTGCCTAGTTTGCAGGTTATGTTGCTGTAGGTCTTAAATTCCTAAAGTTGATATACACCCTTTGAACTTTCATGTATTGATTTAAAGGCATGTAAATGATTATAAATAGGCTGAACAAATACTGTAAAATCATAAATATAATATTTGATTGAAATCTCTTAATTTGGTACAAGTTAAAGAGAATTAAGTTGACTAATTATTATTTAAGCATAAAGAAATTCCAGATCTTATGTACCAATTTGAATTTAGTCTTTGCCAAATTTTTTTATAGAAGACAAATCAGTTTTTTCAATTATAGCTATTTAACTTGTATTGTGCAAGTCAGTGTATGGTTAAGAAACAATTATCAGAGGCAATTACAAAATAGCACTTATTTTTATGATACAAAGGAGGGTTATATAGCCTAAAATCAACTTGAACCACAATTATGGTTGAGGTTTGAATTCATAAGCTCCCAAAACAACACCTGACATGATTTCAAAATAAGTCCTACTTTAGGCAAGTCTTTCAAAAATATAAAAATGTATAAGTGAATACTATTAGTCCAGGTTCAAGAGGGACGTAAATTTTAATTTATCCTCCTATTTAAAATGTATTCATCATACCATTTTATTAAAAAAACAATCAATTACCTCCCCTGATTACATTGTATGTTCCACTTTAAAAAATTCTTGAATTTTGTAGTTCATTACGTTCGGTGAATCTTATTAATCACTTAAACAATAGTTGATGACTATCCGAACTTTATATTTAGTAAATTTGTTAAAACTTACTGAGATAGAACGTTTTCGATTGCTATGTGCCGATCTTCATCAGTGTCTTATGTTTGAAGATGTCGGGTCAAGCGGTGACAGTTTTAAAGGTAGGTTTTCGATAGTATCAAAGAGTATGTATGATTTGTATTGTGTTTGTTCGTTTAATATGTTTGTACTTTGTGTTTTTGTGTGTCTGTAAATTTCATATTGTTATAGTATGTTGAGATGTGGTCCTTTTTTGTTGATGTGTAGGATTTCTAGGTTATGGTAAATGTCTGTGTATTTGTGTCCTGTCTTTTATGTGATTGTAAAATGTTGAGTTGGTGTTCTGTTTGTGTTCCTCGGCTCTTTGTTTAAAGCTGTGACCCGTTTGTCCAATGTAGAATTTGTTAGAATGTAGAATACATATACGTATGGTATATCTACCATACATAAACAAAACAACAAACAAAATAGACCGCAAATTTCAAAAAATAGGATACAAAATAGCATACAAAACTAATAAAAAGTTAAAATACAAACTACAACACAACACCAACAACAAAGATAAACTACAAGCACCAGGCGTTTACAAACTGAACTGCGACGGATATAACAAATTCTGCATTGGACAAACAGGTCGTAGCTTTAAACAAAGAGTCGAGGAACACAAACAAAACACCAACTCAATATTTTACAATCACATAAAAGAAACAGGACACAAATACACAGACATTTACCATAACCTAGAAATCCTACACATCAACAAAAAAGGATCACATCTTAACACACTAGAACAATATTAAACTTACAGACACACAAAAACACAAAGTACAAACATATTAAACAAACAAATACAATACAAATCACACATACTCTTTGATACTATCAAAAAACTACTACCTTTAAAACCGTCACCGCTTGACCTGACATCTCCAAGCAGAAGACACTGATGAAGATCGGCACATAGCGATCGAAAACGTTCTGTCTCGGTAAGTTTTAACAAATTGACTAAATTCAAAGTTCGGATAGTCATAAACTATTGTTTAGGTGATTTAAAAAATTGTTACATTTTTCAAATCAATACTATGTTGAGATAAATATGACAACTGAGTTCATTATTGTGGTTCAGCTTGAGTATAACGTCAAATCTTACACACTTTAAGAACTCAACCAGAAAAATTGAAAGATGAATGTTCAATGTTAGCTGAAGTTTGTGAAAAAAAGACCAAATCCAAATTACAATATAGTGTTTATACTATACATTACCATGAAAATATGAAATAAATTGTAACTAATTATACTGTAATAGGTTAACCAGGTACAGAAAATGTTATTAAGAAGTACATAGAAATTATCATTATAAAAATGAGTGAACAACAATGTGCTTGAAATAGTGAGTGTAAAGATCTGTGAGTGTTTGAATGATTTTAACTATATGCTAATTACCAACTTTTATGTTAAGAATTTAATTAAATGAAAAGTTTGTATGGGGGTTTGGTATGACAAAGGCTCTGTTGTTTTGATTGTACTCATTAATCAAAGATCACCTGAGCGTTTAGATGGTTAACTATTGTAAATCATAGCTGAGGGCATACTATGAAATCTATTAACAAATTTAAATTCTAATGTCTGTTTAAACCAAATTAAAAGCTTGTTTTGAATGTTTTGATGAGATCAGATGAGAGAAATAGAGTAATATAGGTCTGCATTGTGTTTAAAATGATTGTACAGAGCAAACATGACTCAATGATAAAAATGATAAATAAACAAAGATAAGTGGTTGCAGACTAGTGAGGCTGAGTAAGGTTCTATCAACAATTAATTACTTTCATAGTGTCTGTAAGCTTTGGAATTGCTATACAAGCAACTATCACAAACTAATGCAGCAATTTGTAGCTTATGCTACTTACTATCACACATCCTAATAAAACTAAGTAATCGATTTTTGTTTTATTAAAATAAGGTAACAAAATGAAAAAAAATTGAATACAAAGTTTTATTTAACAGAAGCAAATGCTTCTAAACAGTAAAATTTTAAAATGATATTTTGATCAAAACTGATACAACTAGTAGTATAAATCTTGTAATTAAATAAATGCATAAAAGGCTAAATACATTTTTTTAAAAATTAAAGATGGGAAACACTGGAATTTTAATAAAAAATCATCTTCTAAATAAAGTATTGTTCATACTGTGTGTGTGTGTGTGTGTGTGTGGTGTATAAAAAGTTTAAAATATTTCGATAGAAAAGTATATCATTTGCAGTATCATTTTCAAATGTTTTAAAAAGTCCTTGACCACAAATATTCAAAATTTTAATTTCTGTGCTCTTTATTTTTCATTATTTTTTTAAATAACGTGCTACAAATGTTTTTAAACAAGTTTATAATATTTAATTAATTTTATTATTAAGTGTAAATGTGGTTAATTTCATCCAATTATACAATTAATTTAATTTGAATAGAATAATTCTTTTCTTAGAATAGTTAGTTATGGAATAGAAAATGTTGAACCATATATTTACATTCCAGACAAAAATTCTATATAAAAAATGTGTAAATTATAATGCAATATACATATTAATAACCAAAATAAAACTATTTGAATTTAATTTGTTTTTATTTATAATGCGTAAAATGTGTGGGTTAGGTTGGTATGTATGTGTAAAGTGTCTTGTATGTACAAGGTTGTGCACAAAAGTTGTCACAATTGAAAAACAAAAAAAACATGGATCTAATGTTTTCTGTTATTCCAATTACGTGTATGTCTTCATAAAAATAAAGGTAGAGGGAGAGATGTTCAAAAGCAAAAGAGATTGACAAAAGACAAAAAGATAAAGATGTACTGTTGTTAACACCTAATTCTCTGATGGTGCATAATTTTATCTGAATGGGACATTTAATAATCAAAACATGCGGTTTTGGGCAACAGAGAAACCAAACATTATTTATGAAAAATGGATGTGTGGGCGCAACTCCTATTTTTATGCAGAGATTTATGCAAGATGGTGCAACACCTTATACAGCTAAAACTGTTCTTGTTTTTTTTGAGAGGAGTATTTGGTGTTGGATAATGTCTCATGGTTACCCATTTATAATTTTAAATAAATAAAACCTCTTTACTCCAAACAAGTTATATTTAAATCGTTATGTATATTTCGATTGCAAGGCAATCATCTTCAGAGGAAACTGTTACAAGAATGACTACATTAAAGTTACATTTATTATACACACATCTTTAATGCCCTAGCATGTTCTTACACTATCCAACCAATCATGTTGGGGGAAAGTCCCCACTCTCTCATCTCAGCCAACCAATACCGCTACAGTATTGGTCTGGTCCATCAACGTAAGGGAGTTAATGTTACAATATTTGTATTTACAGTTTTGTTTGTTATGAATGCTAAAGTGTTTTACAAAATTACAACTATCTTTTAAGTAACGAGTGTAATACAGAAATTAGGATAGGCAATTGTCAGAATTTAATAAGTAATATTTGTCATACTTATTAATAATCAGACTCAAAATTGTTCAACATATTTTTTTAAATTTACATTTTTATCTAATTTAAGTTATTTTATTTTTAGTTTTAGGACATGGTCAGGAATGCTTGATTTTTTTTGTCTTTGGGAAATTTTATATGACTAATATATTTTTTAAATATAGTTGAAATTTTCCTATTTGTTTAGCCGATGTAGATTTTACCACATGCATTGGAGTTTACTTTATAAATCCCTTAGGCTATTTATACTCTTATAAGTTTACTTCTTTAAGAACCTTTTCTAAACCTTTATCAAATGGTTGGCTAGATATATTATTAAATTTTATGAAGTAAACTGCAAGTCATATAATAAAATTTAGATTGACCTAACACAGTGAAATATTTTTAATAATTTTTATCCTAAAAACTAGACATAAAACACCTTAAATAAAAACTAGAAATCAAACAAATTAAATAAATTAAAAATGTCAACAAATGTTAAACAATTTTGAAAGTCTGATTATTATTAATAAATATGACAAAAATAGCTTATTAAATTTTGACAATGGTCCTATCCTGAATTCTCTAATATTTTAGTTAATAAAGATGCATGAAGAGGGTGTTAACAATGTGTATAGATTAATGTAACTCGGATCAAATATAGTTATTTATTCTTGTAATAATTTCCTTTGAAGATGATTGCTTTCCAATCAAAATGTACATAAGTATTTAAATAAAGTTTTTGGGGTTTTATTTATTTAAAATAATAAATTACACCTCAGTTGCTCCATGTCCTTAATATCAGATTTATTTGGCCTCCTCTAGAAAAAGATCCTATTATCCATATATTAGGCCTCCTCTAAATATCAATATTTATATACTTGAGATTTCTTTTTATAGGGCTATTTGAAAGTGAAACTCCATGGTTCAAGACTTCAAAAGCTAATGTAATTGTTTGCCTAAATTTTTGCAGCCATGCAGTGAAATTAAAAAAAGATTTGTTTCAGAAAGTTGCAGAAACATGTCTACTCGTCTTGAGGAGATTGCCCGCAGCAATAAAGGCCACGTTAAAATTGATATCGTTGAATATATTTCTAGAAATGCAGTTCTGTGGGTAAAGTTTAATTAGGGTTCCGTGAGATATCAAGTTTTTATTCAGAAGTGGGGATAGTTTATCAGTTACGCTTGGGGTGACGCCTGGCATCAGTTACCATCATGGTGTGGATAATTCGCAGGGAGCTTTTGCCATTGAGACATTTATTCGCAGCAATGAGTTAGTTGTCAAGACCCAGTGCGTGTTCTCAATGGGCTTTCAAATTGGTCCTTGTGAGTCAGTAGAGGACCAAAAGTCTATTTTATTAATGGTGAAACACTTCCGGCAGACTGGTTATGTTGTGAAAAAGCAAGGTGGAAGAACTCATAGTGTGCGTACACCTGAAAACATCGATGCAGTTAGTAACTCAATTGCATGAAAAACTTCTTCTTAGTGAACATGTTATTGTGGTGTTCCAAGTGTTGTCAGAGCTTGGAATCATAGGCCCACATGTTTTTGAAGAGAGTGGTGTTGCTGTTACTGTTTATTCAAACAGGTATGCTAATATGATTGAGGAATTTGTTGAACCTGCATTACAAGAGCGGGCTCACAAAAATGTGTGGTTCGAGCAGGACTATGTCACAGCTCGTTCATACTCCTCAAATAACAATGAACATTTTGAAGTAAAATGGTTGGTTGATTTCTCGACAAGGAAGCATTGGATCTCTCCACTTAAACCCTTGTGACTTTTTTCGTGGGGTTACTTATAGGTTTTCAAACATCGTCCCAGGAACCTGCTTGACCTGAAGAAAGCAATAAACAAGTAAGTCCAGCGCATATATCAAGCCATGGTGGAGAGTTTTTATGAGGTTTAGAATTCACTTGCAGCAGTGTATTGACAACCAGTGCTACCACCTCTTCGATATCTATTTTAAAGCCAAATAGAAAAAAATTTCATGTGTCATAGGATAAGTTAAAAAAAAGAATAAATTTGTTATATTAAGAAAAATAGTATTTTTTTATTTATATTTAAAAATAGGGAGGATATTTTGCTGCACCCTCTATTTGAGGGCAACTCTCACCTCAAAAAAAAAAAAAAAAAAAAAAAAAAAAAAAAAAAAAAAAAAATATATATATATATATATATATATATATGATGGGGGAACAGTTTAATTACATAGACATTTACTAGCATAAATAATTTTTCTTAACTTTTCATTTTATTTTCAATCCGATGTTGAATAGGATAACAATTTTAAAAAATCTTTCATGGATCAAATTCTATATGATATCAATAGTAAAAATAAATATTTTCAATCAACATGCTAGATAAGTTTTTTAACAGTTAATTACACTTTTTTAAATGTGTTTGTAATTGAACACAACAATTCTGGTTACTATTGCCTATAATAATGTGGACTGGATTGCAGGTAGTAAGACAAGATGTAAATATTATTTATGATAAATATATCATTTAACAAATGGGAAATGAAAATACAGAAAAACATTTACAGTTCAGTTATTCGATATACAACTGGTATAGAAGAATAATTTGTTTTATCTATTTACCTTTTCATTTTCTTTTCAATTTTACCAAAATCCTCTATTTAAAAGAATAATTTCATTTGATAAATTTTTTTTTAATCACATGAAAATTACTTCACAAGGTTATCATTTACCCCTTACTGATATCTGCTTTTACGTCCCTGCATACTCACACTCTAGTAAGGACACAGAGCTTCTGACGCTAAATGCTGCGTTAACAAGTTGCTTCGAAACAAAGGAGGAGTAAATAAGCATATATGACTCCAGATCTGCCCTGCAGGCTTTCTTAAATTCATCCACTACTCCTTTTGCATTGCTGTAATAAGAAAGTTTGCAAACGACCTGAAGGACATGGTGAAAGAAATAACTCTTCAATGGGTACCAGCCCATTGTTGAATACCAGGAAATGAGCGGGCCGATAAATAGTTAAAGCGGCATCGCATATGTACCCAACATTTAAAGTCAAGAATCCACTCATGTATTGTGAAAACTTGGCTAATAAATACTTTAATAAATGTTGGACTGAATCTTGGAAAGAAGAGGCCACAGGTTGTCACCTTTTTCAATTTCAGCCTGAACCGTTAAATAAAGACAAATTCAGGGAAGTTTCACATCCGATTTCAGCTTTTGTAGCTCGAGCACAATCCGGTTATCTAGTGATTTATTTAGATTTAATTTTTTGAATTCTGTAATTCTCCAATCTGTGCACTTTGACAAATGAAGATGAAAGGGTAAAGCACATTTTGCGACTGCACATACGCCATACCAATGAGGGGCTTCCTGGTTAGTAAACAAAAACTACCAAATTTTAGAGTTGCGTAAACAAATAAATTATATATAAGAATAAACTGCTTGTCTTAACAACTTTTGTGATAAAAATAACAATAAATATTTAATATATGGATACTTCAGATATTCTATAGAAGTACTATTTATTGCAATGCTAAATATTACAATTTTCCTCATAATAAAGAGCTTTTTAACATGTAACCATTTACTCATACACCTTCGTGTATAAAACAATAATTTTATAATAAAAAATTAAGAAGATAGGTCTAGTTTGTTTGAAATATCTTTTAACTTGTAAATTTGTTTAAATAAAATATCATATATTAAACCAAACTTCAAATAAAATGTTACTCTACGTTTATTAGAAACATAGCAAGATTTTATTTGGTGTTACTGCTGTAGTAAATCATACAGTATGGCTGTTAAACAACGGATTGATGTTAATAAAGTTTTTCATGAAGATATTATTGATACTTCATACTTAGTTTGAATACCTTTAAATATCTTCCTAATTAAATATTAAGAATATAGTAAGCTACAACAATTAAATATATGAGCTGTTAAATAGGCTATGGTCTAACTGGAAGAAAATGGTCTATCTATTGAAAAAACAGGAATGTTTTAATGAAGTTATTGCAAAAAAGTACTTGCAAGATCAACAAGTTATTATTGCTTGTTCACAAAGATAAGAGATAAGAGTTATACATTTTTGTTTATGAAGATGATCTCATATTGGCTGGCAAGTGTTAATGAAATAAAAATTTGGCTGGTAAGTGTTAACATGAGTACTTCAACATGAAAGACGTGAGTATCGTAACAAGTTATCTTGTTGTAAAAAAAGATTGAAATTAACATGTTAACTGCCATCCTGATTTGTCAAGTTGCTTTGTATTTTTAATTTGTGTTGTACTATATTATGGTGTTATATAGGTTTGTTAATGTTGGCATTAACAGAAAATATGTAAATATATCGAAATATGTATCAAAAGTGGAAAGGTTAACTTTGGAAAACTCTGATAGACACAACATGTTTTTAGAGATATATCAACCGGGTAACAAAATTGGTATCATAACACTATACAGAGGCAACACTTGAAAATGCGAAAAACTTCTCAACTACACTAATAAAATACACCCAAAATTCCACTTCCCCTCAGAAATTGAAACCAACTTATCCCTAAACTTCCTCGACCTAGCCAAAACAAAAAGCCACACACAAAAACACAGCTTCAACATTTACAGGAAACTCATAACAGACACACTTAGCCACAACACCTCAAACCACCCTATCCAACACAAACACACTGCCTTCAGATCCATGCTCCCATAGACTTTAAGAAGTTCCAATGACCACAAAACATAAACAAAGAACTAGACACCATTAAATATTTAGCATATACAAATGGATACAACACCACACTAATAGACAAACTATGGCACAATGTACAAAAAAAACACTAAAATTAACACAACAGACAGGCAAAACAAATACATCACATTACCATACATAAACGGAACATCAAATAAATTAGCCCACAAATTTCAAAAAACAGTATACAAAATAGTATACTTTACAAATAGTATACAAAACTAATATCAATTTACAATAGAAAATACATGACACCAACAACAAAGATAAACTACAAGCACCAGGCGTATACAAATTAAACTGCAAAAAGGCGAAACAAATTCTACATTGGGCAAACAGGTCACAGCTTTAAGCAAAGAGTCGAGGAACACAAGCAGAACACGAACTCAGCATTTTACAATCACATAAAAGAAACAGGGCACAAAACACAGACATTTACCATAACCTATAAATCTGACACCAACAAAAAAGGACCACATCTTAACACACTAGAACAATATCAAATTTACAAACACACAAAGTACTAACATATTAAATGAACAAACCCAATACAAATCACACATACTCTGTGATACTATCGAAAACCTGCCTTTAAAACCGTCACCGTTTAACCCAACATCTCCAAGCACAAGACACTGATGAAGATCGCTACATAAAGATAAAAAACATTCTGTCTCAGTAAGTTTTTACAAAATTTAAAGTTCAGATAGTCATAAACTAACATTAAAGTGATTAATTAAGTTTCACCAAACGTAATGGACTACAAAATTCAAGAGCATATTATTAAAGTAATTTTGTTTAAAGCTTATTAAACAAACAAGTTTTCAGCTGCACCAGTGTCTCATGATAGATGGTTAAAAGTTTGGTTAAAATTATTTTCTCTCAGTAAGTTTTTGAAATTCATAAGTTATTTTTTCAATTTATAAGGTTAAAATTTTCAACTTAAAAGTTTTCCAAATGTCAACAAAAAATAGGTATCAAAATAACACTTGAGTCTAGCTTGTAAATGAATTAAATTGATTTGGCTGAAGTAATACAAATTGGAAATCATATTGTTCAGATGTTCAGGATTGTATTTATGCATTCCACCACTTCCCAAAATAATCTCAGTTAAAGTATATTTTACTTTATTTTATGACAGACTGTTTTAACTTGTATGATTAGTTTCTGAATTTTAGTTAGTACAAGATGGAACATAATTGATATTTTACAGTGGATTATGTATTTTTTATCGTATATTTTGGTATATATATCCATGTTCTTTGTGAGGAGAAACTTTTGTTTTAGGAATTTCTTTCTTAGTGTAAATAAAATTTTCATAAAATACTTAGAAATAAACCCCTTAGTTATGGTTGTAAAATAAAAAATATTTTATTATTTTACTAATTCATTTATTACAAGAGTTGCCATGAAAAATTGATATATTTATAACCTTCTAATCTACTTGCACTAACAAAACCTTGCAACCCTGCTATTTACATTTAGTTGTCCAATTAATGGTACATGGATACTAGAAAGACTGACACGAATAATTTTTTTTTCAAACTAATTCAAAATACCATACTAATTAAAGCACAGATTATTACTAATCAGCGATAAATAAAGTTCCAGAATTTAATAGAGGGAACAAAAGCTACCTGGTGGGAAGGGGTTTGCCCCACTGTAAAAGAGTTGAAACAAGACCAAATTCTGACAAAACATACATCTATAGTTCAACAGTCTAACTACATCTTTAATATTCTTTAAGAGACATCTTTGCTTAGCCACAGTAGAAAAGTCTGCATCAGGTAAGCAACCCCTCCCCACTAAACCATGATATTGCCCTGCTTTCAGGCTCAAGGAATCATTATGTCTATTCTTGATTCCTACGTTAATATCCCCTAACTTTCCAATCCATTTCCTTCCTTTAGAAGGGGTTTAATTCTCCTTATAAATCCAACACTGAGTACAAGTGTAGCCAGGAATTTTCTTGGGGAAATTTCCAGAGTCAGAGTCAGTAATTCGGAGGTGATGTTTTCAGAATTAAAGAAAACTCATGATTAAACATGTTACATGACAAAAACAGGATTTGGAATTATACCCCATGACAGCTTAGACCGCTTATGCAGTAATTTATTATTTCTGGTGAAAAATCATTAAAATTTTAGTTTCAATTAAAAATGTATTACTTCAACTTCCTTCCCAAAGGATATGGCCATTAGAGAATATATAATAGGTTTACTTCGGGGATGTATTCCTGGACAAAAGCTACTATCTTCCCTATTTCCCAGGTCAGAGAGTTTTGTGTCTTCATCTTAATCCTATCTGTAGTGATAATCCTTTTCATACTCCCTTCATGGACCAATTAGACATTAGATCCAGCATTTCTGATGATAAAATCTTGAACTGAAAGAAGACGAAATTCAACAAACACCTTTCTTTAGCTTTTTCCTTCTCCATTTCCACTGTTTATGGTGGCTTACTCTATTCTGGAAAATTTCACATGTTTTTTCTTGAATCTCTACCCCTTACACAACCCTCACAAATGTCTTCTTTGCTCTATATGCATTTATTCAATCCAAATGCAAATTTTCCACCTTGTTCTGCAAAAAATTTCTTTCTTATCTTACCCCAAGCACTGTAATCTTTACTAATATATTTTGGTAAAATATTCTATTCAAGCCCATATCTCTGTTATTAAGATGTTACATATAATTTTTGTTCTCTTTAATACTATCTTACATACACTATTGATACTTTCATTATTTTGTCTTTTAAAGTGTATAGTATACTTCGGTAGAAAATATTTAGGAAAGACGAGAAGGATTAGGCAGGATTAGGGAATGGGCATGAATCACCCCCTGTACTCCAAAGTAGTTGAGACAGGGTCATATGGGATAATGCCATAGGTTTGAAGTTGACCTATTATTTACTGGGGTTGTGAAAATGGTAATAAATACACAAAAACCTCTTAACCACAAACTTTATTTATTTTACTCTTATGTACATTTCAGTTACAAAGTAACCATCCTCAGAGGGATAACATACAAAGAGTCTTTGTATGTTATCCCTCTGAGGATGGTTACTTTGTAACTGAAATGTACATAAGGGTAAAATAAAGAAAGTTTGTGGTTAAGAGGTATTTGTGTATTTATTATTAAATTCAACCACAGTATATTCCTAATAAATAGTTATGAAAATGGCTACTAGTTACCTCTCATATAAATGATCTGGAAGCATATGTGAATTACAGACAAGACTAAGATGTGGAAAATCTCTCTTGTAACTCTCTCGTAGAGAGGAAAATATTGCTGTTTGGTGTATTACTTCCTAAAAACTAAACCTACTTTTTCTGGGAAAGGGAAATTCTATTAATTTAGCCATCTTTTAGCCACATATCTTCTTTTAATATTTTTGGTGTCCTTATCACTACAATAGAAACCTATCTGATTAACCCTTGTTCTCTAATCCTCTAATGAAATAATATTCCAATTGTTTATCATAAATGGTTTTCTTTATTTAATCTGTATTGTGTGTTACCTCTTTATATGAACATTACTAGGCGATTATATAACACTACAACTTTTTAGTGCTTTGGTTTGCTCACCAAAATGTTATTAAAAATTTATATATTAATGAAATTAATTTGCTTAAATATGAATTTATATATTTAAACTATACTGATTTAAAATATACCTACTAACATTTTATTGACAAAAAAATTGAGTTGGTAAGTTAAAAAGCCAATTAAGTTTTGTATTCAAACTTTTTCACTAATAATATTTATGTAAATTCAAACATTTATTAATTCTGTCCAACTGAGACAGACAGGACAAACATAAATACACACACATACACACACGTGGAAATAGAATGACCCAAAATAAACCTCATAATGGTTGCCAAAAACTTGATATGTCCAACTACTATGCAACAGGTGTAGGCTGGTATAGAACCAAGTTATGAATAAACAGTTGCGAAATGATGCTTCACAATTACAACCAACTTAATTGCTGTAAATTAATTATTCTGTAAATTACAAATGTAGGCTTTTAAAATTACACTATAATATTTGAAGTAGACAGATATCTTTATACCTTTTCAATGATGACATCTTTTGAAAGTGACTAAATGTAGTCTTTTATGCTATGATTTTGTGACTGAGAAATTTCTTTGATTTAGAAATTATTTGTATAGTAAAATAAAAACACAAAGTTAAATACAAAAGTTAAATCTAGTCTTAGGCAACAATTGACTTTGAAAATAAATTTTATTTTCTCTAAAATTTCTGATCCCTTTTCCTATGTTATGTTATAACTAAGCACTATGTTCGATGATGATCTTTATAAACAGACAAATAACGTAAGTAGAACCAATTCCCTTCTTTAAACCTTTAGCAGAATTTCATTTTACTCCCAAAATAAGTGTTTTGGGTGGTTACTAACAACATTTTTAATTTCTATTCTTAATGAATATTCTTTGCAATAAATTGATTAACTGTTTAAAAGCAAAGGCCACTGTACACTACAACAGACATTAGCTTTTAGACACAAAAGAAGACAAAATCTGTTTAGTTGAAATGGATATTTAATAAGGGTACACCATGGAAAACTCCTGCACTTTTCTTACATTTTGTTTTATTTTCTATGATTCATAACACTTATCAACTGCAATACAATATGCATTTCCATGAATATACACATTATAACTAAGATCCCTATTAAAAGAGGAATATCCTGTATTCTATATTACGTTTTTAATAGCCTACATTGGATTATGAGAATTGAAAATACTTTTTTGTTTTACATTCTTTTTAAAATTTATTTTTCATTTTACATTTACAAATAAGTACATTATAATTCATAAATAATTTACTGAAATGTAATGTTTTGATTATTTTATTTTGACTAGTGTGTTGAAAAAAAATTTGTATGGTCGTGGGGAATTTTTAAATTGTGATCTAGGTTTTGTGTAGCTATGATTTGTTTCTAAGGTTAGCAAGACGAGGCCAACATTTTTAAATAAGTATTTGTTATTTATATCTGCTGAAAACTGCAGCAATAACATTTCTAAAGGACTACAATAGTTTTAGAAACCGATGGGTCTGAAATATGAGGTGTGGATGAACGGAATTGAATTTACAATGGTTTTTCAGAAATTAAGGTCTGACTTGTAGCAAATGTCTGAAAATTCAAAGTTACACGATGACATTTGAATTAATAGTGTTTTGTCAAAATCCCACTGTAGTATTGTTTACATTACCAATTCAAAATGTTAAAAATAACTATAGGCTAAGCCAGTGGTATTCAATTACATTTAGTCAGGGTCCGTTTTGGATTTTCTAAAGTCCGCCGCGGGCCTTCATATATATATATATATATATATATATATATATATATATATATATATATATATATATATATATATATATATATATATATATTCATGGGGTAAAGAACTTTAACACATTTTAACAAAGAAGTAAAGTAGTTTGTTTATATTTGGACTCAAAAGATACTACAATAAGAGAACAATATATCTTGAAACTTATATAAAATACATTTTAGTGAGAAAAATGACATTTTTTAGTTTGAACAACTTCTTTGAAGTTTGGGGTTGAGGTTGTACAACTAATTCTAAGCAAGTTGTTAAGATGATTATCTGTCAGACGTGATATAAAACGATTTTTAATAAAGTTCATTTTTGAAAACGCTGACTCACACAGGTACGTTGAGCCAAACATTGTGCACAACTTAATTGCCAATTTTCTCATCTCCGGGTATCTCTCAGGGCTAACATGCCTAATCCAAAACTGGTCACAAGGAAGATCTTTGGGGACTTGACTAAATTTGTCCTTCAAACCGATGTCTTCTTGAAAATCGACCATCTCCATTTGCAAGGCAGCCTTATTTGAGTGGTAAATCTTCACTGCTTCACTTGTCCATTCACCATTTGGTTTTAAAGAAAAGCATTTGTTAAGGACTTGTACAACATTTCCTATTTTCCCAAAATCAGAAAACCTAGTTTCAAACTCAAGTTTCAAATCTTTCAAAAAAATTTCAAATGGTTTGATATCAATACCATCAGTTTCGTCACAAATAGATTTTAGGTTAGGAAAGTGCAATCGTTCATCAGAGATATCTTCACACCAGATACCAATTTTGTTTGAAAAACTCCTAACTTCCGTGTAAAGTTCACACACAAGCAGACCTTTCCCTTGTAGCTTTAAGTTAATGAAATCCAAATGTCTGAAGATATCTGTTAGAAAGGCAATCGTAGCTACATTCATTTCTGTGTCAAGTAGGAAGCCTAAGTATTCACTTGCGATGTCTTCTTTGCACTCAGACAGAAACGCTTTAATATCGTTAATACCTGCAAAAAACCGTTGAAGAACCAAACCCTTGCTCAACCACCGAACATTGTTATGAAGAAGCAAGTCTTCAAACTGTACATTAGTTTCCTGAAGGAGAGCTTTGAACTCACGGTGGCGTAGAGAAGACTTTGAACGAAAGAAGTTGATGATCTTAATCACAACCTGCATTTTACATTCAAGAGAAGGGCTCAGTTTGCAACACAAAACAGTTTGATGAATGATGCAATGGTAGAATAGCAGATTTTCATTGAATTTAGCGTCACTTTTTATTTGATCAACCAAACCTTTGTTTTTACCAGTCATTGCACGAGCACCATCTGTTGTTATCGAAATTATCTTTTTAGGATCAAAACTAGCATTTTCAAAAAACTCCATTAAAACTTTGTGCAAGTCTTCTCCACGGATTTGACCTTCCATTGGTATGATAGTTAAAAGTTCTTCAACGAACTGGTCTTTAGCTTTTTCTAAAAATCTCACAAAAACTACTAGCTGGGCCATATCATTGATGTCGCATGACTCATCTATGGCCAATGAATAACTGTCTGTAGCTGCTAAAAACTGCTTTAACATTTTATTATTTTCATCTGCTAAAATCTCCGTATTTCTAGTAGTTGTAGCTGCTGATAGAGGAATACGACTAATAGTGTCAACAACGTCCTGTTTGGTGTCAAATAATGCACTCCCTGCCGCTAACATACATTTTTTAACTATTTCTCCATCACTAAAAGGTTTCATATGTTTAGCGAGAGTCCAAGAAATGCGCAAGGAGGCTTCTGCACATTTTTCCTGCGCTGTCATAGATCGATTCATTATTTGAGTGGATGTTAAATAACTGGCACATAAGGAATCAACTTCTGACTTGCGTACCCAATTGGAAATTTTTCATCAAAAGACTTGTGTTTTGTCTCAAAGTGACGTTTGACGTTCGCACTTTTGACAACAGATACAGTCTGCTGACATATTAAACATACAGGTACGGTACCAGCGTGATTTGGGAGTATAAACAAATATTTATCAGTCCATTCTGATAGGAATTGTCTATTTTCGCTGTCAACTTTTCTTTTCTTACCTTCCATAGTAGCTGTTGACAAACTTAAACAACTCACTTTTAAAACTTACAACACATCCGACAAAACGTTAAACACAATAAATGCAGACAACGGCACTGAAATAATGTCCACTACGTACTAGCAGCAGATAGCTCAAGAGTGACAATGACACCGACGTCCGACACCGATAGTAAGAGACTGTCGCTAGACCAGACCGTCCGGGTGAGTAACGGGAATTACGCTGTGGTGGGGAGGGAGAGTGCGGGAACCTATTGTTTGACCACATGTCCTCCTGCGTCAGTGTGCAAAGTTGTGTCTTTGTGAGACAACTCAAATATTTGGCGCGGGCCGTTCAAAACGAGCTCGCGGTCCGGACCTGGCCCGCGGGCCGCCATTTGAAGACCTCTGGGCTAAGCAAACAATTTCAATATACAAGGTTTTAGCAAACATGTTTCAGGAAAGACAATGCATCTTGTTAGTCTAATTTGTGCAGGGACAATATATATAACAGCTTATTTTGCTACTCTGACTAAACTTTAATATCCAATACACAAGCTGACCCACCTTTTGATACCTAGAGTTTTGTTATTGCATGAAAATGCATATCACATTTTGCTAGTTCTAGTACAACCTAATTCAAAGAATGCTGCAAGCAGAGTATTATACATATGTTTTATGCTCTCTATATCAGCTCTATATGTTCTGTAGCATAGCTCCGTTCTCTATCTTACCATAATTTCTACAAGTGCATCACTATTCACAGCTACTTCATTTTCACATTCGAATTATTTATCCTTTCTCAAAATATCAAGATATGTCACATACGAACTAAAATTAAATCTGATTTTTTGGATAGAAAGAGATTGGCTGCTGAAAGTACATCTATGATCTAATGTCAAGCGCTTTTCAACTATTCCATTACCTAAAGAGGTTCCGGACTACAATACAGGTCCACTCATTATAGATAATAAGGTGAAAGAAACACTTTGAAGACTGGTTATATACACACATAGGAGACTTCTGGCACTTCGTTATATAAGCTTGTTGAAACTCGTAAAAGCTTTAAAAAATAGTGGTAGCTATAAATTTTGTGATGGCCTAATTTAAAAAAATCAGACCTTACTTTCTGAATAACCATCATATAACTTTAAAAAAGAGGTTGAAGATGGTAACAATTGATTTAATGAAATTATGCCACATTCAACCTCTATCTACACTGAGCTTGTACTTGAGTAGCTATGACAATCAGAGGTTGTTACATCGACAAATGAATACTTGCAAACGTGTTCTTCAGGAAATATGTCTATTGTGAAATGTAATGATTGGACAAAGAATCAACATCAAATTTCTTAATAAATAATACACAAAAACCTCTAACCACAAATATTTTTATTCTAGTCTTGTGTATATTTCGATTATCATGGAACAATCCTCAGAGATATGACACAACTTACTGGCTAACTCTACACAGGTCTCTCACTTATAATAAACTAGTTGCCCCCCCCCCCAGAACTAGATAAGATTAGAATTAGAAATATTTTTAGTTAGAGGTTTTTGTATATTATTTATTAATAATAAATCACAGTAAATTATTCCAAATAATTAGTATAAAATTTCTTGTGAAACAATAAATTGGCCACAGAAACTTTTAAACATTACCAAGGCCTATGGGGTTGACACTTTGTCTAGGACAGTGGTTGCTATAGTTTGTAACTAAAATGTTTTTAAAAAAAAATTTCACTTTATCAGACCTTGAAAGTTTATTGCCTATAAAAATATATTTTTGTAGTACATATAAAATCCAAGTAAAATTTCATATGTTAATAAATCAACTAGAATTGTAGAAAAGAAAATTATTTGCATCTGATATTAATTTCAATGATAGATGACACTTTTTTATTTACAACAATAATTTTTCTGTGAGTAGGTTATCGACCTACAGATAATTTCCTTTGAGCAACCACGGTTTAGGAAACTCTGGTATAGGACGTGCATATTTTAAATTGTTTCAGGAATTAAGAGAAACTGATGAAAGTTATCAACAATAGATGTACCCAAGATCTGCAATTACTGACTGAAACTTTACTAAGTTAAAAGTTGACACACCTTTCATACAGTCTTGCGATCTGACTACAATCATAAATCTGGACAACTGTACGACAGGGTAACTGACAGTGACTTGTCAATACCGCAAGTCACACCTTGCTTGGGACCAGTCCTACTCCCTTCCACTTCGTTGTCTGATCATACTCCGGCAGTGAAGACTATTAGTTTCCTAGCTGCAGGACGTTTGTCATTTTGTGTGTTGCTGTTTTCTTTCAGTAAGCTGTATCATTACTATCTTAGAGTAAGTAACTGGAATAATAACGGCTGTAAAACCAGAGGAGTTATAACAATTGGAAAATGTTAACTTTCGGAAAAGTTGAAAACAACTATTACTTGACCTATTGTAAAGAAAGTTATTGCTTTAATCACGTTTCTCCAAAGAACTAAGGAAACCATAACATAGTTTGCACTCAACTACTTCTGTAATAAGTTTGTTTAATTTACTTATATCAATTATCTTACATAAACTGCCAACCGGTGTCTAAGAGTGATAGCTTTTCCAAAATATGTTTTGCCTAGACAATTTTTCTTGGAGTTTAAGTTCCAACTAATTGAACATGTATATTGAAATTTCAAAATTTGTCTTGTTGTCCAACAGATGAAGTACAGTAAAAGTGTAGCAAACTCTTAAGCATCATGTACCCAAAATTCACATTTCCCACTGCTCTTTAGCAACGATTTCTGATAATTTCGATGTTCTTCATCTAAACAGATAGCCATAATAGCTAAATCACAGTTGCTAAAATGTTTCAACATTAGCACACAGTGTAATCTGCGATCGAGACTGGTGATGGTAGGATGGCCTATTATAAAATTGGCAAAGAGCAGGAACAGTGAGCTCATTCCTTTCCAATCCCGCACCAATCAGATTTTTGGAGCAACATCAAACTGGAAAACTGTATGACAGGTGTATCCCTGGCTTTAGAATTAATCAACAAGCAACGAGCATCTGTCTATGTTTAGGTGTGAATCAAGTGTTTAACATAGATAGGAAAGCTTTGGATGGTAGAATTAAAAATGAAGAAAATTTAAGCAAGTTTGGCATTTTTTTAAAAAACTATAACTGTAAAGACACATTGCATGGGGACTCTAAAACAAAAGAAATAAGTAAAATTTCTTGGAATCTGTTTTTACTAGTAACGGAACATTAATTTTTACCTACAAGCATTAAATAAATCAAATAAATCTCCAGTCGATGCAGTGGAAGTGTGCAGACTCCTCAAGAAAAATATGTGAAAATTCAAGGCAATTGGTCAAGTCTTTCATTAACATTCGGTACATTTTAATGTTAAGATGTCTGGAGACACACTGCTGAAGATGTCTAGTGTTTTTTATAAATTTTCTTTATAAAAACAATTTGTTTGAAGTTTGCAAGTCTTAACTGTACGTAATTCAAACATAAAAGTTTCACCAATCTTCATGAACAACCAAATTTATAGAAGTTTTTTGTTTTAACTTCCAAATGTTCTGAATTTCCTAAAGCTAAGTCATTAATTCCTGTCATACTTTAAGAAAACTCATTAAAGACATTCAGGTGGAAACAGATTCACTCTAGAGGGACCTACCAAAAACTAAAATTTAGAAATATTACCAGCAATAAATGCAAAAGTGTGAGAATGTTGAAGGAAATTACTCTGAAGATATTAATATGTTGCAAAACTAATTGTAAATAGCTTGATATATGGAAGCAGTTACACTTTTTCGTGCCATACCTGCAAGTTATTAGACTTAAAATAAAAATCTATGTTTTTTCTAGAAAATTTAGGGAGTTGAAAATTATTTTTCACAGTTACTAGCATCAAATTTAAAAAAATAGTTTAATAAACCTTCTAATTATTACTATAAAACCACTTACCATAAATAATGACTAAAGGATTTGTTAATGTTGAAAACAACTTAACTTTTACAATAGCTTTTTAGATGTATTACATTACTGTTACCTTTCTAACATTTCATTACATTCTATTTACAAATATGATGGCCTTTAATTATTCTTACATAAATTTGTTTTTATTATAGCAGTTGTCCTAGTAAATAAGACTTTAGAAACAATATTTAATAATTAACAGTTAACATATCCTGCTCACACCATGAAATTCTCAACAGCTTATGCACTAGTTGCCAAGAATAACCCAACAAACGGCCAAAACTACAGACAAGCTGTCTCTGACAGACATTCAATCACTTTACTGACTCTGGCTTTAATGGCTTTATGACATTAATATTAACGTCACAGCTATTATTAATTATTAATAAAAATGTATTAATTTGTCCTATAGTTTAAATATAGGAAACTAGTTAAACACAATAATAACAAAAAACCACAGATTTTAAAAACTAATTTATAACTGTAAACTAACATCTTATATTGGTAACCTAAATGTACATAATGCGTTATTTTATAATTATTATTTTATTACGTTATTTTTTAAATACGTTTTTAAAAAAATTGTGGTAATTGGATTTTTAGTCTGTTTAATTATTTTTTTCTACAACTGCTTAAAGAGAATAGACAAATAATCTAAAAGTAATACCGGTTTGCAGTTTTTGTGTTGTACATCTTGAGGTTTTTGTAAAAATTACACTTTTTTGTATTCATTTGGCAAAAAACCACTACTTACTGATTTATTCAGCAAACGTGTTTCACACTAGGTCATAGAATTATTCAATGCTGTGAGTTACTGACCAACAGTCTTGTCAGTGACTCACAGCATTGAATAATGCTGACCTACTGTCAACACAGAAATTATGAACCCCTAAGTTTAAGCTTCAACTATAAGCGAACCATTTGTGCTAATAAAACTATTCACACCATTAATTAGCAAGTTTAATTTTGTGTTTATGTATATAACCAAAATAACTTTAGCATGATTTTTGTTAAACTTAGTTCGAAATATAAAGAAAAAAGTACGGTTTTATCACTCTTTTTATTGAAGTTCCACTTTAAAGAATATCTGCATTAAAACCACTGGTCCAATCTTTGGGAAATTTGTATACGGTATTATATGACTCATTAGTAACCTAAAAATAGAATTTTAAAATTTTATCTCATTTATTAGGGAAATTGCTGTAAATTTAGTACAGCAACTTTATCTCACGGCTCCTTTGTCCAATCGAGCTGATATTTAGCTTGTTTTAAAGAATAATACATCAACACATTATATTTATATAAACTGTTTACGTATGGTTTAGAATTCATTGCGTTATTGATTTTTATTTGATAGAGGGGTATGTGAACCTGAGGTGAAAGTATAGTAGTATGGTGCCTACCAGTATGCCAATGAACTCCCGAAGAGGCTTGCTCAAAATGACTTTGTTAAAAGGCAGATTTGAATGCAAAAAACATTTCCCATGTTAGATATGCTAGAACATGTTGGACATGCTAACAAAGTAGAAGACCGCTACTGCGGAAAAGGCCATATTTGTGATGAAATTCCGCTTTTTGAACCAATCATCATGAATTTAGAAGGCTCAGATTCAGAATATCATGATAATAACATAGAAGTAGAAGATGACTTCTCTGATTTAGGGGACTAATAGAATTGTAAATATATATATATATATATATATATATATATATATATATATATATAATTCTATGTACATTAACAAAATAAGAAAATATTTATAAAAAATCACAAAATACCAAAAACATTTTAAAATTTGTCGTTGGAGGTCCAAAACTCTCATGAAAGAAGCTGATGGGAAATGTTTCTTACGTTCAAATTAGACTTTAAACAGAGTCGATTTGAGAGGGCCTCCCTGGGAGCTAACGGGGGTCTCCAGACTGTACTCTACTTTCCCCTCGGATGGCCGAGGTGATTCCACACTCCAGCGCACATTACCCCTGTATCAAATAAAAATCAATAACACAATGAATTCAAAATCATACGTAAACATACACTTTATATAAATTTAATATGTTGAGATTTTATAACAAGCTAAAAACCAGTTCGATCGGACAAAGTAGCCGTGAGATAAAGTTGCTGTACTAAATCTACAGCAATTTTCCTAATAAATGAGATAAAATTTTAAACTTCCATTTTCAAGTTATTAATAAGTCATATAATATGGTAAAAAAATTTCACAAAGATTGGACCAGTGGTTTTAATGCAGATATGCTTTTAAGTGGAACTTCAATATAAAAAAGTGATAAAACCGTACTTTTTTCTTTATATTTTGAACTAAGTTTAACAAAAATCGTGTAAAATTATTTTGGTTATATACATAAACACAGAATTTAACATGCTAATTAATGGTGTGAATAGTTTTACTTTAGCACGAATGGTTCGCATGTAGTTAAACCTCAAACTCAGGGGCCCATAACTTCTGAGTTGACAGTAGTATGAAACGTGTCTGCTGAATACATCAGTAAGTAGTGATTTTTTGTCAAATTAATACAAAAAAATGTAATCTAAAAGCAATATTTTTGTATTAAAGAAATAGTGTTAGATATAATCTGGGGAATGGAAATTTCATGATATCAATTCACAGAAATAACTAAGGCTTTATTTTAATAAAGAATTATTAATTCTATATTAACATAACAACCTATTAGTCAGGGTTTTAGTATTGTTTCACACAAAGTACAATCAAAATATCCATTACAAATTGTAATTTTTGTCAGAAATATAGCCGTAGAGGTTAGTACTAAAGTTACAAAACAAAATCTAATAAATGCTGGATGTAACTGTGACTGTGGAAGGAGAAGTTGATTAGTAGCACCTGCTGGAGAGGGTTTGGGCTCGCCTTAATTTAATACAATACTTAGTGAAATGATCAATGTCCGTTGATGAGGTCCTCCATAACAATCGCAAAACTTTCATGTTAAATTTAGTAATATAACAAGTTATAATTAAAGGACATTTATAAACAAATATATTATGGGCTGTGAGCTAAATTGCTTGAGCTAGACAGTACAGCGGCTCAAGATTTTTTATGGCCAGATGTTCAGCGAAGATAAGATTTAAGCTAATAAGGCATGCCTGTTTGTAAATGTTTTGTCTCATTAGAGATTTTTAAAAATCTCCATTAATTATAAGTTTAACAAGTTTATATATTACTAAATTTAATTGACCGAAAGTATATCTTTAATATCAACCAAACATATATAAAACACTATTACATTCTGACTTAAATTAAATCTTAAAATTTTTTCAACTAATTGAAAGTTATTAACACTATAAGGAACAAAAAGCAACCTTGACAACACAAGATATAATCCTCCAATTTCTCAGTATTAGGTTGGAATAATAATAATAGTAGGTGAAATGAATAATAATTATAAGTAAAACCTAACATTAAGCAGAAAGTTTTATACAACAATAAAAACAAAATCTAATATTTAATATAGAAAACCCGAAAAAGGTTTATTGCAGAGTAATTGAATACATTATTTGTTTTCAACTTAAATATGACCTTTAAGGGACTATGGAGACACTATTCTTGAATATTCAGGCTTTTGTTTTAAAGCAAAAAGGATTTAGTGGTTTCTAAATTCGGAAAAGGAAATATATATATTAAAAATGATAAACGTATTCTGCAGGGCTGATAAGTATTGTTACATGTTGATTAACTATGATATAGAGCATGGGTTCCCAAACTGAAGAGGGGGGTGTGAAGGCAAGTCAAGAGGGGGGGTGAGACCAGTTGGAAAATAGTAAGATGCAATCTCATTAAATAAAATTTAAGTAAACAATTTATCAAAATTTTAAACTAAATTTACACCTCAAATTTTTTACATGGGTAAATTTTTTGACTATGATGTTCAGAAAATTTAAATGGAATGTATGCACTTATAAAAAAAATATAATTAAAGGTTGTGTAAATTTTATAAACTTGAAATTAAATCAACATGATTGCCTGAAAATAATAATAATACAAAAGTGCCGCAAAGTATACTTTCTGTTACTATTAAGAGCAGGAAATTAATAATTACTGAAAATTTCTTGCTTAATTAATCACTTTAACATTAGTTTATGACTATCAAAACTTTAAATTTTGTAAAAACTTACTGAGACAAATGTTTTCGATCGCGATGTGGCAATCTTCATCAGTGTCTTGATGTCTTCTTGAAGACACTGATGAAGATCGCCACATAGCGATCAAAAATGTTCTGTCTCAGTAAGCTTTAACAAATTTAAAGTTCAGATAGTCATAAACTAATGTTAAAGTTATTAATTAAGATTTACCAAACGTAATGGAGTACAAAATTCAATAATTTCTTGCTATCGGGTAGTATATTTAAAAACTTAAATTTCAGCACAAATCGAACGATTTTCCTTCTACTGAACTAACAGTAAACCTTTATATAGAGTAGTTCCTTAATATGAAATTTAAAATGCAAAGCAAATAAAAATGGAAAATTTAGTTTGAATTGTTTTTTCATTTCAAAAATGATTCCGGAAAAGTTCCCCATTTGTATTGTACAATATTGCACAGTGTGTGTTTAAAACGAGTTGGTATAATAAATGCTTGTCATTAAAAAATAATAAGTATTTTACATAAACATCTTAAAAACATGAAACACAGTTTGAGTATGAAGTTTAATACGAAGAAACACTAACTATACGGAATAAATTCTAATAACATGATCAAATGTGTTAAATTTAATTTACCAATTACAAATGAAAAAAAACAGTAAAGATTATATAATTCATTATTTTTAAAAAAATGTTGTAAGCCCCCTATCTGATATATATTTTAAGGAGGTCAGATGATTGATATTAGTATCTAGAGATGAATTACTTTAGATTCATGACTATGCTTACAAAAACCATAATTTTCTCTTAATACAAATGATTTAGGAGGAATCATGTCAAAAAATTAATTCAGACTCGTCCTGAACTGTAGTCATCCAAACATAAAAAAGATCATTCTGTACTGCCCTCGTTTGATTGGAAATATAAAAATGGCACAATATAAGTGTTAACAGAGTTGCGAGGAATATCATTCGCTTTTGAATAAAAGATAAACTGGTTGAATATCAAGTTAAATATCCGGTTTATCATTTATTCAATACTAATTTCGAGTGCTCAAATAAACATGAATCATTAGTTTTTGGTTCTTCTGTCATTCTTTAGTTTAAAATTTTCTCTACATTGTTAGTCTACAAAGTTTTCAATAATATCTTTTTTTCAATTATTTATTAATATTTCAACTAAGAGGCATGTTGCATTCTTTATCTTTAATACTGTAATGTCTTTAATGAACAACTTATTGAGCTATTTCTATAAAACATTCATGTTTTAAATAAGATACTGATCTACTGTTAAATGAAAGTCGCACAAGAATTGAAGTATTAGCATAGATATTTCCACATTGAGGTTCAAGTTCAGTAGCACATTGTCTAAAAGCAATTTGATATCTACTACTTTGTCAAAACTTTCTGTTTAGTGAAAGAACATAACGGCAAACACTAGTGTTTTAAACATCTTTCCATTATGTTAATTTATATTCTATTTGTAAAATATATACATTTTTCCCACAAAAAATAAATGGATTTATTAAAAAATATTTATTTATAATAAACAACTAGCTTTTTGGTGAAAATTTTTGTTTGGGGTGGGTACCATATACAGATACTAGGATTGGAGGACAACAAGGATTACGGTGTAAACTCTGACATTGATAAAAATGAGTAAAGTCACACTAATAAATCTTCTCACTTAAACGCTTTAAATAAGAAAATCGCCTCAAAATTAAATTATTATGTCTGAAAGGGATTTCAAGTAGAGTAAGGGAAAGTTGGCAGTGAGTCAGTTGGGGTTATTTTAAGCTGACTATAACACTTCCTGCTCCCACTACATAATCTGCTTAGTGCTTATTTTACATCAACATTACAAGGATACTTTGTAACTGATTAAATATTTACTTCCACAGCAGTTCCAGAAGTGAACACAGCCAACCACCTACTTAAAAAGTGCAGAAACAAAAATAATATGTTTGAGCTAATTATTGTTGGTATATAAATAAAGTTTCTAAGCCACATAAATAAGAACGTTTGAGTTTGGGTCTACCAAAAATGTTATTATACTTATAGGATATTAAAAATGTTAATGAGAAATATACCATAGTTGAATTTTTTTTTTACTTTCCACAGTTTAGGGGTGCTTTGTTTAACAGCCTAGTGGGGGGTTTTAAGCTGTTCAACTAGTCACTATTTACCTTCTGACTATAAGAGGAACGTTCCTAGTTAGGTCACTTACATCAAATAGGTGTTTGATGAAGGAGAATTTTCTGTTTTTATAATTGGCATTACACAATACATTTCATTTCCACCCACCCATCATCATTCCTTAATTATCCTGACCAATACAAAATTGTTGTCAACAACTCTTTTCGAATTGACAACAGGTATCCTTAGAAACAGGATGAATTAACCAGTTTAGCTCAAGTTAACTGATACACTTTATCTGATTAATTATATTACTTCCTAAAAGTATATTATCCTAAAACCCTAAACCTAAAATCCTACCATAAATTTTAACAAACTTTATACATATGTAAAGTATGTATAAGGGCTGTCCAGAAAGTGACAAGACATTTTAAAAACTAACCCTTAGCACACATATGGGACATCTCAGCAGGCTCTAATATCACTAAACACATGATGGTGTGATATCTAGTTTTTACAAGTTTACACATCTGAGGTAATGATATCATCATTTCTGGGGAAAAGTGGTATTCAATCAGTACTAAATTTTGGCAGTATGAACATTTCTCATCCAAAACCTTTCTGATACATGGCTGCGTGTCAACGTGCATTGTCATGAAAAAACCTTCACCCTGCAGTATTCCTTTCAGGGAAATGATTAGAGTCCTAAAAAAATGTCTTGTCAACAACATTTGCAAACACTTTCTTGGTTTATTTAGAAAATTTGTATGTCCAATTCCATTGGCTACATTTTTGTTTCATGACACCCATGCTTCACTCAAATCTTGTATGGCATTACAATCGTTAAGAAGTGTCAGTGGTGCAGCCAGTCTGTTTTTTTATAATCATCAGAATTTTGATAACACCCCTAGCACAAAATTTAAGGTAACCAAGCTTTTCTGATACTGTTTTGTATGTCAAACTTCATGAAAATTGGGGGAAATGTTCTGAAAGTTCCAAAATTGTGAAATTATGATTTTTATCATTAATTTCCATTAGCACTTCAATAGTTACAAGGTTAGGCCTACCTACCATTCTAGTACATTAGTGTACATTTACTATGTACATGGTGAACACTGATATGTCAGTTTTGAAAATTGGTATAACATTATCTCACTCATTATTTCCTTTTTATATAATTTATAAAGTTAGTATTAAATTTTAATTGGTTTGTGTTTTTATATCAGTAAAACCCTTTTCACAGAGCACAGCTCACAAACAGAAAGGTTTTCCAATATACAGTTGACATTTTAACATGTTACAGAGAGCAACATATCAGATACAGATAGAAAACACAAACATTGCAAGATTCATTCTAGGTGAAGAAGTGTTGTTATTACATCACAATGATGCCTACAGTTTTGCCTAATACACCCTGTTACTTTATGGATAGTCCTCACAGAAAAAAATACTGATTATCAAGACGACTCATTCATTCAAGTACATTGTAAGGATTAAAATAAACATCTTATTTATGGAAATCCCAATAAGTCCATAAGCTTTCATATCTTTTCATAGCATAACAATACATTGGTTATGATTCAAGCCCAATACAAACACTGGCCGCTCACCAAAAGACAACAGAGATCTTTATAAAAATCACTGATTGAGGCACTGTGGTGTCTTCATGGTGGGTCAATATGGTTTATGAGCATAAAAGCTCTCTAAAAGGAAAGGTAAGTCACTGTTGTAATATAAAAACATGCAAAATATATCTTCCAGATTGGTTACCAATTGCTAAATTTTATGAAATTCACTCAAAAATACCCATATTTGAAGGTCTCTCTCGAAATATAGAATATTGGAATATTTCCTTTGAATATCCTCGTACTGACACATGTTTGACAAGTGGCAAATTGAAAGCACAAATAGACATTTTAAAAATGAGCAGGCTCATTCGATATCAACTCAACAAAGCTAAAAGTAATATTTAATCATACCAAAGCTAGAGCAGTTTAAGTTTTAGCCCTGTCTTCAAGTAAAACAGGATATATTACACTTAGAGTGGGTATCAACTAACTCTGCTAATTAAAATATCTATTGAAGGACTTAAAAATCAATTACATGTAAGTAGAAGGGGGAAAATGTATGAATACAATATATCAATCTGCCATGTGTGTAACTAGCTATGTCAAGAATAAAAAACTTGATGTGACATCCTCAAACACTATAAACAATAAAAATGTTATTTTAGTATACATTTCAAATGTAGACCAGCTTGAAAAATAAAAATAATTCACCAACCAGCATAAATATTCCATTGAAATTTAGCTTACTAATACACTTCATATAGACTAAGAAAAATACCAAATTTCAACTTAATATTTGGTTTCAAAATTTCGCCTTCATAAAGTTTTTGAAAAATGCTCAATATCAACCCATTTATGAAACTATTACCTGCTTCAGAATCAAGTTCAAAAGATGAAAGAGGTGTCATTGTGCAACATTCCATTTCAAAAATGTATAACACTACATGAGTCACAATACAAATATTTTTACCATTTAAACATAGAAAAGTATACATTTCATAGTGGGTTGTTATACAAAAATATATTTCAATAGATGCTTACATACGAACCTTTTCCTAGAATGTTGAAAAAGATATTTGAAAATTTTCATTATTACAAAGTTTATAAGGCAGGCATACTTAAAATGTTGACTGAATGTATTTCTTGAATATCGTGTGCAGCAATAAGTTTATTTGCCAAGAACATAGCATGATACTTTTCTTTATACTTAAAAAAATTATTGTTTAATAACTGTACACAATTATTATTAATTATATAAATAAATAAAAAGAATTCAATTTGGGCTGCAATCCCTTTTTATTGGAAATAATTGCTTTGCCCAATCGGATAAAATAAACAATTGAATTAAAAAAAGCCATTTTAAGCTTCTAAAAAGATTTCAAAATCCATGCTGAGTGGGATTTTCAGCCACCGCTCATATGAAAAGTGCCTGTAATGTTGTTGAAGGAACAGCTAACAGATAGCCAGCTTACCCAGGTGTTATGAAAATCATATCCAAACACCATTCCAGCTCTATGACCGGTCAATGGACAATATTTTGTTGCGGCAAATTTTGTTAATGTTACACAACGGAGTGCATTGATATAGAGAAACACTTAAAAAATGGGTTGAAATAATCTGTAATAATAGAAGCTACACAGAAAATGCATGCCTCCATTCTTATTCCTTCCAGAAATGGTAAAAATCGTGTCAGAACCCAGTGAGTTCAAAGCTGAAACTGTTACAGTGGCAGGACCAATTATGTTTAGCAGAAGTCAGCAGATGCATGTGACAACTAGTGGCTGAGATGGACAACAGCTAGTGCTTAGAAAAGAAGAGATCAATGATAAAGTAACTAGGTTTCATTTTTAAGCCCAGCTAATCCATCGTTTAGCTTTTCTTTCCCTAGAAGACAAGATATCCTTTGGCTTCCTGTGACACATGTTCTAAGAAAAGTTAATCCACCAACTTCAACAGCGCAAACTTATAAACTGTCAGATAAAGCAAAAAACCATTAAACCCTTCACGAAATATTTAGTAATAGTTTGTGAAAATGCTGAATGTTAATCATTATGTAAATGTGTTTTTTTTAATGTATCTATAAATTATTAATCGGAACAGGGGTCTCCAACCTATGGCCCGCGAAGAGATATTTTCCTGCCCGGGGAATGCTAGCACACTGAAAAAAAAAATTTATCTGGTAATATATATCTTTTTAAGCATTTTTACCATTAAATATGAATTCAGTACTTGTCTCTTACTTGCCATTTGTTTTCTCTATAAGTGTAAAACTAGCTGTAAACAAGTACAAAACTATGCAAGAAAATCTCAAAAACCACCACTGAGCTCTTGATTAGAAAAAAACGTTGTGGATGTATGGGGGGGGGGGGATCTAGACCTTCTGTCCTGAAATACTGCCAGCCCGCCTTTCCTCCAAAAGTTTTCGATGTGGCCCTTGAATAAAAAAGGTTGGAGACCCGTGAATTGGAATATTATTTTTTCCTAATGTCAATAGCGCTTTTAGCAGTGGATTTTATAAACAGTAGTTATTAACAGTTGTGACCATTTAAAAAAATCGTATTAAACAATGAATCAGTAAGCCTAAATTACTTGCATGAGGAATGTTTAGTAATTTAACCTCTAAGAATGATAAAATATATTCGAATAAAAATTTCAGTAATACTTGACTAACAGAGATACATCCAATTTATTTTGTTTTTACATGTTATTTAAAAATACGTTCTAAACCAGTAAAAAGTTATATTGTCACAAACCATACATTGTAGTTTAATCATACATAAATTATTGTAATACAGTAAAACCTCTTATATCCGGATCAACGTTGCGACAGCCCAATCCGGATAAAAAAATACGGATAAGGAAGAGGTTATGTAATGATGTACATTTGTACTACATAATCACAACCATTCCAATTAGAAGTAGATGTATGTACATTTTAAATAAATAAGTTACACTTATTGAAGATTGTAATTATATTTTAATAGCCATATAGAACTGTAGGTACAATTTAGTTAAAACTGTATTGTACATACATATGTATAGGCCTATTATCAGTTTTGGTAAAAAAAATATGATGGTTTACTTTGTTTCATTGAACATGTTTCTTAGATCAAATATGTCTACTCTACTCCACTTTCGAAAGAGTAGACAAACAGCTGCTGTTACTTCATCTTGTTGCTTAACATACTTGATCAGCTGGTCAAATGCCTGGAAAGCTTAGGTACGGTTTCTGCTTTGTTTTCTTTCATCATCTTACTCAGGTGCTGGCTGAATGCTCACTAAGTCTATATCAGTAGTAGTAAACTCATGAACTTCATCCTCTTTCATCCATTCATTCACACCAACACTGTTCACATCCCTTAAAACTAGGAATGTTTCAGAAAAGATGGACGATTTCATCTGCTTCACTAACAAGATTTTTGTGTTCAATTCCTTATTGTTTGTTTTATGATTAGTTTTTGCCATGATTTACTATTGATATTAGCCTAATCGTATCCCATGCTGTAGCCATTCATAAAACGACATCTTAACAAGTCTACTTTTTTTAGGCAGTCAGGAACACTTCTTCCTCCATCCATATCCGTGATTATAACCACTAGTAACTTACAGTAATATAACCATTTAAGATTTTTCAGGACGCCTTAATCCATTGTTTGTTACAAAGATGTTTTTGTTCGGTGGCAAAAACAAACGCTTTATGTCTCCACTTTTCAATTCATCTGCTGATGGGAAGGAGAGGGCATTAAAGAGTAATAAAATGGCCTTCCTTGGTAACTTGTTTTCTTTTGAGTATTTTTCACAGATAGGACAAACTGATTCTTGAACTAATCCTGAAAGATTGCTTCGATCATCTATATACTTTTTTGCCCCCTCTGTACCACACTGGTAAAGTAGAATTCTGCATATCTAGTTTTTAAAAGCTCTTTGTTTCCAGGATTTTTCCAATCATGCTAAGTTTTAATTTATTAATTCATGTAACATTATTGCAGCCCAATATAGTAACTCTTTTCTTTTTCTTTTTATACCCTGGAGTTTTATTTTCTTCTATGGTGGCTAGAGTGGGAAGTATTTTAAAATTTAGGTCCCTTTCGGCACAATTGTAAAATTAATCGCCGCTAATTCCTTCCTTATCAAACATCTTATATAGACAAATTTTAAACTCTTTTGCGCTGTTTTATTTGCTGAGAGCTTTTCCCCACTTATTTGAAGTTTTCTAATGCCATGTGGATCTTTCCATTTCTCCAATCAACTTTTCCCTAGGTTAAAATCACTTTCAATTCTTATTTCTTTATGAAATTCAAGAGCTTATTGTTTTAATATGAGTCCGATTATGTCCAGTCCTTTTGATCTGCACTCTGAACCACAAAAAGAGGAGTTCATTACCTTTTATCATTTATTGGTGTCTTAATACTTTGGTATGCATGTGCACGCACGCGCACGCGCACGCGCACGCACGCACGCGCACGCACACGCACACACACACACACACACACACACACACACACACACACACACACACACACACACACACACACACACACACACACACACACACACACACACACACACACACACACACACACACACACACACACACACACACACACACACACACACAACACACACACACACACACACACACACACACACACACACACACACACACACACACACACACACATTATAACCAAACCTATGTAAACTGGAATCTTTGTAGATATATAATAATCAGTTTGTCATTCAGCTCCAGTAATGTAGTTAATATAGTGGTCTGTTTCATTAAGAAATATTATCTTTATGCAATTTCGGTATATTGGTATACAGAGGTTTATTTATTTTTCCAAATTTGAACTACATTTTATTATTCTTTATTCTCTAAGATCTTTAATTACTTTATAGGCTTGTCACACACTGGATCTGTTCAGTTCAGTCTGCTCAGCTCAGTCGCTTCCACCACAATTTGGAAACAATGTAACCAAATGTAGAACAGCACACAGCATCCGTTCCGTCAGTTAAGTTCTGTTCACTCCATCCGTCTCAGCCACTTTTCAGTTAACGAGCAATTTTTGCAGAGCGACATAAGGACTGAGACGTTGCGCACATGCAAAGTACAGATAGTCAGTAGTGTTGTGCAACTGAACTCGGGTGGTCTGACACATATTTGCAGTGCTGTGATTATTGAATGGTTGATTTATTTATTTTCAAGTTGAGTTTTGATGAACGACTTATTTCAGCAGTACAGGCATTTTCAATGTTGTGCGACCTGTCACACAAGGATTACTATAATATTACAATGAAGGAGGATACTCTCCCTCACTATCCCGTGCATAATTAATACTGTGCACCCAAATCTTTCTTTTATTCCTTCATAATTGATCATTCTCTTCTGCAGCTAGTATCAATGCTATTACAACAGTTTCTTTGTCACTACTACCGGAATTCATAATAGCACAAACGGAAAAGCCGACACAAATAATTTACATGCGAAGATTGACAGTGTCTGTCGTCCACTGGAGGTTGGCACTAAAACTAACGACTGAACTGAGCGTACTGAATGGACGCAATGTGTAGGGAAAATGCCAGAACGGACTGAACTGAGCTGATCCAGTGTGCGACAAGCCTTACTTGCTTAGAATATTTTTTTCCTAACGTATTATATTGAAAAAAAAATAGGATGGCTTAGGCTTTGTCCAGTATTCCAAAATTTCAAATTATGTAGGGTAGTTCAAATACCCTTTAACACTTGGTTTGGGGGAGGATTCATCCGGACACTATAATTTGTATTACAGGACAGAAAAAATTATAATATGTAAAACTATTGTCTTCTCTTATATACTTTTTTAGTTAAAGGTATTTCCTGTTCAACTGGCACTTGGCCTTGACATGGCAGAGGGGTTGGTGGAGGTTAGGCAAAGATCATTCTGCAAACATTTCCATTGACTCACAATGATGACATCTCAAATGATAACTAATAGGAGATGGTGTGCTGTTATGACAAATCTCGGAAATTCCTAAAGACTCTTTAACAACCAGTCATACGCTTTGCAAGTGGAATGTCAGTGTGGGTTGTTTAGTAGTGTTTTTAACGCGTGACTGTAGGTATTTAAAGATGGCAGAATTTAAATCTAAGTTACGGATTGGAGGTAAAGTCTTAAATAGCCAAAGTAGGGAAATAGTATCTAATGTTTATAAATTTATGAAAGAAGAGTGTAAGAGTACTGTCACAATACTGACGCAGATGGCAAGAGAGCGGATTGCCGCAGCAACAGGAGTATCATTACGGACTATTTCATGAATCAATAGGGAATTTAAGAGTAAGTGAAGATGACAACAAATCTTTTTTAATACCTCAAAAAACCCAGAAGTGACCTAATCCCATTACTGGGCCAGACAAGTTTGATGAATGTGTTGTTCTCAGAGTGGTGTACAAATTTTATGTAACAGAAAGAAGAGTACCAACGAAAAACTGTTGCAGAATCTACTAAGAGAAAAGCTAAATTTTAAAGGAAGTGATCAAAGTGTTCGTAGGATTTTTAAAAAAAATAGAGTTTTTCTGGAAAATGACAGCTTGTTATTGAAAAGCCAATAGTAGAAAAGAAGATGACTAAGTGGCTTGCCGAACAAAACATTTCCTCTGAACCAACCAAGTTAAAACCCCAGCTCTACAAAATTATTCTTGAACACAAACCTCGACATGTTAAATATGTACTGGATGCCATTCTGGAAAAAGAACGTCGCAGCATTGTGTCTTCCTCCTTATCATCCCGATTTATTTTTGTATGAGAGTTTATTGAGATTGTGAGAGTTTATATAATAAATATCAAGAGCTAAAATACTCTGTAGCTATATTATAATAATATAGGTATGTGATATATAACATAGTGCTTATGAATTATTTCATAAATGACTGTCGTTTTAAGCAAGAATGTTTCCAATAAAATAATTTATATGACTAAAATTACTTGAACATATATTAGTATGTTACAGTTGCCTGTCGTAGGCCTTCCTTTTTTGATATTTGAGGCAAGTGTAACATAGTAATATTAATGTTCACTTAATATTAGATAATACATATATGTTCATGTGTTTTAAGTAAAAAAAAAAACTAGTAGCTCAAGTAAAGATGGAATCAAATAATATTAATTTATGTAAAAAAATTTGGGTTTTGACTCTCATTGAAATCACTTGTTTCTTACGTACAATGTATTTTTGGATAACATGAGTAAAAACGAAAATAACTGGGAGTGAACCAGCAAATGGGTTTTACCCAAATTTTTTAACAAAAACAAAAAGAACATGAAAATTATTATTAAAAAAAATAGGTTTTAAAACTATTTTAAATATAACTTTAATAATTATATTAGACAACATTTTGACAATTTTTCCGGACTGTGATTACTTTTATTCATTAACTTGAGTTTATTAGTTCTAACTCAACACTAATTAATATATTACAATAAAACAGTGTGGCAATAATACAAACCCTATTTGAATATAAAAATAAAGAAGAGGTTAGGTTTACTAATATAGAGTTAATGTAATGTTGAACTGTAAATTTAAGCAGTTGATATTTGTGCAAAAACACAAAACCTGTAACCTAGTAATGATTGAAAGTTATGCATCATCGTTAAATTATATTCAACTATTTAATTTAAACATGGTTTAAAAAAAACATTTTATAAAACTAAACGTATCCCAAATGAATACTTAGTTACTAAATTGTGAAATAGATAATTTAATGTAGTATATAATAATTTATAAAATATTATATTAATTTTTTTTCAAATTTGAAGTACTACTTATGTTTGTCATACTTATAGACACTTTATTCTCGTTTAGACTAATATTTTTTCTAATAACATAAACAATAAGAAGTGGTGGAGTAAACATCAACTTTTATGAAGGAACAAATTATTTTTCTTATCACTTGGTATTTACAGTTTTGGAACTAATTGATATTGCAAAATAAAATACAACACAATATAGAAAGGAATATAGAGAAAGAATTATTTACCTGTTTGAAATTTAATAGAGCTTGTTGATGATGCTGCAGAAGTTAAGGGTTTTGCAAAAAATGCATCAACTTACAACAAACATTATAAATTAAAGTTTGGTAATACTTGACCAAATATGGGCCGACTCAAGTTTTTTTTAGTTTTCACATATTTTACCAAAATAAGCATTCCAAATGAGAAACAAATAAATGTAGTCATTGGAGAAAAATGATAGTAGTGAATTTTAAAAAAAAATAACACGACCTGGATACATACTAAACTGTATAAAGTAAACGTTATGATGGTAATACTTGACCAGATGCCGATTTAAATTCTATTTGATTGTATATTATTCAAACCTACATTATAAACAAGATACAAATGATTTCAAACACATGTAACCATAAATAGCACTTTTAAAATTAAAAAAAAACTTATTAAACATAACAAAAATATACTAACACGAAATCTTATGAACTCATTGCTTTTTTATAAAACAAAGTACTATACTTTTCTACACTACTATACAGCTATACTGTATAGAATAGAATTGGTCATAACTACTTAAAAATCCTCTAACACAACATTTCAGTTGGCTTAGTAATAACAACATCTATTGATACACATCGTTTACATTGCTCCCTGCAATAGAAAAACATTACTAATTGATCATAATACTACTTAAAAGCTAAAACTGAAGTATATTCACAACCACAACAAATTACAGAATTATTTACCATCAGAAACAATAATTCTACATGAATTAATATATTAACTGACTTGTACATATTTAATACTTTCCTCTTGGTTTATTACAGATGATGGCATATTTTATTCAACATCTTATGTGTACATTCGTAAATATAAGAAACACTTTTGAAGTAACATACAAGTTACAAGTTATTGCAATAGTCATCTTTTTTTGTCAAACAAATGATAAAAACTAAACTATACAAAGATCTATCAATAAATGACTTTATAGAAGCAAAATTTCTAAACTTAATGTTTATTTTCATATGTACATCATTGGAGAACAAATGACAAACTTGGAAAATGGTTGGTGGTTTTACAAAGTTGACATTTCCTTTTTTTTAACAAACCTACCCTAAACCAATATTATAGGTTTACAGTTATATATATATATAATATATATATATTAATATTCTTTACAGTTATATTTTAATATAGGTATGTAGTAACATTTTATAATATAGCACTGGGTTCTATCAAGAAATATAGTCGTTGTGAAAATACATTAACAAGTTTTAGTTTTAAGTTAATAGTTGACTAAATACAAACCTATCAGATATGTTTTCACAATGTTATTTAAAAATACATTTTAAACATGGAACATATTAATTTAAGGTTCAATAAATATAATTAGTATTTGAAATATAGAAACAAATTGAAACATAACCTAACCAACAAATACCTACACAACTTTATATACTAAAACTTTCTTAATAAAAAAATGATTTTGTACTACAATTGCTTCTTTTCAACATGGCTACAAAATATCCAGTTGAGAAAAATTTGGTTATAAACCAAATATCAACTTAGTGTGTGTAACATTGAATTGTGTAATATGGAACTGAAATAAAATTGGGAAAACACATTGCGGTTATTTGTAATTATTTATAAACTTATATATGAAACAGCCAGCACTATATTACAAAATATGACAAGGTATCTGAATTAAAATATTGCTACAAAGTATCTGGTTCGAACAGCTTAGATACTAAACAACAATAAAACTAAATTTTTAAATGTTAAATCAAACCTCTCACAAGTTACAATCATTTGACCTCCAATGCCATACATACATGAATAAATATTGAGCTTATAAATTATGTTTTAGTCAAGCTGCTTCATGATAAATCTTCCTATAATCCCATTTTTATCATTAAATTTTTCTACAACAATGACAGCAATTTCTGTTGCATCAATTTGTTATTTATATTTTACTTTAGGAATATATTGTGTGACAAATTACAAAATTTCATCTTTACAAAATTTATCATTTACATAGCTTTTACTTACTATAAACCATTGTACAATTATAGTTACAAAATCTTGAATAAAATCATGTTACCATATTCAATGCTAAGGAAGTTCATTTCATATTTACAACTGCTCTAACAAATATAGAATTGTTGTTTGTGGTAATGAACAATTCTGCAATTTGTTTTGGTTATGAATAAAATACTTAAACTAGTTTTTTAGTTGAAAATTTTAATCAATTTGAAAACATTTATATAATTAAAGTGTATGGAGTGATGAAAACCACTGTGTGTTCACTGACACTGTATGTTCACTGAAATATTGCAGTTGGTAAAAATTTTACTAACAGGTTTATCATAAAAGTAAAAGTCAAAATAGTGAACTTAAAACCTCACCAAAAATTAGTTTTTAATAAACAAACTAGTTTTGGCGACAATGTCATCTTTCTCAGTGTTTGGGTTACTACAGTAGTAGCCAAGCACTGAGGAAGGTGACATTCTCGCTGAAACTAGATTGTTGTTTGTTTATTAAAAACTCATTTTTGGTGAGGTTTTGAGTTTACTATTTTGACTTTTACCTTTGTGAATATTTCTCACTAGCTAAGCTCTAATTAACTAAATATTAAAGGTTTATCATAATCAGATACTTTTAGCTAGATTGTAATATAGCTAAATAGTGATGTAGTAAAATATAGTAGTATGTTTTATTAAGAACTTCAAGTCTATATAATTTCGTGTCTTGATTTTTTAATATTCAAATAATATTTATTTTTACGAATGCATAAAATCATGCCTAGAAAGTTTTTTGAGTAACACATTCATGAAAATTATTCCAGCACTACTACAAAATTGCTTGGAGGAAATAATAGGGCCACTGACAGGATTACTCAGAGGCTGTGTTGCCTTGGGTTACACGTCCGGGCAGTGGCTCAAAACGAAAGTTATCTTTATCCCCAAACCGGGGAAGAAAGGTTACACAGAGGTAAAGGACTTCAGACCTATCAGCCTTTCATCTTTCTTGTTAAAGACATTGGAAAGGCTGGTGGACCACTATTTGAAGGAGGGACCTTTGAAGCAGTATCCGCTTCATCAGGACCAACACGCCTACCGAACTGGTAGGTCAGTGGAGACTGCGCTGTTGACGGTCGTGGACTTTATTGAGGGTCAGATCAACAACAAGGGGATATATATTGGGGCTTTAATTGATGTGGAGGGGGCTTTTAATAGTACCTCTAGACTGGCCATCAAGAGAGCAGCTATGGATCACAGGATTTCTGATGGAATTATGAATTGGATTATGAGTTCCTTGGAAAACCGGATAAGTACTGCATCCTGGATGGGGTGCACGATAAATGGGATGGTCTCGGAGGGCTGTCTGCAGGGTGGAGTGTTATCCCCTTTGCTGTGGACGGCCTACTAGTCAATGGGTGGAATGGGTGTCAAGGTGGTAGGATATGCGGATGACATAGCTATCCTTGTTAGGGGACCATTTGAAGAGGTCCTCAAAGACCTGCTTCAAGAGGCACTCAAGGTAACAGAAGCATGGTGCAGGGAGAATGTGCTATGCATTCAAGGAGAGAAATCTGTGGCACTCATCTTCACTAGGCGATATAAAACTAAATCACTGGAGATGATGGAAGTTGGTAATATCAAAATAAGCTATGTTGAGAGCGCTAAATATCTGGGAGTTATTCTGGAAAGGAAGCTACTCTGGCGTGAGCACTTGGAGGATAAGTGCAAATAAGCCATAGCTACGTTCTGGCAATGCAGAGGAGCAATAGGCACGAGATGGGGTTTGGGAAACGTCATAAACAGTTATTTGGGGATTCACTGAAGGAGCTCTGGATAGAACCTCAGGATAAGATACTGTCTCTTAAAAAGGTAAAAGGAAACTACAAAATCCATATTCCTGCAAGAGAGGCATGGGCGGAGTATAGACCCAGACATGGTGAAATCTGGTTCACCGATGGGTCCAAGATGAAGGAAGGAGTGGGAGCAGGATATAGTGGACCGAGACACCAAGACAAATTTTGTCATTGCCTGGAGGACTACAACTCTGTCTTCCAGGGGGAGGTGCTCGCGATCAAACTATGTGCTGAGGAAATAATAGGGTCTGGCAGGAGGGGCAAGACCATCTCGATTTGCTCGGACAGTCAGGCAGCTCTGAACGCTTTAGGTAAGGCTAGTATTAGCTCTAGGCTGGTGGCTGAGACTATAGCTTCTCTAGCAGAGCTGAGTAAGTATAATTCACTCAACCTAACCTGGATTCCAGGACATTCTGGCTGGATAGGGAATGAGAGAGCTGACGCCTTAGCAAAACAATGGTGTATATCTCAAGGACCGTTGCTGAGGGCAGTGGGCATGCCGCCTCAGGAGGAGCGCAAGAGGATCACGGCATATATAGACAGGTTGTGCAGGGAAGAATGGAATGTAACCTTGGGGTGTAACAAATCCAAGGTACTGTGGGGTTACTCAGGAGATTTGTGGGGCAAAGAACTACTCTCCTTAAGTAGACATCAACTCAGAGCTGGTTACAGGTCATGGGAATCTGAGGGGGTTCCAATACAAAATTGGAAAATCTAGGTCCCCTGTATGCAAGAGATGTGACGAGGACCAAGAGGAAAGCCCAATCCACGTACTCTGTGAGTGTCCTGCTTTGGGAGCTGCAAGGAGAAAGTGGTTTGGCTGGCAGGTATGTACACCAGAGGATATCAGAAGATTTAGCATCAGGTGGGTACTTGATTTCTGTAAAGAGGTAGGTATCCACTAAGCTAGTCCTTTGGTAGGGATGGGAAGAGAGTACAAAGGCTGCAGCTAAGTTTCTCTACACAGATAAGGTCCCTCCGAGTTTTAGTAATAATAATAATAAATATAGCTAAATAGTGATGTAGTAAAATAAAGTAGTATGTTTTATTAAGAACTTCAAGTCTATATCATTTCGTGTCTTGATTTTTTAATATTCAAATAATATTTATTTTTACGAACGCTTAAAATCATGCCTAGGAAGTTTTTTTGAGTAGCACATTCATGAAAATTATCAGAATTGTACCCGTATTTGGTTAACTTTGGTCAGTTATTGAAGTCGTAGTCAAAGATCATCTATACTATTACAATTAGATAAAAGGATTAATATTCAGACTGCCAATCCCAAATGCAATGCATATAAAATGAATCAGACACATGTTGTGAAGCTATATCCATTGGAATTTTTTTTGGAGAAGGAATTTTTCTATCAAGTTAAAGTTGGGATTTGTTTCTTGTGTAAAGTATCAACAAAGCATAGCACGACATATGCATATATTTAAACATATCTATAAAGTCACCAGTTAGGATAGATTCGGTTGTAATTTTATACATTACCATATACCTGTACTTTAATATACCGATAGTGTCCAGTTAGGATAGATTTGGGTGTAATTTTACACAACATTACGTAATTTGACCTACTTCTTCAGAGTAATACCTTTTGCCAGGTGACGTTATATGATCTCTATTATATGCCTTATATGTGTACATTTGTTTGGTTAAATGTATAACATTACAACCAAATCTATCTTAACTGGATACTTCATAGGTATATAAAATTAACCTTCCGTGGCCATATGAATATAACTTCAGGACATGTTTTTTACTCATTTTATACACATTACATTGGCGATGGCTAATCTGAGTATTTACCATTAATTCACAAGGTAATCAGTTAATGTATAAATAAAACATGGACATCTTATTGAAACTGTTTAATGATTAATACTAAAATATATATAAATATCCCATACTAAGTAGATGTATTGCGGTATATTGTTTTTTTCCAAATTACAACTTTAGGAGCATTCCCAACCAGGTATATTTTTTCCTGGTGTTTCTTTGGCTTTTTTTAATTTATGAGGTATTTTTTGAAATTTTAGTTCTGAAAACTATATAAATACCAAAATACATACTCTTTTATATTTATTCTGATGCCATTATAATTAACAAAAATAGATTAATAATAATAACATGTAACTTTACACTTTTAATACAAAACTAGAAGTATTAAGGTTTAATTACAATAGTAGCCACTTCAATGAATAATGTTATTTTAGAATTTTAAACTGAAAAACCTTTGCTAAAAAATATTAATCCTAATCATTTAAAAAAAAAATAATTCTGAATAATAACGTTTTGTGTAATCTTACCAAGATATTATAGCTATGTTTTACTCACTCTTTGTTTATTATATAAAATAAACAGTAAAAAATAATTTTAATGATAGTTAATTTTTTTTTTTTTTAATTACTCGTTGTAATGTGTAGAACACGAATATCAACATTTATCCGTGGAAAATACGGAAAGTTACTTTTTTTACATTTTAAATGTTAGTCTGTAGTGTAAACAAGTCTTATTGACGTTGTTTAAAAGACATTTATTTTTTAATTACTTTCTTTAATGTGTAGAATATTAAATTTTTACCGTGGAAAATACAAAAAGTTAATTTTTTTACACATTTTTAATGTTAGTCTGTAACAGCATCTATAGCGTGAACCGGCCGCACAGTAGCTATAGTGTACTGCACTACGTCAAAGTAAATTCATTTTAATACCAAACTTAAAATCTAAATATTTAACTTTTAGTTATAATTGTATGTAACATTACTTATATACCTACATTAAAATGGTAAAAATATAGTCTTAATGAAGTTGGTTAAAATTTTTTTTATTTTTTAATTACTCATTTTAATGTGTAGAACACGAGTATCAACTTTTCTTTTGTGGGGAAAATACGGAAAGTTACTTTTTTCACATTTTAAATGTTAGGTTGCAAAGGCCTATAAAGTTACTGTGTGAACTGGGCGCGCAGTAGCTACAGCGCACTGCACTACGTCTAGATTTGTAATTTTATACAAAATTATATACTATATACCTACAAAGTATCCAGTCAGGATAAATTTGGTTATAATTTTATTCAATATTGCTATCTACCTATATTAAAATATACCTACAAAGAATCCCGTCAGGACAGATTTGGTAATAATTTTATTCAACATTACTATCTACCTGTATTTAAGTATACCTATAAAGTATTCAGTCGGGATAGATTTGGTTGTAATTTTGGTAAATATTTAGACTTATTGCCGATGTAGAAAATTACTACCAATTTTATCCTGACTGGATACTTCGTAGGTATACTTTAATATTGGTAGATAGTAATGTTGAATAAAATTATAACCAAATTTACCCTGACTTGATACTTCATACATATATTTTAAAGTAGGTATATAGTAACGTATAAAACTATAACCAAATCTATCCTATATGACTGGATACTTCGTAGGTATATATTCACGTTGTATAAAATTATAACAAAAATTAAATATTTAGATTTTAAGTTTAGTATTAAAATAAACTGAATATGACGTAGTGCAGTGCGCTTTAGCTACTACGAGGCCGGTTCACGCTATACATTCTATTATACAATAACATTAAAAATGTGCAGAAAACTTAACTTTTTGTATTTTCCGCAGAAAAAAATTAATATTAGTGTTCTACACATTGAAATGAGTAATTTAAATAAAAAGTTTTTTTTTAACAATATCAATAAGACTCGTTTACGATTTACATGCCATTACAACCTAACATTTAAAATGTGAAAAAAGGTAACTTTCTGTATTTTCCGCGGAAAGAAAAAGTCGATATTCGTGTTCTACAGATTAAAACGAGTAATTTAAGAGAAACAAACTTTTGTAACACCAACATCATTTAGACCATATTTTTACCATTAAAATATACCTATGAAGTATCCAATCAGGATAATTTGATTATAATTCTATTCAACATTACTATCTACCTATATTAAAATATAGCTACAAAGAATTCAGTGAAGATAGATCTAGTTGTAATTTTCTGCATCAGCAGAAAGTCTAAATATTTACCAAAATTACAACCAAATTTATCCTGATTGGATACTTCGTATGTATACTTTAATGTAGGCAGATAATAATGTTGAATAAAATTATAACCAAATCCATCCTAACTGGATACTTTGTAGGTATATTTTAATATCGGTATATAGTAATGTTGTATAAAATTACAACCAAACTTAGACATAGTGTGCGCGTTTTAGCTACTGCGCGCTCGGTTCATGCTATAGGCCTGCATGCCATTACAGACTAAATTTAAAATGTGAAAAAAGTAACTTTCTGTATTTTTTGTGGAAAAAAATATGATATGCTTGTTCTACACATTAAAACAATTGAAGAAAAATTTTTAATCCATCGTCATTAAGACTATATTTTTACCAAATAAACTACCTACCAGTTTGTTTTGTTTGACTGAACGTCCAAAAGGCTGACAGGTTAGGTCTTTTACTTCTTATATAGGGAATGAATTTAAATATATTTATGCAATACTTTAAACATGGAAGTAGATACATAAGAATAGACTAAGTATATTACATACATGCCAGATGTAACAACATATGACCTTGAAGAAATAATAGAGAAATTAAAACCAATTAGAGATAAGGGAAAGAACAATATAAGCACAGATAGTTAACCTAGGTCAAATTCAATACTTGTACTTACTCTTCACTAAATCCATTCACATGCAATATCCTCATCTGCTTGACGATAGTGCTTTTACCTGACTCGCCAGCACCTTCACAAACACACGGAAAACTTCGTATTAGTAAGAGAATAAGCATAAATTATAAGAATAAATAAACACTGGTTGAGCCTAGGCTCAATATGGCTGACAGATAACACACTAGTCAAGGGAAGGGCTACCGCATAATAAAAAATTACCTAATAATAAGAGTCTGTGCGTTGCTCTGTACACTTGCTTATCCTTTTGTAATTGTTGATTTATTCTTTTGTTCGTTTCCTTTCCCTTTTTATTTTCTTCTTGGTCCGCTTTTGAGCTCGCACTTCCAAAGCACCCCATGACATTAGGCCAGTTTATTATGGTTGTCAGGCAGCACAAATGAGAGTCGCGCTGCCTTTCGTTTACTGCAAAATTCCCTATTTTGCAGGGGTTTTCGCGCACACACTACACTTCACAATTAACTACACTTATTACACCACAGCATAATAAAAATAATAACGCTAAAATAGCCGGTTTTCCGATGTTTAACCATGAGAAAAAAAATCAAACTTCACACGAAAAGGGCTGCACTTCACCACTGCCAGTGGATAGGTGTGAACGCATAGCATTGTGGGTAGAGCCACTGCTATGCATTCCTTATTTTGTTTTGCACACTACCACTATTAAAACACAGATCCTTTAATTATTAATCAAACCACGAAACACTAAAGTATATTTAACAATCACCTCAAGAATACTAATAAGTAATAAGTACCGGACAAACCAATAAATATTGTAAATATCACGCTAGCCTACAAAATAGTCGTACAGGGTTAGTGTCGTCTGCACTTGTAGAGTATTTTGCTACTGAAGGCCGTGAACGAATCCCGCTTCCTGATTGGTTGAACAGACTGATAATGTCTGTTTTTTTTATTATCTATTTATTTTTGTCTCAACTGCTCTCAATAGAGTGTGACACTAATCAAACAGCTTCCTTTACCATCTTAACATTTTTATCCATATTATTTAATGTTGCCGCCTGGAAACGAAATATTAAATAACAAATAAAACAGAAAAACATATTCTAGTTTTATAGAATATTAAAAAATAAGAAAAATAATCACAATTTATTAACACAAATGCAAAGCTTTATATAATTTTATTTTGACAAACTTAGTTATCTATTACATTAAAAAAAAAAATTAGTATAAACTTTTAAAAGAAGTTTTTAAGAGATAATTTAATAAAAGAGATTACAAACTCTCATGAGCAATAAATTTACATATCAGCTAAATTTTCAAATAATAAATAAATTTGTGCATGACCAAGTTACATATAGCCTAAACATATTCTTTAAAATATGTAAATAATTTTTAAATTCCAATCTACTGACATATTAAATATTTTATATTTATCTAGATTAATAACTTTCTTAAACTTATCAATCAAATATTGATATCAATATGAAGACAGTAATTTCAGATGTGTTTCATGCCAACAGTTCAAATGGTCACATTCACCATAAAAAGTATTCTCACATACTTAACTTAAACTTTAATAAATACATGTAACATTAGAGAACCAAAATTCATTCTCACAGTATAGTAGTCTACTGTACTTTAAATAATTGAAGAGATCAGAAAATGAATGAAAGAAACTAGTGTTGCTAGAAATTCAATTTCAATACACACAGACACATACACACACATGCACACATACACACACACACACACACACACACACACACACACACACACACACACACACACACACACACACACACACCGGTGCTGGCCCATACACAAAAATTTCAAACCTTTATCGCTTCACTTGATTATTTTTTCAACTATTTATGAAAAGTAATTGATTTATCTTTTCTTATTCTCACGATAACACTATAAACATACATAAGATTTTAAAAATCCCTGTAAAATATAAATTCTATCAGGCTATTGTATTAATTAAAAGTTGTTTTAAATAAATAATAGAACTTTTAAATAATAAAAATGTCTGCTTAGCAGTGAAGGTTTTAAATAAAAGATATGACTTCGTATTAATATTAATACATTTGTTTATTCCATCTTCGCGTGAGCTACTAGTAATCACTAAACACTTTTAAATGTTTTAAACTTGCCTTGAAACTACACCCTACACACATATTCAATACACAATTATATTACAACTCACACGCACTTTTTGACGTCATAACTCCTAATACACACAAAATACACCCACATCACCAAAATATCCCACCCCCACCCTAACCAACTTAAACCTTAAGATCAGTTATGGTCTGAGTTGACAAAGGGACACATCTCCCGAAACGGCCGTCCTCAAGAAGCAAAGTAAGTGCTACTATAGGCAAGTTTAAAACATTTAAAAGTGTTTAATATTAATACTTACTAACCTAATAGAATTTGTGGATATTATTGTCAATGATGATCAGAGAAACTCTCATAACTTGCAATTGGTGATTTTTAATTTTAAGCTTGAATTTTACAATGACCAATTCAACATACAAATAAGTCAATTTATGAAAAACATACTGAAATACAATATTTTTGTTTGTAGTAACTGATCTTCAACAGTGTCTCAATGACTTACTTAAATTATAAGTTTGTTAAGTCAATAATTATTCATTTCCCTCCTGTTTGTTGATTGTACATTTAATATATTGATTTAACTATAACCAATTAGCATCAATAGTAATTGTAAGCCTTCTTTGACCCACCATACACACACCCTATATAAAATATTATCTTTTCGGTTATCAATTTTGACAATTAGTAGTTCCTTAAGTTTATATATTTTTCACAATTTTGAAACTGTTTAATGTATCTATTAACTATAATTTAGAAAAGTAGTGTTTTATTATTTTTTTTGTCTCAACACTTTTAACCTTTATGAAAATGTATCTTCATTACTTAAAATCAAACTATGAAATACTTTATTAATTCTTGAATTTTGCAGTCCATTACGTTCGGTGAATGTTATTAATCACTTAAACAATAGTTTATGACTATCCGAACTTTAAGTTTTGTAAATTTGTTAAACACCACAAATACAACACAACACCAACAACAAACACAAACTACAAGCACCAGGCGTATACAAACTGAGTTTGTATATGCCTGGTGCTTGTAGTTTGTCTTTGTTGTTGGTGTCGTGTTGTATTTGTGGTGTTTAACAAATTTACGAAACCTAAAGTTCGGATAGTAATAATCTTTATTAGTGTTCTAAATGATTTAAATTGGGACAAAACCACTATTTACAGATGCGTTTAACAGTAGCTCAGTACATTGTTTAATGCTGTGAATCACACATAAAGTTTTGCTCAGATGTGTTGTAATATTGTAAGTTTGTGGTGTTTTTGGTGTTCTATGTGTTATTGTTTTTACAGAAGTTGGTAATTATGTGTTCATAATTATAAGTGTATGTAATTATATAGAAAATAGTATTTAATTGTGCATGTGTTTTTTTGTTTAGAATATGTTGTGACTGGTCTTGTGGTGTTTTTATATTTCGAATATTTCTGTTTTGTTTAGTTGATTACTTTTTTGATAATACAACAAACTTTTAGATTTGATTAATGTTGGTGTATGTGTGTAGTGTTTTCTGAATATGAATAGCAAAATTTGATTTTGGTTGTGTGTTTTGTGTGTCTTTCTTTTATCATGTGTTGAAGTTTCTCCCTGTTCGACATATGTACTATCTAGGCTAGTCATTATATGTGATATTAACCTTCATTGTTGAGCTTGTTATGGAGTGTCTTTGTGTTGTGTAGATGTATTTAGTTGTATTATCAAATACAAAATTACATTAAAAATATCTAACACAATCAAGAAATACCATGTTATCTTCAAGGTCACATGTAACAACTGCCCTAACTTCTACATAGGGGAAACAGGAAGAAACTTCATCATCCAATACAAGGAACACATAAAAGACAAAAAAAAAAAAAAAAACACATAACCCAAAACAAATTTTGTTTGTCTTATGCAGAATACTTTAAACAAACACTTACATTGACATCAGTCTGAAAGTTCCTCATTTCATCAAAAAAAAGCAGTAACCTAAACACAACAAAAAACTTGGAAATGTACAAACACCACAAAAACCAACCACAACATATTTAATCACTTTAACATTAGTTTATGACTATCCGAACTTTAAATTTTGTAAATTTGTGAAAACTTACTGAGACAGAACGTTTTCACAAATTTACAAAATTTAAAGTTCTAATAGTCATGAACTATAGTTAAATTGATTAATTGAGATTCACGGAACATAATGAGCTACAAAATTCAAGACAACATATTTTATATGACAAAACAATCAAATACAGTGGAGTCTCGATAATTCGAGATAGATGGGACCAAGACACCCTCGGATTACCAATGGATAATACAAAAGCCAAAATGTGACTTCTCATTGTCCATGTACCTAAAACACAATACTCCTGACGTTATTTATCGTCAGGAGTTTTTGCAGATTCAAGAAACTCAACAACATACTGTGACTATGTTCACAGACGGTTCAAAACTGGACAATGGGATAGGTTGTGCATTTTATATGGAAGGACAAACCTTCACTTATGGATTGCCCTCAGCCTGTAGCGTTTTTACTGCAGAACTTTATGCAATTTTCCAAGCTTTAAGATCAATTCCGTCTGCAAAATCTAAATATCTTGTGTGTTGTGATTCCAAAAGTGCTCTCCAGGCTATTCAGGAAATGTACACTAAATACCCTTTAGTTAGAGACATCTTGTGCTCTATACACAGGCTCCAATTACGAGGTGTCGAGGTGTCATTTCTCTGGGTGCCTGGTCACTGTGGAATATTCGGAAACTCTAAAGCAGATGAAGGTGCAAAATTAGCTACAGGTATGTTGCCATAGACACAACGTGTGATGGTATCAGATTTTGTATGCAAAGTTAAAACTACACTATTCTCTGTTTGGAATGAAGAATGGCAAAATGTAAACAGAAACAAGCTGAGGGACATCAAAAATACCGTCCGACCATGGAGGATATCTGTTCGTTCGAATCGTAGGGAGGAAGTGGTGGTTACTCGACTTCGCATCGGCCACTCTTTGTTAACGCATGGATGGTTGATGCGACATGAGGATCCACCACTATGTCCGTTTTGTAGAAATAATATTACAATCAAGCATATCCTGCTTGATTGTGATAAGATGAAAAATTTGTATATACGTTACGATCTTCGAGGTAGTTTAAAGGTGGTTCTAAGGGACGATGTAACGGCTATCGACCGTGTCCTCGCTTTCTTACGCCACCTTAATCTATTTAATAATAATTAAATTTTGTATAATTTTAGGTTCTTTAGTTTTAGATAATTACAATTAGTTTTAAACATTTATTTTGTTTTATTTTGATTAGTTTTATTTATGTAATACTTTAATATTTATTTTTAACAAACCTTAGTTAGGCGATGATAACCTCAATAGGTTTTTCGCCTGGAAAAAAAAAAAAAAAAACTCGCATTACACGGAAATACGTTCTTGTGCATTAAAAAAATAGGTATTTTAATGAACCCTAATACAGCACTATAATTAAGAATCCAAAAAAATCAGTTTTTAGAACTTTATATGAACATTTATTAAAAGCCTGACTCATTTTCTTTGCATGTGGTATTAATATAAACATATCTTGGAAGCCCAAATCATTTCCTTTGCGTACCATATTGAAATAAACATTTAGTGGAAGCTCAACTCATTTCCTTAGCATACAGTATTTATATCAACATTTCTTGGATGCCCAACTCTTTTCCTTTGTATACTATATGGCTATAACCATTTCTTGGAAGCCAGATTCATCTTTTTCTTTCATATAGATAAAATATGCTTAAATAGAAATAGACCTAGAATTTAACGGAACCTCAAATTATCGGAACTCGGAATTTCGAGTTATTATTGTACTATATTCGGACACCTAATTAACTACCACTATATGAGCAATGACACACCACAGAACACTAAAACACCATAGTCTCATAATAATACAACACACCTGATCAACAGTCTTGTCTGTGACTGTGACAGCATTGAGCAATACACTGATCTAGTGTTAAGAGCCTCTGCTGAAAAATATTAAAAAGTAGTGATTTTTTTGCACAGCCAGTGTTGGTAGTGATTTTTTGACAACTAATTTAAATTGGAACATATTTTTAAAAATTCTCAAGATGTACAACACAAAAACTGTAAGTTTATTAGTAAGCTTTAATTACTTACTTACAAGCTAGGGAATGCGATGGTCAAGTTATTTAAGGCAGTGGCTCTCTGTGCTTATCATGTGTAGGTTCATTTCCATCGAATCAGAAAATGAAACTTAAAGGTGTGTATATATGTCCTTGTTTGTAATAACTGTTGGCTAAGTCAAGTAAATGTTTTACAAAATTTATATTGAAGTTAGTAAGTTGAATTTTTGAATTTAGTGCTTCTAGATGCTTTTGTGATTATTCTTAAAACCTTGTCTTGGAGTAACTGCAGTGTGTGTGTATGGGAATAGCCTGTATTTCCCTAGAAGGGAGTTATGAATATATAAAACAGTATTGTAATATATATATAGTGGCCTTTAATGAGAGAAAGCTAAATGCTGGATAAGACTCTTATAATCCTATTGTGGCTTTCTATGTGAGGATTCTAAATAAGCTTCATGTTGAGTATTAGACCCAGACTTGATTTTTTGTAGTGGATGACCATGCTTAGCAGTTGTAAAAGTATGTGTAGTTTTTGTGTGTTCTGAGTTGGGGAAAACACAAATGCCTGATACTTGACCATATACACCTTGTTTCTCCAGTGGCTCAGGCAGGATTCTAATATTATAAGATAGTCTGCTAATGTATTTATTGAATTTTGCCTTTTATAACTTGTCTTGGTAATGTCTTGGTAACTTGTCTTAGTAAAATAACAAGTTCTATTTTTAGACGTAAAATTATAAATATTAAACATTACATTTATTTAATCTAGATAGTAGTTTGTCATAGAGAAAGAAATATATATTCTTTCATTTGATGATAGGATAATTGAAAATAATATCTAGAAGTAACAACACTTTACTGTACAAATATTTAAAATGCACTTTTTAATAGTTCTCTTTTTACCTTTAATCAAAATGTAATAAACGTTAATGTACTACTGCTAGGTGGCAGCACAATTCAATAATATTCCATGCTGACATCTGATGACAAATTTATAAACTATGATTAATAAGTATGTGTATTATAAAAATCCTCTAAAATATTGTTCTGAAACGGTAATTCCAGATTTATTTTACAGGGAAATTGTATTGCTAGAAAGAATAACAGTATTTCAGTTTTATATTTCCTTCAATGAAAGAAATTGTTGTGAGCAGAAGACAATTGGAATTTTTCAAGAAAATTGTCATTTGTTAAAAAATAAATTTTTTAAAATTTTGTAACCCAAATATTTTAAAGAAATAATGATACAAATTATGATGTAAGGTATAAAATTAGTTCAGAAAAATATTATTAAATTTTTATCACGAAAATTTTAAATTGTTAAACAAATGGAGTTAGATATGTTTTAAATTTTGTGAAACTCTATTGTATACAAATTATGATAGAATTTGTAAAAGAAAAAATTGGAGAAAGCAAACATTTCAGAAGGGCAAAATTGGAGTTTTTCTAGGTAAATTATGATCTACTATAAACAATTTAGTTTCATATACTTAATGCAATTTTTTTCAACTTAAAATTTTATAGGTATCATTATACATGGATTTAAAGTAGAATAGGAATGGGTCTGTGTCAGTTAGGGATGAGGTGTTGTCAGTTCGAATGCTGTGACAGGTCAACCTGCTACCGCCAGCGACTAATATCATTAAGAGTAGTTTGTTGGTATAATCATCCAGTAATAAACTGCTTCTTCCATGATGCATTCATTTGCCCACACTTCTTCAATAACAGTTCTTGTGTGGTTTCCAGCTTTTGCTCAATCATTTGCTGTCACATTTTCTAACGGTTCTCTTGTAAGTTTTGTTATCTCTATAACTGTAAATTTTTTATTTTGTTCAGCTACATACCCTTTGATTTGGGCCCAGGTCAGTTCTATTGTGTTGATATGGCAGTGATAGGACAGGATTTTGATTATCTTTTTTTTTTAATGCACCCCTTTCATGTATGATATAAAGGGGCGGATTTGGTTTATGCTGTGTTATAACATGAAACAGTTCTGCTTTCTTTAAGTCTTTGTCGAACTGGATATTTCGATTCTTCAGCCATTCTATCATATCAATTTTTTTGGCAGATATAGTTGGAGCTTTATCCAATACTTTTGAATGGTATGAAGCATTGTCCATTGTTCTCATAGACAGTTTCTTCAAATATGCAAGCAATTGTTCATGAAACCACTTGAAAATTGTTTCATAGTTCATAGTTCATTTATTCATGATAATTGTTCGTTTATTTAGATGAAAACAGCAAAAGACAGTTTGGTACAAAACCACGGGAATTTCCAAGATGTAAAAGTATAATTTTCTCTCCTCGTCCTATCAGCACTGCCATTGTACCCTCTTTCATGTCATCTGTTCACCCTTGTCATCTTGTTGTATGACCAATATCGGCCCAAGTCTAACTATATTCTCAAACTGATGCTTCCTAATCTCTCTCAATGCCAAGCAATGAGGTCGGGTCATTTAAACAACACTTTTCGACCATCAATTTTCCTGTAAGAAAATCCAACATGCTTCATGAATAAATACATACATAATGTCGTAAAGTATGAATCTGGAAAGAGTCTAGTCTGGTAACATGCTTCTTCTTTGGTGTTTTCTTATTAAAGATACGGAACTTTGGTGACTCAAAGACAGCAATTGTTCTATCTCTTTCTTGACATATTTTCATAACTGTATTTTTATAAATGCCCAACGCCATAGCAGTTCTGGTCATAACTTTCTACACTGGCAGTAAGGTTCCTTTATTATCATGCTCTTGAAAATATTGTCTCTTAGTGAACAAACAAGCTGTTGAGATTGTGCCCGCAACGGAATGCCGCAGCTAATAGTTTGATAGAGTGTTTTTTGTTTTTGGGGATTTATACTAGAATGTCCTCTTTTCTTCACACTACCATTTTCAGATATTATAAACGTCTATATAGATCGAGACAGTAAAGTTTTGAAAAAGACTGTTGAAGGGATGCAAAACTCAAATTGCAGAAATAAGCACATTCCGCCACTAGTAAATCACTCCACCACAGCAACAATGACACTGAGAGACAAACGGAACTTTAATTTCAAATTGGCAACAAGGTTCACCAACCCAGCAAGATGGGGATTTCCTATACGGCAGCAGCCCCCTTCTGGCCAATTTCCTTTCGTAGAGTCCTATTCTGTTTTAAATCAAACTATAATGACAAAATGTTGTTACAAGGTTAAAAATTGGACTTTTATGAAGTAAATTATGAACTGTTAAAATAAAGTTTTGTATTTTTTAAATTTGGTTACAAAGCTCAAATATTTTGTAATAGAATTGGAAAAAATGTTACCAGAAAAATAAAAGTTTGAATCTGTCTGAGAATATGGAGAAATTTTAAATGAATGGAGATTTTTGTTTTTTGTATTTTATTTTATAGGATTTATGATAAAAATTATTAAATTGATTCAGAAAGGTAAAATGGACAGTTCCATACGAAAACTGTGAGCTGCCAACAGTGAAGTTTTGTGCGTTTTATAATATATTAACTTATATTTCATGAAAACTGTTATAGAAATGGGTATAACAGTTGAAGAAAAGTAAGCATGAGGATTTTTATAAGAAGAAATATGAAATGGGAGAGTAATTCAGCTTTTTCTGTTATATATTTTGCTAACCATTATTTTAAAGTAATTATAACATAACTCAACAGTTTTCAGAAACTATTAACAAATTTACGATTTTTTGAAAGAAATAGAAATATTTAAATTTTATAAATTCTTAACTTAAGATTTTGAAGTAATTGTGATAAAATTGGACAAATCTTTTTAATGTTTGATTTATTTTCAACTAATATATTTTAGGAATTATGATAAATGTATAAAATTGTTTTTTTAAAAGTTAAATTAGATTTTTATCAGCAGACACCCTCTGCACTTAATTAAATGTCTGTTGTTAGCTGCCAGCTATTCAGTGAATTCAATAAATATTGTTTAGTAATTAAAGTTTTAAATTGTCTGTGAAAGAGGTATGAGAAAATTAATAAAATTCATTTATTGAAATTTAAAGACATTTAATGCAAGGCAAAACAAAATAGAAAATGTATCAAATAAAAATTTGTTAGGTAACTAATTACATAAATTTTGTGTTTTGATAAGTTTGCTGGTTAACCTTTTAAACTATAGTGTTGCTTTAAGAACTGTTAAGAACTATTTCCAACACACACAGATAAATCTCCACAGCTGAGAAGCAGCAATTAATAAAAGTCCTATAGTGCTTTAGAAACTGATAGAAAGAAGGGAGTACATGAAAGAACAGTTGGGATGTAACTAATAACAGAGCCAAAACAAAACAACATGGTTTGTATAACATTCATTCTTGACATACAATTTTGCTTAGGCAGGCAATGGATTCATTTATTTAAATTTTGTGTCTACAAATAGCAAATGTAGTGTCTATATTTAGGGGTTTCTGTTGTTGAGAGAGTTAACAGAAGCAGGGTTTTGAAACAATCGTTCCTTTTACAAAGCAAAGCCTCTACTGACGGCGTCCCGCAAGGTACAAAGGTTGTCAGTATGAGATTTATGAGTGTAGAGGGGGTGGGTAAGTTGGTTGTGTGCTATGTAATAATACAGGGTGTTGGTTTCAAAATGTGTGTGGTCATTTAAAATGTTTTCTTTGTCTGTTGCGTAGTGTTTGTATATTTCAAATTTTTCTATAGTTGTTAGTTTTTTACTTTGTTTTAATATGTAGAGATTCTTTAAATTAGAATGTATGTCCATGTGTATTGCGACAGGCAGAATCGGGATTAACAAATACTGTCGCAATGATATTGAAATTATGTAATTTAAAAATATGAAAGCTAAGCCATTAGCAGGGATAAGGGGTTTAGTATATTTTCAAAAAAACAAGTGAATTACATAGAAAGGAGAGAAAATCTCAAAATACACCTACAACCACCATCGACATTGGAGGAGACGAGGTTTTTCAAGAGGAAAGAGAAATGCCCTGTACAAAAAATCGCAAAAAGGCCAAATAAAGGAGTTAAACCAAAATTAAAGAAACAGATAAGAATTTGATCATTTTGGAGTGAGGCCTACTTTGTGTGGGATAGGTAAATAGACCATCGGCAAATGTCACCTGATGTTGTGACGTAAATTATAAAAACCACCCCATTGGTCGACAAAACGTGGTGTGATATACGTTTCATGGGAACACGAAAGCCAAGCGGAGGTGAAAAGGAGCAGCGTTGCTCTGGACTTCAAACGGATAACAACGTGTAAGTGCGCTCCAGTTCATAAGCCTTTGTTTAAATTTTGTGATCTGTTATTGAAGACGTAGATAATGTTGGGCTAAGAGCGAGAGTGTGTGTTGCCGAAATGTAGCTGCAAGTGTGATGGGAACCCTTTCGGAGAAAGGATTTTCTCCAAAAGTGGTTTCCTTAGTTAACATCAACACAGTGGCGTTCTCAGCGTTTGTTAAAAGGGGAACATTAAAGCAAATGTAATAAATTTTAAAGGACAGTGCTTCTAAATTTTAATTAAAAATTTTTATTAATAAACAGTGAAATAATGAACAGTGAAAATAAAATTAAATAAAAGTGTACTTCAAAATTTTAAATTCAAAATTAAATAAAACCGTAAAACAGAAAAAATGTTAATTTAAGTTTTAATAGGATGATGCAAATAAATAAGTGGAAAGTGGAAGATCAAATTTTTTCCGAGTTTCGAAGTGGGGACATAACACTCAACCATTACAACTCATAAGGAACATCCTAGGCGTGGAGACAAAGACTTCGCAGTAGGGACGCCAACAGCCAAGATCAGGGACGCCTTCATTCCAACATGGCCACCCCAGAAACAACGATCTCGAGGGAGAAGAAAGAGTAAACGACCTGGATTTAGGAGTGATCCTGAGTTTAAGGTCAGAGGTTAATTTCTTTCGTTTTCATTTAATTAAAAATTTAATATTGAACATTTTTTGGAGAAAGTTGACATTTTATTAATTTAAATTCAAATAAAATTTCTTTTTAGAGTTGAAGAATTTTCAACAAATAGCTTTGTTTATAGAGTAACTGAGAGGGGTAGCGTTTAGTGAAGGATTACATCTACAAAATGGAGGTCTCCTCCAACCAAGATTACATATATTAAATAAAATTAAAATTGTTATTAGATAAGAAAAAATTGGTGTTTTTTTTTATATAGATAAAGAAATCCAGATATCAGTAGAAATGAAAATTAATTAAAATTATTTGATAAAAGTTAATTAAAATAAAAAGTTCAAAGAAAATTAATTAAAATTATTTAATGAAATTTAATTAAAATTATTTTGGAGTTTAATTAAATCATAGAGGGATTAAAGGGTTGTTAAATTGTGTGACTAGTAAATAAATTGTTACGTTAAGAATTTCAGATAAAACGTAAGGTTTTGGGTCTAATTAGTTTCATAAGCATAAATATTTTCTTTTTTATTGTTGGCAAATCAAATGTTCAAAATATTTATCAAACTAAATGGAGTAAAATTGTTTATTGAAATAATTTCTGTTTTAAGAAAAATATCAATTGTTTACCTTAAAAGGTTACATCGTTTTTTAATATGATTGCTGTTTTTTTTAATATATTAAATAGTTAAAGGGGTAAATGGCTTATTGTTATGACAAATAATTTCATATTATTACTGTTCTTAAATAGAGAAAAATTGCTGATTGAATTAACTTCGAAATTAAAAATATCAATTGTTTAGTTTAAAGGGTTACATTGTTCTTTAATATAATTGCTGTTTTTAAATATGTTAATTAGTTAAAGGGGTAAATGGTTAATTCCTATGATAAATGTTTTCAGATTATTAATTGTTTTGACAGGATGTAAATTGTTTGCAAATGTCACTTGTGTTTTTAAAGTATCAAATATTGAATTAAAAGTAGGTTAAAAAAGTAAGGATCGGTTTGTTCATTTAAAGAATTATGTAATTTTGATTTAAAATATTAAAAGATTAAAGGGAACTTAGCTAAAGTAAAATTTTCCATCTGAAATTAATAATTAAAGATAAAATTTCTCAGAACTTGTAGTACAAAAAAGAATAGACAAAGAAAGATTAAAATAAATGTAGTATTCTGAATTTACAGAGCTAGTAGATGTAAGATGGGTACAAACTGTCGTGTAGTAATAAATTAAAAAGTAAATAAAAAACGTATATTTTACTAACTTGCCAACAAAGCAATAGTGTTATTATTTAAAACAGATTTATTACACACTCCTAAAACTAAAGGGTCATTTCGCCATAAAGATGCCTTCAAAGAACTCATTCCCCGGAAAATACGTACACAAAGGGTTAAATTTCAGCAAGTTAGGTTTTTTATACCACAGAGAGTAACTTGTTCTCTGGCAGATTTTGGCAGGTCATTGCACAGTATTCTAGTTCTGGCTAGGATAGGCCTTGTCGAAATTCTGAGCTTGCGGCGGGGCACAGGTGGGCGCTCCGCTGCAGTATGTATCATGTGTTTCTTAGGTGTGTTTTGTGCCTGCAGTTTGGGTTTGTATTGTTCCTTTGGGTAATGTGTTCATCGAAGTGTGTGTAGAATGACCTACCGGTTTGGCTGACATAATAGCTGGGACACTCGTTACATGTTAATTTGTTAATATCTGACAGATTTATAAATATCTAACTCACCCGCTCTACACTCATAAATCTCATACCGTCAACTCTGTACCTTGCGGGACGCCGCCAGTAGAGGCTTTGCTTCGTAAAAGGAATGATTGTTTCAAAACGAGAGCAAGTAAGCCCTTATATATTCACTTAGTTAAGTATTATTTAATTATAGTTTAATCAGTGAATTCAAGATGATTACACAAGAAAAAACAATATTAGTTAGGCAACAAAAGTAAGAGTGTATTTTCTGTAGAGTGCATCTGGAGAACCAATTTCTAAATGTCTATAGAGGAAAAACGTTCAATGAACATATACACTTTCCTATAGTAGCACTTACGTTTTTGATTATTGAGGACAACCGTTTTGAGAGATTGCCTCAAAGTGTCCTACTTGAGGAAGATGTGTCCCATTGTTGGGGAAGTTGACAATATGGATATATCTCCCGAATAGTCAAAAAATTAAATGCTACAATAGACAAGTGTAACATACTAATGTATGTTCAAGTGCTTTTAGTGAAAAACTATAGCTCAAGGGAAGATGGGACAAATAATATAAAAATAATTGTTTGAAAAAACTGTGATGACATGTGTAAATGTCAAAAGATTTTGAGTACAAATATTTAAAAGCAATAAAATATGCTAAATGAATTTACAAAATACGTAATTATTTCACAACATTTAGTAAAAATAACAACTTTTTGTACATTTAGAAATGTGCCATTGATTAAAGTAGAGGTAACATTAATGAATATAATGTTTTATTGTCATCTTTAGGTATTTGCTACAGTAAATAATTCACAATGTTTATTGAACAATGGTCTGATCTAGTGTGAAATTTGTTTGCTGAAAATTATCAGTAAATAGTGGTCTTTTTACCAAGTGATACCAGAAGTAGAAAACATTTCAATTTGTAATGAGATTTTAGGAACCCTCAAATTAATAATTTATTATACAACCTATACAAACCCTTTGATTTTTGTTCACTTGTGACACTGATAAGTATTAACATTAATTGACACTGATGGTATTAATTGAAATCTGATAAATCTTTATTCCTTGTAATGATATTACATATCTTTTTTACTGTTTCTGTAGTGTTTCATTAAAATTAAATAGCCTTGTTTACCACATTATGTAGCAAAAAATAATAATTTTACTTGGGTATAAATATTTTATTATAACTGAATATAGTACTACTATATTATTTGTTGTTTAAACAATTTGAATTGCACTCTTTTTATGTTTTATTTCCCTAAATATGGTGGTGACTCCATCAGTATTAAAAACTTGAGCAGGTTGTAGAATTTTTTATAAGAGATCCTTTTTTTTACTGTTTCATGAAACAAATCCACTTTATTTCTTTTAAACTGATTTTTTCAAGATACATCCAATCTTTATCTTCTTATCTATATGTGATCTTTTCTAATGCCTGATTTGTTATTAATTAACGAAATAAAATAATTAAATATGTTAACCTTTTGTTGAATAATGTGGTTAGTTTTTATAAATATAGTAATGTGAATAAATAGTAAAAGAATAACATCCCATTCTTTTAGTGTTATAATTTTGTTCTAATTTAATCATATTTTTGTAGTTAGTGTACATAAAAAATATAAAAAAGTATTATTAAAAATGTTTTTATGTAAAGAAATGCTTTATATGATCAGATATGTTACAAATCTACATTTTTAGAAAAATTACTCAATACAGGAAACAGACCTAAACAACAGAGTACACTCCTATTTCATAACCAATGACATCACAGACCTCCCAAGCAAATTTCATCCACAAATAAAAAATAAACACAAATAAATGCACACACATATTAAACAAAGAACAAATAGACACTTCACACAAATAAAGCCACTAGCCCTAACAATCAACGCCCTACCTAAAATAAACAAAAAATAATTACCTATATACCACATTATAAACAACACACCAGCACGTCACACAAACTCACAAAATATTTTGACAAAATCATAAGAAATAGCAATACATTTAAAAATCATACAAGCCTAAAAACAATATAGAATTAACAAAAGAAATAAAAGAAATGATTGAATCACACTTTTCTACACTAGCCTCATTCCACATAACTAACCTTTACACTAATAACCAGTTAAAGAAACACCAATTATTCTAAAACAAATGTTATGTAATAACATACCAATGAACACAACCAAAGAAATATTAACACTAACAGAGCTCATAAATTTCATATAGCTAACGAATTTATATATAACAATAAATAGCCTACTACACACAGAAAAGCCTACTAATATGATTTCCCATTTCAAGAACCCTGTCTAAAATATTCATCAAATCATAATCTTGAACAAAAACACATAATAAATTTTTTAATAAAATATCTCCACAAAATAATGTACTGGCACACAAACGTAGATGAGATCTTAATCTTATTCAAAGGCAATAAAGGCAAATTTACCTTTTACAAATATATAAACAATACAAACAACAACATAAAATTCACACTGGAGATAGAACAGCAAAACACAAGCAAATTCGTAGACCTCTCAATTTAAAAGAAAACAACAGCACATTTAAAATATATATAACAGACATTTACACCCACAACCAGAGACAGAGTTATAGATAAAAATTCCAACCACTATATGCAACACAAACATATTGCTTTCTACTCCATAATCTCATACTAATAAGCATACTTGTGAATAATCGAGACAAAATGAACAAACTCAGCATGATCAAATACATTGCTCATAGAAATAGAGACAAACATAATACACAATAAACAACAGACAAATAACACAACACATGACAGAAAATGAACAATAATTCACAAAAACAAAAGTAAATAACCTTAACATATCATGACACTTAACACAAAAAATAGCTTCATCCTTCTAAAAACTTATGTACAATGTCGCCTTCAAACACATCCAACACAATAAAAACACAAACACATTGCACAATAACATACGATAGAGCAGGGGTAAAAAATCCAATGCAATTACTGACCTAGCTTCTACATAGGTTAGACAGAGAGAGACTTTACCTCATCTTACAAGGTTCACAAAAATACAAGAAGAGATCAAAAACACACAATCCAAATCAAATTTTGTCACACATATACAGACCATGGTACAAACATAGAATAACATTTACATAAATCTAAAAATTCTACACTTCATCGAGAAAAGCAATAAACTAAACAAAACAAAATTTTGAAGTATACAAATACCACAAAAATCAAACACAAAAAACTGAAAGATAAAACACACTCACAATGAAACAGTAATATTAGCACATAATTAACCTCCTTATGAACAACACATCACATAATACCAAAACACCACATTATTATCTGTAACTTAGTATTGAAAAATTCACTGACAAAGTAAGAAACACATCTGATGAAAAACATCAGTAAGTGGTGTATTTTTGCCGATTGTACTCAATAAGTAAATATTAATAAAAAAAACCTCGAGACGTACAACCCAAAAAAGTGCAAGTTTCTTAGTATATATGTAAGTATGGGTGGAGTTACAAGTTGTGTTCTGGGGGGGGGGGGCAAGATTGCCCTGGGGGTATCAAATACAGATCATTTAAAAACTTGTTGAGATTGATCCAAAAACTTATATTATAAGGTACATGTTTTAAATTATTTTTATTATCAGTAAATTAGGGTAAGTAACATTGAACAATATGTTTCTCATAGAATACAAATCAGGAGCTTTTGGGCCTATAGCTTTGCAAAATTTTTAAACTTTTTCGAATTTTGCAATGTTATAAGTCCAAAAATAAGCCTGATTTTGTTTCTATGAGAAAAATAATGTTGAATACCAAACTTCATTTGAAACAATTCCCAAAATTTTATTTTGAGCAACATGACTTGTAAAATTGAAATAAAGTTCATAGTTTTCTTTGAACTCAGTTATATTTAGAAATTAGCTCGCATAAGATCAAAACAACAACTGATACTGCTGAATATATTTCTTGTCAGTACTATTGTTATTTTTATAGTATTTTACTGAGTTCATTGTCAGCTTTTGATTATAAAAAATTATTACACCTGTTGAGATAGTTGAGGAAGGAATTGTCCTTACAGCCCTTGACTTTCCCTATTTATGTAAGGTTTCATAGTAATCAAATTATAATAATATAAATTGAAATCTGAAGCATTTTTTGTTATAAAGTATCTTATATGGATGAGGTACAACTTTCATTTAAAAGGGAAAAGAAATTACTTTATAGACTCCATAGAATATTAAAAGCTATATTTTACCAATGAGTTTTTTGCTAATTCATATTGTAATTTATGTATTTAATACACATATTTTGATTATATTTATAACAAGGTATTTTGGAGGTAATATCCTTGTTTCCGAATCATGAAGTGAACCTTGATCTTTATGCAACACAAAAAAATGTTGCAACTGTAACAACAATTTTACTCATTTTGCTACTTTATGATGAATTTTTTTAGAAAACACTTTATTGTAACTTTTATATGCTAACCAGAAATGTTTAATTGATTAAGAAAGCTGATTAACCAAATTTTAAATATATTTGTTGATTCCATCTTCACATGAGCTTTCACTAAAACACTTGTCAATATTTACAAACTTGTCTATAATAGCACTTAATTATATTTGTTGAGAACGGCTATTTCGGGAGATGTTTCCCATCGTCAACTCAGACCATAACTGATCTCAAGGTTTTCATAGGTTGTTTTTGTAGGATATTATGGTAGTGTGGGTGTACTTTGTGAATATTAGGAGTTATGATGTCAAAAAGTGTGTGTGAGTTATAATGTAATTGTGTATTGAGTATGTGTGTAGGGTGTAGTTTGAAGTGTCTGTATATTTCATATTGTTCGGTTGTGTAGCGCTGGTTATTTCTGTTTTGTTTGTGAAGAATTTGTAGGTTAGATGTTATGTCAATGTAGTCATGTTTTGTGGAGTTGAGATGATTGGCGAAGTTTGATTGGTAATTATTGTTTGTTAGTGCGTTTATATGTTATTGGTAGCGTGTGTAGAAAGACCTCCCTGTATGACCTATGTAAAAACTGACATGAATATCAAGCTAGTTTGTAAACTCCAGCAGCGTTGTAAATGTTGTTGATTTTGTTGTTGGGTTTTAATTGTTTATTGAGAGTGTTGTGTATAGAGGAGGCAATTTCGTAGTTGTATTTTTCTAGTGTGTTGGTTAGATTATGGGTTTTGGATGATCTGTATGGTATTGATAAGTATTTTATGGAATTGTCGTGTTGTGTGTTTGTATTTGGGTTATTGAGTTTGTTTTTTAGGCAGTTGTATAATTTGTCAATCGTTGTGTTGTATCCGTTAATTTCTGTTATATGTTTTATGGTGTTTAACTCTTAGCAGTGTTCTTCTCTGTCTAATGGTGTTTTAAGCAGGCGATATACAGTACCATGGTATTGTAAATGGGTAGTTTATGTTGGGTTGGGTGGTTTGAGGAGATGAGAATGGTAGTATTGGTACAGGTGGGTTTTTGGTATATGTTGAATTTATGTATTTGTAAATTCAAACAAAGAGTCGAGGAACATAAACAGAACACCAACTCAGCATTTTACAATCACATAAAAGAAACAGGACACAAATACACAGACATTTACCATAGCCTAGAAATCTTACACATCAACAAAAAATCACCACATCTCAACACACTAGAACAATATGAAATTTACAGACACACAAAAACACAAAGTACAAACATAATAACTGAAGCCTAATACAAATCACACATACTCTTTGATACTATCGAAAACCTGCCTTTAAAACCTGAAGTGGTGATCCACTTAGCCCAACAACTCCAAGCAGAAGACACTTATGAAGATTGCCACATAGCGATCAAAAACGTTCTGTCCTTACATAAAGTTTTTACAAATTTACAAAATTTAAAGTTTTAATAGCAAGATTCACCGAATGTAATGGACTACAAAATTCAAGAGTTATTTTAAAATTTATTCATTGGATCTGTCAGATGTTTTCTCAAATTTAAAAGTTGAGTTACATATTTTTCAAATTAAAGTTTTTAACATTGCAGCATTGTAGTTCAATGCATGGAGATGTTTTATAGAGAATTTTAAGTTTTCAAATGCAATGAAAAAAACATTGTTCTACCAAAACCGCTCAAGTGTTTTTCAGAGAAAAACAGTCAGTGAAATCTGGCTACACAGTGAAAGATTCTTCTACTTACTGCAGAGGAGGTTCCCTCTGTCTGTGTCCTTATAGTAGCCTTACTCTTATATCTGAGCACTGTAACATCCTTAGGTGACTACATGTACTAATTTATATATATTTTACGTTGTCCATTATTTTTCCGTTGCACTGACTTTATGAAGTTAATATATTACTATTGTAAATACTTTTATCCACCACTATGAGCAATAATTTTACCTTGTGTGATGAGGCACCTTTCGGTCATTTGACCATTGTCGAATCACTGCAATAATTTTACCTTGTGTGATGATGAGGCACCTTTCGGTCATTTGACCATTGTCGAATCACTGCAATAATTTTACCTTGTGTGATGAGGCACCTTTCGGTCATTTGACCATTGTCGAATCATTGAAGAGTGATTCGACAATGGTCAAATGACCGAAAGGCGCCTCATCACACAAGGTAAAATTATTGCACTTAGTGGTGGATAAAAGTGTTTACAATAATATATATATATAAATATAAAATACATTTTCTTGTTTAATAATTTAAAACAACATAGGTTACAATAATTACAATAATGTCTTACAACGAAAAGGTTTGGATATAAATTAATAAATATTCTTGTATTTGAATAACCTATGTTGTTTTAATATATATATATATATATATATATATATATATATATATATATATATATATGTATATATATATATACCATATATACTACAAAACAATAGTATGAGAGAAGGATCTAAAGGAAAATGTATAAATTTAGCTGGGGTAATCTGGATCTGCTAATGCAGGGTTCTCCAGCCTTTTTTACTCAAGGACCACATTGAAAACGTTTGGAGGAAGGGCCGGCCGGCAATATTTCAGGGAGAAAGTATAGCCACCCCCCCCCCCATACACCCAAGACGTTTTTCTAATTAAGAGCTCAGAGGTGGTTTTTGAGATTTTTTTGCTTAGTTCCTTTAAGTTGCTATATTTCCTTACATAACATTGTTGTTGGCTAACTAAAAGTCTTTATGTGATTGTAAATAAAACTGTGACCGAACAAGTATTTATATTTGCTATAAAATAATAATTGTTCTGTAGGAGTTTTCAAGTAGGTCTAATGAAAACACAGGATAATACCAAACCAAATCTTTTCAATTTACTACAAAATGTACTTTATTGAATTTTAAAGAAAACTGGACCATACATGAGTTTACAACATGTGTAAAGCGTATATTAAATAATTATTTTTTAGTGAGACCATTGTATTTGTTTACCACTTAAAATTTCAGCCCATTTAGGATCAAACTTTGTAGTTCCGATCATTAGAATTGATTTCAAATGCTCATCTGACAAGGAAGATCTTTTACACACTTTTTCACACTTTTAGGTAGATCCAGAAACAGAAAAAACACTCGAGCATGGTTTTTAATGTTTTAAAGTTTTCTTCTGGGAGAGAACTGTAAAATGTAAGTAGGTTACTTTTTTGTAGCATTCCTGGAAATCAGTCTTGAGTGAGTCATTGGTTGTTAGCTCGATGACTTCAAGCTGCATTTCTGGAGGCACGTTTTCAATGTTACACTTAAAAGGGTTTTGAAACATCGGTCAAAGTCTTCAAAGTAGTTTTCAAACCCTTGACGTAGTTTAGACATGATTTCTAAAACGTAATCCCTGGGGAAGGTGGCAGTGCTAAGTGCACCTAAGTTCTGAGAAGATTCAAAGTGGTCGAAGGTCATAGATCTTAAATGGTTCTTGAAAAGTATAAGTTTTTATCTAAAAGTTTTGACATGCTAGTATAAGTCACAAATTGAAGAGTTTTCGCCTTGCAGTTTCAAGTTCAAAAAATTAATATGTGCCGTGAGGTCAACAAGAAAAGCCAATTTCCATACAAATACACTGTCAGAAAGTTTAGGTACAAGACGACGCTGTTCAGTCATGAAAATGTCAATCACTTCACGAAGTTCGAAAAACTGCTGAAATACTTTGCCTTTGCTCAACCAGCAAACTTCACAGTGATAGGGAACATCTTGGTAAGCGCTGTCAATTTGAGCAAGAAAATTTTTGAACTGGCGGCATTTGAGGGAACTTGATCTAATGAAATTAACTGTTTTTACAACCACATTCATTACTTCAGCTACACATATGTGTTTACCATACAACACTTGTTGATGGATAATGCAGTGATAAATAGGGGTTGAACACCGCCAGCTGTTTTAACAGAATTGCAAATGTTTCCAACTACTCCAGTTTTTGGACCAGACATATTTTTCCCACCATCAGTAGACACACCTCTCATGCATTTGAAATTGAGGCCAAGATTAGAAATGGTTTCACTTATTTTTGCAAAGATTTTGTCTCCGGTCACACTACTCTCGATAAATTGAAAGTCAGCCAACTCTTCTGTGATTTTAAAATCACTGTTCAGACCACAAACAAATAAAAGAACTTGAGCCGAGTCAGTGACATCAGTTGATTCATCAAAAGCAATTGAGAACCATTCAAAGTCCTTGGATGTGTCTTTAAGCTGATAAACAATGTTATTTCCAAGAACTTCTGTACGGCCCGCTACTGTGTTTGCCGACAAACTAATAGCATTGAACAGTGAATGTTTATCAGGGCAAATTTCTTCCACACTTACCAAAATGCAGTCTTTCACCAACTGGCCATCGGCAAAAAGTTTACCAGTTTTAGCCACAATATGGCTGACTTTGAAACTGGCTTTTACAACAACATCGTTATTGTTGCGATTGCTTGGTAAACATTTGTCTCTGAATTGAAAACGAATTTTTCAAAGAAGCAATTTTGTCCTCTTGTAGTTTGCCTGTTAAATTGGAATGCTTGCTCTTGTGTTTTGTTTCATAATGTCTATGGACATTAAATTCTTTTAAAACAGTGACAGTCTCGTTGCAAATAAGACATAAAGCTTTGTTATTGTTGTCGATCATAAAATAGTAATCAGTTCCCCTTTTAGTAAAAGCATGGCATTCAAAATCAACTTTTCTTTTTTTACAATAAGCCATTGTTATGAAAAGTAAAACAAAAAAATAAAAGACACTGGCCACGGTCACTATGCACTTCACGAAACATTAACCTACACTCGCACTAGTTCTGATTGTAACTGATGCTGCAAAGTCACTGACAAAAAAATTTAGAAAGCAAACAAAGCAATGATGAATCATGGAAGGGCGTGTTGATGCGACAAGGCTATTTTGGTCTTGCCTCAGGTACAGTAGGGGTAAGAACAACAGCGCCGAGCTCTTTGCCCTTACACTTACAGTCTGTGCTGTCCCCTTACTATCGCTCAATGGTTGATCGCTACTTATTTACAGGTAGTTTTTACTTATAGAGAAAAGAAGTGGCAAGTGAATACTGTACTCATATTTAATGGTAAAAGTGCTTAAAATATATATTACCAAATAAATTTTTGTTCAGTATGCTAGCTTTCCCTAGTCCTCGTGGGCTGTAGGTAGAGACCCCTGTGCTAATAAGTTGTAAGAAGTGTGTATCTTTTTTTGATAAGAAAAATTTATGTCTCCCTTTAATTAGAATACAGATATTCTGATTACTGCAGGGGTTCTTTTGTCTATGACAGTTAATAAAACAATTTTGTTAAACTTTATAAATAATAACAGATATAAATTATAAGAGAGATGAACTGATGAAAAAAACAGAAACATACAATTTCTGATCACACTAAGCGATATAAGACACTGATAACAAGATAAGAGCACAGAACAATAGTAGCCACAATATTTTGAGGCAATGAGGGAAGATTGTTGACTATTTTAGAATTGACATAGAATTATTCACTCAAAGTCACTACCCTTACCTGGATGCTTATCCAGGCTACTTGTGGTTTCATTTAAAAACCATCTCAACTCAATATAGTTGTGTAACGAGTGCCCTATGTCTATGTTACTGACGTTCCCAGATAATTCAAATTGTCTGAAATCAAAACAGGGTTAGGGCACATTAATTTCAGATTTCTGCGGTTTCAATATATTATCAATAAATGCAAAATTTTAAAATTAAATATGTATTACAGAAAATTTGACTATTTTGTTTGTACTTGTGAAAATGTATTAATAACATACCCATATACAAGTGCACTTTTTATATTTTTAGTTGCATGTATTGTACTTGAAGTAGTTTAACAACAGAAGAATTTCTAAATTTATAATCAAATAAAACATTATACAAGCATGCAATTAATTAGGATTGATTATACAGTTATACTAGTAACTCACACACACACACAAACATACTGCAACGGCCCTAACAACCACCACATAGATTAAAATTTCGACAAGTATCGCTGACCGAAGTCAGTACTGTTCTAACGCTTGCTAAAATCTACCAAAGTTCCTGTCACTGGACTTTATTTTAAAAAAACCTAACTTGCAGAGATTTAACCCTTTGGCTACTGTTTCCTGGGGAATTAATTCTTTTTAGGCATCCCAGCTTAATGACCTGGGTGTCAGAGTGTATACAAATTTGTTTTAAGAAGTAAATTTCAACTCAATTTGCAAGTTAGTAAAAAACATTGTTTTTTATTTTTATATCAATTTTTGTTTTAGCACAGATTAATCAATTTTACAAAATTTAACTTCTTACAAAAACTACTCCTTTGTTTTACAGAATTTGTAAAGCACAACAAAACTCTTAAAAATGAACTTATTATTTATTGCCTAATGACTTTGCCCTAGCTTAGTTAATTGAATATTTTAATGCCTTTTAACCCTTTGGTTCCAAATGTAAACTTTTGAAAAATATACATAATTTTAGCTTACATTTATATCCTGAAAATCTATGATTTACAGTTAAATTTAAATTATAAAAAAGTACACAAAATTATCCCTGGAAAGAGAAACATATTAACACTTATAATTCCATAAGAAAAATCACCTATGTAAATAAATCGCATTTTACCAGAATGTTTCACCTATTCAAAATAAAAAATTATACCATATATTTTCACATAATAATATTCACAATTTATACAAAATCTATGCATGTTAAAGGTTCCCTGTCCTTCAAAACAAACCCACATGATTAGAAAACAATTTAGCAAAAATTTACTTCCTGATCAATTGACTTCCTTAGCATCAAACATTTTCCCATTATTGATATATAAAAACAAATTATGAAAGAAAAACTCCAAATATTAACATATAACAATTTATAAAGGCAATTCACATATTGAACATTCAAAATCATTATATAAACTTCACGTATTTTGATCAACCAATCTTATTGAGAATATAACCCAAATCGACAACTAATGTCATCAGAAACATTTACCTAATTTTAAACATCATATTAAGATCCTAATATTAACACACCATTTGTAAAATCAGTATTTACATATATAGAAATAATAATTATTTTAATTTATCAATTAATATTGAAAATATACTCTTTGACTGTTGTTTGTTTTCGAACAATGTTTATTTACTTTCTGTAAATCTGAGAATTACTTCACCCACTAATTATTATGTCTTCTGACAATTTTATTATACTAATTTTAATTTGTTAATTTCTTACCAGTTTCCCTTGCAACTTTTTATGCTGGGTTAATTTTGATATATTTCCCTACCCAAAACCAGCTAATATTTTAATTTTTCTATCTTAGTATTCAAACAAACTTAACAGTTCCTTAATCATAATTATGGTAACATAAAACCCTTTGGCATTTATTTATTAATTATGACCCCTTTATTTTTTTAAAAAGAAGCTCATTGTTTATCTATATATATTATTTTTATTTCAGTATACCTTGTGAAGAATCCTTTTAATTAATTTTCTTTAAATTTGTCTTAGTTTACCAATATTTAGGTTTTTATCTATTTTGTGTATATTTAATTTTAATCTCCTATGTCAACAAACCCTAAAAGGAGTTGTTTGCAACATAACTTAATTTTCAAAAACCATTTATTTATATCTCAACCCGTTTGGTCGCCATTTTGGCTTTGCTGACGTCAGCCAAAAAGTGTGCCTCATTTCCCTAGTGTTTCTTCACTTCTAATATAAATAAAGCCATTATCTTTATAACAGAGTTTATTCATTATTTTTTTAAATTTAAAAGGATTATTTGAATCATCATTATCCTCAAAAATAAGTGAATATACAAAGTTATAGATTTGAACGAGAAGAAAGCAAACACCTCTGTTAATTAGAGCTGTTTCCTGGATCCCGCTAGATTCCATATAGCTTGGGCTGTACAGATTTTGTGAAGCTTCTCTCCATGGTCTTCTTTCTTCAGCTTGTTCATTTGTCACGTGTCACCGCAAATTAAAATTTTTAAAAGTTTAAAGTTTTTATCCCTGTTTTTCTAAATGAGTTTCACTAATTTTATTCCCAATTTTAAAACAGTTTCTTGATAACTTGATGTTTACTTTTTTTATTGTTTTCATATTTAACAGTTTTAATCTTAATTGTTTCGAATTTTAATGTTACTATCTTCTAAAAATAATTTACGGTTTATAAGCTTTGGAAACCTCCGTTTTTTTGATCTATTTGAAATGCATCAGATTTTGTTTGAATTTACCCAATTTTAGGGGCCAAAATCCTAAAAAAGGATTGGGAGTTGCACTGTTACATTTTTGCAGCCACCTATTCCCCACACTTAGCACATGATGTTGGAATTTAACACTTTTAAAACATTTAAAAATCGGAGTAAGTTGAAACTTCATCCAGTGTTGACGATACTTCGAGACTCACTGACTACTTTCCCCTCCCCTTCAACCACCCTCTACACTCTCCTTTGTCTCACCTGTTGTCTCTGGTCCAATCAGGATACTTGTTAAAAAGTGACGTAGTATGGTTCGATCCTTGCCCTCAAAATTGCCTGATCCCTACGTCACAGTTTCCGGTGTTGGTAAGTTCTAAATTTTAGTACAAAAATTAATCTGGTCATAAATTTTAAAATTTTGAATTACGGTGGCTTCCGTATTTTTGATGTTCTTCATAATTTTTCTTTTTACACATTTTCAAATGTCGATGAACTTACTACATGAATTTTGACTTTTCTTCTATTTTTCTTGTCGCTAATCTCCTTCAAATCAATAAAAAAAATCCCCCTTTAAAAATAGCTTTACTTTAAAATTTTTTTGAAATAGCTGCTTATGGCACTGTATTTATATTTATATTTATTGTCAAAAATTAAAATGTTATATTTTTTAAATCTAAAATTTCCATTGTAATGCTTAAATTCTTAATTTAAGCCTGTTACAACACACACACACACACACACACACACAGATTCAAGCATTAGGAGTGTCCAAATTTAATTTCCCCTCTCTGATTTAATTTCTTCAAGAAAATATAAGTAAAATTTGTTTATTTATTTTGAAAAAACAACATTTTTTAAATGTTTCAAAAAACGTGTAATTTTTTAATTTGAATAATCTATATGGTGTCGATTTTTATCTCTAGTTGAAACACTATATTTGAGCCAGTAGATAATACTGTAGTTTTAAACAAGCTCTGCTGTTATACACAAGGAAATCTAATTTGTTTGAACAAATAATGTTTAAACGAACTTAAAGCGAGTGAATGTTACATTGTTATCCAGTCCTGACCTGTACGTAAAGTTTCAAGTCTGTAGCTTGTCAATCAAATTTAATTTGTTTAAACAATCTTGTGGACATGGAGCAGAAGAAATACCGGGTAAATATTCAGTTCTGACATATATTTGAAAAAATGCCAACTCTCTAACTCATTAACCAAATTCGATCAGTTTAAACAACTATTGACTGAACAAATGTAGAGACAAGAAACTAAGTGAATATTGTATTGTTATCTAACTCTGATCTATGTTTGAAATTTCCGGTCTCAAGCTCATTGGGTAGTTAGTTTAAACTCTATTGCAAAATTTCACCTTGATGACAGACAGACAGACAGGCAGATTTGACGGAAACCCAACTAATAAAAAAGTGGTGAAATTCAATGATCATACAGGTCTTTATAAAAGACCTTTACAGTACAGAGTAATTGACTTCACAGGTGTCTTTTTTTTAGTATTTTTGCATTTTCTAAACATTTGTATTACTGATTCAAATATCCATCTTTAACAAAATATTTTTTAGAAATAAGATTATTTCAAAAGATATTTTGGTTCAATTTAACCATTTCCAACGTTGTTATTATTTTGTGTTAGATTTAGGGATAATTACATTTCAAGATCATTCAGATAATTTTGATACCGACATTTCTTCAACCCTTTGAGAAATTGACTTTTATTTTAAAACTCAGTTTACAAATTAGGTTTGTATTTCCCCAACAATTGCTCATTGATGAACTAACTGGTATGTATGTTCTTATTGATATTATTTGACAAAAAATAAGGAGAAATTGTTCATACTCTTACTCGATAATTGCTCATTGATGAACTAACTGATATGTTCTTATTGATATTATTTGACAAAAAGTAAGGAGTAATTGTTCATACTCTTACTCGATAATTGCTCATTGATGAACTAACTGATATGTTCTTATTGATATTATATGACAAAAAGTAAGGAGTAATTGTTCATACTCTTACTCGATAATTGCTCATTGATGAACTAACTGATATGTTCTTATTGATATTATTTGACAAAAAGTAAGGAGTAATTGTTCATACTCTTACTCGATAATTGCTCATTGATGAACTAACTGATATGTTCTTATTGATATTATTTGACAAAAAGTAAGGAGTAATTGTTCATACTCTTACTCAATAATTGCTCATTGATGAACTGATATGTTCTTATTGATATTATTTGACAAAAAGTAAGGAGTAATTGTTCATACTCTTACTCGATAATTGCTCATTGATGGACTAACTGGTATGTTCTTATTAATATTATTTGACAAAAAGTACACCTGAACAACAGTCTTGCCTGTGACTCATAGCAATGAACAATTCACTGATCTAGTGAGAAACTTGTCTGTTGAAAAATAACAGTAACTAGTGGTTTTTTGCCAAGTGATATCAATAAGAATGTTTTAAAAAAGCCTCAAGATGTATACAATACAAAAACTGAAGTTTTAACTGGTATGTATTTTCCTTAGAAAATGTAAACGAAAATACTAAAATCATAAAATCTTAAAATGTTTTATAAATAAAAAGTCACAAAATTGATTGAGCAGATTACTGATGTAATCCAGGTGAAATTTAAAATATTTGAAAGTTCGATTCTTATGTTTTGAGCATTGCTACTTAAGTGACAGACAGCAGTGGTGGTAAATGCTTGAAAGGTATGTACCTACTTAAGGTCATTATTAATGCCAGCAAACAAATTACCCCTAGATTACAATGATACAAATACCTCTGGAGTAATATGTTTGAATACTCCTGTGTTAAATAGACATTGAGTAATTTTTAACAAGAAAATAGAAACATTTTCTAAGAACTTCGTATTGGAAAATAAAATAATTGATCTGAATATAGACACAAAAACCAACTTAGACAAGTAATATAATATTAGTTAATTCCATCTGCACGTGAGCTTAGTTTTTACTAAAAAGGAAAGTTTGTAAAATATTTACAAGTGTTTTAGTGAAGTAATATAAATATTTTTAAAACTAAATTTCTATTTAAAGAAACAAAAAAAATGTTATGTTAGTTTCTTTTTATTTTATAATTACAATTAATATAAATATTTATATACATATGTCAGAATAAAAATATTAACTTGCAAAATAGAAAGCGAATTTCCTTGCAATTCTCCATTTCCCTTTCTATATATGGTGTTGGACTATTTCTTTTATTAGTTACTATTTATACGCTTTCATTTTTTTGTCGCATGCGTTGTTTTGTAGTTTCTTTCGCTTTCCTTTCACATTGTCCATTTGTGAAGCAAGGTTGGATAGTGTTAATCTAGTTTGTTTGTTTATTTTACTAAAACATTTGTGAATATTTACAAACTTACCTATAGTAGCATTTAGTTATATTTGTTGAGAATGGCTGTTTTGGGAGATGTGTCCCATTGTCAACTCAGACAAGGGACCCATTGTCAACTGATCTCAAGGTTTTCGTAGGTTAGGTTATTAGGGTGGGGGTGGGATATTATGGTGGTGTGGGTGTACTTTGTGAGTATTAGGAGTTATGATGTCAAAAAGTGTGTGTGCCCTATGACTCCTATTAAGTGCTACTATAGGCAAGTTTGTAAATATTTACAAGTGTTTTAGTCAAAAACTAGTGTCTCACGTGAAGATGGAATCAACAAATATGTTAATTTTATTCTTTTCATTCAGAGCATTATTTATGATATTTTGGGGTAACCATCTACATATTTAAGGTTATACAATGACGTTTTTCATATAAAAACTTTGAGAAGTTCACTTCTAGCTATGGAAAGTTGGGTCAGTCCCAAAAACCGCCAGTTTCGAACATGAAGAACCTCAATTCCAATCTGACCTAGACCCCCAAATTTTTATAGTTTAATTATTGAATAAATATTTGAAAACAAAATTGTCATCCACTATATGTTGAAAAAAATGTATTCGAACTTTATTGGATAAATAAAAACCTATTTCATTAACAATTGGAAATTTGTACAAGATGTATATGAGGAGAGTGTGAGCTAATAGAAGGAACTTAAAAACATTTAAAGGAAATTATTAGTCTTAAATTTTAACACTTAAGATATTATGGAACTCAAAATGTTTCCAATTAATAAGATCTTAATACTTTTATCTTTCTAGTCAAGTAAGTATAAACTATACCCATTCTTGTGTAAAATGTAACTTGTGAAGATTATAGATATCATTGCAAAATCTAATGAACCATAGCTTTAAATGACCCATGCTGGTAACTGCTTGCCAAAACTAAATCCAATTTTAGCAAGTTGGCCAGACTGACTTAACTGAATTGCAAAATTAATTCAGGTTTAATAATTGCTTTGGTTAGCTACGGGAAGTTATCAACCCTATTCCCGTCTCAGGTATATAGCCTAGTAATATTTTATTTCTTTAGATTAGCCAAATGTTATAAGTCAACTAAATCAGCAAAGGATAATGGGTATATCATACATATTTTTTATTAGAGGGTTATGTAAGTATCACCATGTTCTCAGTTCGTATTAGAACTAAATAGTATGGATCTTCATTATGCGTGTAAAGATATTTACATTTTTATAATAATTTTGAAACTTAAAAAGAAAATCCTTGATAAATCACACACACATACACACACATATATACAAAGACACACACACACACACACACACACACACACACACACACATACACACACACACACACACACACACACACACACACACACACACACATATATACAAAGACACACACACACACACACACACACAAACGCATACACACACACACACACATGTGTGTGTGTGTGTGTGTGTGTGTGTGTGTGTGTGTGTCAATCTAAAATCTAAATTTAATAAAGAATCCAACTTAATTAAGATTTATTAAATGAATCTTTGTATTAAATGAACCAGCAAAAACTCCAAAATGTTTTTGTTGTACTAAAAAATGAAGAAATTAATTCTGAAGACAGTTTGATAAAATTGGTGAAACTGTTGTATTGATATTTTCTTGATTACTGCTTAAATGTAGGCTTTAATGTTTTTAAATATTTTGTAGGTTTTTTAAAAACTAGCCTGACTGTTTTGAATTAAAAAAAAAAAAATTAAGTAGTAAATTAACAAAATTATAGTTGTATTTATTTTATCTTTCTATATAGGATATAGTTATCTAAATGCATTTTATAAGCTTTACAGTTGTAATTAATGAACAGGATCAGTGCCATGATTTACAGATCTACTATCAAGTCAACACTTCAAGTTAATTCTTCTTCTTATTATTAATCATCTGTTAGGCCTACTAAGGTTTTAGACAATAAAGTTTTGATTTGTCTTTAAATTTAACTCATCAAGTTTAATAATTTATGAATGTGCAGTGTCTGTAGTTAAAAAACGTTTCAATTTATTTCTTGACAACAATCAACATTTCTTGTAAGTATGCATTTTTTTTTGGTTATTAATAGCCATTAATATTTGAAGGATGTTTCCTTGGTTTTAAACTATAGTATCTAATGTTAATACTGAATTTTAAATATTCATTTGTGATGTTATTTTTACAAAACTATTTAGCTCTTAAATTTAATTGGAAAATGCTAATTCATAGAAAACTTGTTAATAACTTAAATTTGTTTGCACAATTACATTTGACTTTGGGATTTGCATATCCTAATAGCTATTTAAGGTCTTATGGAAAATATATTAAAGAAATTTAAAATTTTGATTGAAGAAAATACTTTATTTTATAAACATTAAGAATTCTAAAATGATATAAAAACCAATATTCTATTCTTCTGTAACCATTCATATTTCTGATTTGTTTCAAGGTTCTGTTGAATTAAGATTTTATTATTACTGTATCTAATAATAATTAATAATAATGCTGCTGAAAAATATCAGTAAATAGTTGTTTTTTGCCAAGTGATACCAATAGTAGTTATTATTCAAATTATATATATCGAATTTAAAATATCATTAACTTAGTGGATTTAGTTAAGTATTTTAACTAACCTATTAAAATATTTAGTACCAAGAAAGTGTCTCAGACTTTATACATTTCTTAAAGGTTTTAGATTTCACTATTTCAAAGTAATAATTTTCAAGTTAATAGTATTTCACACTTAAATAAAGAAATTTATTTGAATTCCTAAATTTCCCTAAGGGTTTTTAGTCTTGATCAGTTGTAAATATTATCAAATTTACTAGGTGAAAATAGTAATATAAATTTGTCTGTTTAATAATAGAAAACTATAATTAAAAAAAAATTAAACACTGACGAAATGTTTAATGTTCTGAAATTTTGTCACTCACCCTTCATATTTTCAGTTACTGTATACTTACCTCTTCAAAATTGTAGAAAAATATTGAACTTGTCTTCCAATATAAGTGTCAGTCATTGTATCATATCTTAGCTTTAACGGCAGTATCAAGTAAAGTACCTGGTGAGGCTGGCAACCTGTCAGTTTGTGCTAACATGTGCTAATATTGGCACTTGGGATTTACTGTTTGTTGGCGAAATGGGATGAGGTGTAAGATAACACTTTTGTTTTGTCTAAAATATAATATTTGACAAAATAACAATCATAATATACCACATATTTATAATATGACAAAAAATGTATCCTTTAGATTTAGAGAAATAGACATTATTAGGTTTGAAGATTTTTTTGTGAAGCAGAACTATTTGCTTGTACTTACAAATTACAAATCTAATTTGTAACATTTTGTAGTGTTTTATTGTCTTTCTTTATAGTTATCATCACCACAATGGTTTCATCAGTTTTTCTTGACATAGTTTAAGACATTTTGTTTTAGAATAATTTTTTTTAGCACAGAATTATACTTTTATTAAATAAAAAGGATTTAGAATTAAAACAGCATAGAATTTGAAGTAAACAACCCAAATTTATACCTATTTAATAATATCTTACTTATAGTATCATTCCGCCTTTGTCTTAATATAGTCACAAATTTCTCTATATTTTTTTTGATAATAATTTTTCATGCTCCTTGAAGAAATATTTTTAGACTTCGTACTATTTAGCTATGTGAAAAACTTATATCTACTGCTTTAACAGAAACTGCTAATATATCTGGCCTATTGGATAGGAATTGTTTGTGTTGTTTCCTATAACACTTACTTGATGGGAAAAGTTAGACGGTAACAGTGTAATTACCATTCAGTTAATGTTGGCTGTTTGATACAAGACAAGTAACATTCATATTTATATTTGGTTAAGTTGGTAGAATTAAGTAGGTTAAGTTGGTGCACGTTATTCACCAGGCGCAACAATCAAGCCACCTTCATCCCCGAGCTAACTATCAACGGAAAGGCACTGAGATTTAACAAAAACCCAAAATTACTGGGAGTTGTTATGGACCCTAAACTTCGCTGGGGTAGTCACGTGAACTATGTCACAGAGAGCTGCTCTTCGAGACTCAATGCTCTAAAAGCGGTTGCAAGTCGTAACTGGGGAGCTGATACGCCAACCTTGAGAATGTTCTACCAAAGTTACATAAGATCTAAAACAACGTACGCCTGCGAAGTCTGGGGATCTGCTGCAAAAACGCATCTAAAGAAGATCGAAGCGATCCAAGCGGCCGCCATTCGACTATGTTTGGGATGTACAAGAACGACTCCTGTGGCAGCCATGGAGACGGAGCTGGATATAGAACCCATTCCTGTCTTTATAGACAGTCAAATATGGTCGAAGTTTCTAACTACAGCTGCTAGAGGCTCAAGTTACCCTCTGCGTGTTATACTCAATACAAAGTGCCGTGTAAAACAATCTTTCTGCCACAAAATCAACTCACTGATGGAATTGATGCCGGGATACACCACCCCTGAACAAATCCCCACGTTCTATGAGGAACCTCCAAATGACTGGCCTGAAATGATTATAAATCTGCAACTACCTCACGGCGGAAACAAGGGAGACCACAGAGAAGTGCTGAAAGCGGAGACTCTTGAAATGATTCGAACCCAGTACGATGGATACATAAAAATTTTTACCGACGGATCCCTGGATAAAGAACTAGGCATTTCTGGAGCAGGGTACTACAACGAGTCGAATGGAGATAGATTTTTCATCCCAGCGAACTCCAGCTCAAGTATGGATGCAGAGCTGCTCGGTATTAACGCCGCATTGTCGGGCTGTCTGGGGATGATGGCCAAGTCAAAGATATGCATCCTTTCGGACTCTAAGTCAGCTCTACAGTCGCTGGCTCATCCCTCCACTGGACCATATTCATTCCGTATAGCAGAAATCAGGAGGTTGATAAAAAAGATCAATTGTGACGGAAACGAAGTCTGCCTTCAATGGATCCCTGCCCATGTCGGTATTCCGGGCAACGAGGAAGCGGATGCAATAGCAAAACAAGCTTCTAGAATGAAGCCCACAAATAAGGAGCAGCACTCCCTACTGCACTGTAAAAATGCCGGGAAAAAGTACTTTAGAGACGCCTGGGCTGCCCGGTGGGAAGCTGAAGCGACTGGACGACACCTGTTCCATTTGCAAAACAAACTTGCGTCGGCCGACAATTACAGAGACATCAAACGTCAAGTCGCGACATTTGCGCCAAGAGCCAGGACGGGACATCTGGTCACGGAAGCTTATTTATACCGGTTTAACCTTGCTGAATCACCTTTGTGCGCTCTTTGTGATGAAGACGAAACCATCGAGCACATTCTTCGGGATTGCACTTACCCCATCCCGGCGTGGGACCACATGAGGGTTGAACTGGAGAAGTGGCAGGACTTCCTCCTGAACAGAGGGCTGTGGAGTTTGGCGTTCCGAATATATAGTGGACATCGGGCTATCGGCTACACCTAGAGCTGGACGCCTGGACTAAGAAGTACAAGTACTTAGTTATGAACTATTTAAGTTGGTAGAATCTTTGGCTATTAGTTATTGGAGTTACCTATACTGCTGTAACAAAATAATTTCCTTATTATTTTAGAACACTAAACAAGTTTAAAAATGTTTAATTTTGTAAACAAAAAGCTTTCAATATTTTTAATTTGTGGGTAAGTTATTGTATGAAAATAAAATAAAAATGTATGTTTATAAGATATGTTTTTAGAGAATATTTAGGCTACAAAAAAAATAATTCATTTTACTCATAAGGATGTAATAATTAGTTGAAAATGAAACAAACTTGGGAAAATCATTTATAATTTTCATACTTGGGATAAACTGCTTTTAAAAAATATAAACAGTAGCATATTAGCATTATACAGTAAAATATAAACATTAGTACAAAATTAAAAACATATATAGTGTATTCCTATTCTTGCATTTTATAACTGCAATATAATGATTTCATTTAAACATTGATTTATTTTCAATATTTACAGAATTATGGATACCTATTACAACAATTTAAAAGAGTAGAATCACAAGTATTAAAAAATACAAATGGATATGTATTCATTGTAAACCCCTATGTGTGTAACTTTGTCTAAATAAATACAAATAAAAACAAAATGTTGAAGCAAACAATTTTAGTTACCAATGCAAAATCATATGTTAAATGGATCAGATATTGTAGATGTAGCTATTAAATTGGGTTAGTTTTGGTTTTTAAATTTTCTCCAATAATGTACCAGGATCATTGCTTTTTACAATTAACATTATTTTTATTTAATTAATAAAGTAATTTTTGTTGTAAGTTAAACATCAAGATAAATTTTAACTATATTTACTCGGCTTATTAGAAAAAAAAAAAATTATATTACCTATCTAAGAAACTGTATTCAGTTTTCCTGTACATATTCATCAAATATATTATAATAATGATAATTAAATTATAGTTATAGCTGTATATATTTCGTTTCAATTGTACTGTATTTTGTTAAGGTCAACTTTTTAGGTTACGTTTATCCCCATAGGTAGCAGCGCAGTGCAGATATTAACTATTGACTGACAATTTATTATCTATATCTATAATGACAAATTAATTAAATGATTAATTAATTATTTTTAAGGGGTCATTTAAAAATAAATGTTTTGAAATCCCTAAATTAAGTATGAAATGCAGACATATCATTAAAACTTTAAAGTGTGTGTAAGTTTTTTATTGTTTATATTTTTGAAGATCTGTGATGAATATTTTTGTTTGTGGGGATAGGTTTATAGGTTTGTGGGGATAGGTGAATGTTTAAACTTCTGTTTTATGTATTAATTGAGATGTCCTTTTATCTTTCATTAAGTTTGCCTTTTTTGACCTTCATAAATTGTATTAGGCCTACAATTGCAATCATTCCATTAAATTTTAAATTTCCATTTTATTGTTTGGGTTATTTTAGCTAATATTGTTTTATAATATTAATAATTGGGTTGTCAGTTTTAAACATAATTTTTAAGTTGGGTTTTTGAAAAGTTTGTGATATGTTTAACTTCAGATCCAATGAGTGTAAATGTATCTTATATTTGGTTTTTTATTTTAGTTGGTGTTTGGTTTGTTATTTTGAGATTTAAATAGATATGTTTCTAATACTTTATGCACAATATTATAACAAATATGTTTCTTATTACACTTTTGCTATTACTTGCGACCAGACTTTTTGTTAACTAAAAGTTGTTAAATTGTTAACTTACACTTGGAGGAAACGTTTTCGTCTTACGACTTCTTCAGCCTCGTATTTTACAAGATTTCGACAAATATGTTTAAAATCCTACACACCAAATGAATGACAACCGTAACACAGATTTAAAAGTATTTTGGAACGTTGCTGCCAAAAGTAAGAGTGTGGATAGTCTTACATGTAATAATAAAAAATCAAACCTTTTAAAAGATAAATCAAATTGAGAACGGATAGATTGTTTTACGTAGTTAATTATTTTTTTACCTGCAGATTATATTAACAAGTACTATTGCTTTTGCATAGATAGCAGCACGAGTATTGTATTTTAACAAAGGCGAGTTCTAGAGGGCCAGATCCGGGTAAAAAACAAAAATTAAATTTTGAGTAAAAATCAGCATTTTTTTAATCAAATGTATGAATTGGGTGATTATTTTTTAAAATTGTAAACTAATTGTGTCTTAAATAGACAATATCCTTATATCCAATTAGTTTTTCAGTACTAATTTACATTTTACTATTTATAAGTTATATTACTCTTAGGCCCTATAATACAAAATAGCAAGAAACCTGCCTATTTGTTTTAGGCATTGATCAACGTTGGTTTCAAGCAATTAGAATATGAAGACTTTATTAAAGCTAAGTATTTCGGTTTCTGAAAATATTTTAAAGTTGCGTTTTATATAGTAAACGTTTTGTTCAAAAGTGTTCCTAAATTATTCTTCGTTATACGAATACATAACTACGAATTATTCGAATTAGTAATAATAATTACGCTATAATTATTCGAATAAATATGCTAATTATTCTTCGCATAACGGAATACATTTGAAATACTTCGATTGGCAAAGAAAACGTTCCAACCTGTAAAGTTTAATTTGTGCCGTGAAATATGCCTGATTATGTTTGGTCTTTTAGTACACTGTTGTAAATTATTTTCTGAGCCAATATACAAAGTAAATTTTTAGTTCAGATATGAATTTGATAATAAAAAAAGAGACAATAAATAATCGTGAAAGTAATACCACTTTACGCTGTTTGGTTCAATAATTTCTCAATATTGGATCCCGTAAAGAGATGAATCATGAAAGATTTTGTATTGAAACTTATAATCTCGTTATATTGTATTGCAGGCTAAAGTAATGATTTTTTTAGTAATAAGGAATCTATAAAGTACAATTCTATACGTAAATCAAACGTTTGGGGAGAAATTGAAAAAAACCAGGACAATTTCGGGAAATATACATTACCTATTACATCTAATTATTTATGTTTGTGTATATAATACCAATACACTAGTATACAGTTCAAATACATTATACTAGGGCTTCCCAAACGTTTTTGCTTGCGGGCACCTCTCACGGAACAATGGGCCTATCTACTGCGGACCCCCCATACTCTTAGATTTATATACATGACACTAAATTTGTAGTTTGTGGTAAAAGTATAGTAAATTAGCGAAGTTAGGGCTTATTATTAGTGCTGGAAGGGAATATCACTATGAAAACAAACACAACATTTACAACTCAATTTTATCTATTTCACAAAAATCAAATTGAACAAAATCGATGGGTAGGTTCAACTATTGTAGGTTAACACAATAAATACAAAAATAATGATTTGAACATAGAGCCAGCTTCATTAATGGGAAGAATGAGGCTGTTTTAATTGGCAAAATTTAGATATATCCGGTTTAATTTATAATGGGCGGAGTTGCATGTCGAGTTCAGCATCTAGACGGTTTCCGTATTTAGCTTTGGTGGTTGTATAGAGAGAAGATAGAGATTCGCATAAGTAAGTTGTGGCAAAGGAAGAAGGACTCTTTACGCTTTTTCAATGAGCGGTTGAAATTTTTGGTTTTCCAGGTGGAGTCATAAATGGAAGTAAGTACTGTATCACACTCGGTATAGTAAAGTCTGAAGTTATGTCTATGGCAAATTCGTATTCACTTGACGATAGATTAGTTGGCTTTTCCAAACTGAAAACGGTTTGGCCACCCATTCTTGTTCTTGCAGTATTGTATCTCGAGAATCTTTGTTTGAATCTGTTCTGAAGAAGAGGTGGAGTGTGTTCTTGTGTTAAATTATTTTTTATATTTAATTAAACGGGATCTTGAGAAAATCACTTTGACTGATGACATTATGTGAGCATCTTCGCAGGTTGGCGAAGTCTCTTTCCCTATAGCCCGAGCGTGATACAGTACTTACTCTTATTTATGGGCCCACCTGGAAAACAACAAATTTCAACCGCTCATTGAAAAAGCGAAAAGGGCTCTTCTTCCTCTTCCCATAGCTTACTTATGCGAATCTGGATTTTCTATCGTTTCAACTACCAAAGCTAGAAGCTGAACTCCACAGTCCACCAAAAATTATACCAGATATTTCTAAACTGTCTCGATCAAAACTTCACTCGTCCCACAATCAAGCAGACTCTATGTTCAAATCATTACATTTGTATTTATTGTGTTCGAACCTACAATAGTTGCAGCTACCTATCGGTTCTGTTCTGTGCAATTTGATTTTTGTGTTACAGATAAAGATGAGTTGTAAACGTTTTCTTAGTGGTATTTTCCTCTAGTACTAATGACAAGGCCTGGCCACGCTAATTTACTTAACTTTTACCACAAACTACAAATTTAGTGTCACATATCTATATCTAAGCGTATCTTGAGTAAGAGCATCCGCAGTAGATATTGTTCCAGGAGAGGAGTCCTCAACATGAATACGATCCAGAATACAAGATCAATTCCTGTGTTCCAGACCAGGGAAGTTTTATGTTTTATTTTAATTAATGTCTGCCTATAATCTAAAGTTCCTTCAATATTTTTCGTAGGCGATAACAGTCTAAACAGACTATTCTCTTTAAAACACATAAAAAATTAATTATAAAAGTAATTTTTGCAATATAAACGACAACTATCAAGGCAATCTACTATGAAAATTCATCTAAGAATGTTATGACACTTTAATCCTTGAACAGCTTTACTACAAAGTATTTCTAAAATAGTGTTTAAAAGATATTTTAACAATATGAACCCGACCTTTATTGTTACTTCGTTCAATATATTTTCTTGCAAATCCTTATATAGTTTTTAGTTTTCTTAAAGTTAAACTAAACTTAGGTTACATTCTTAGTTAGCTGTAGGAAGGAACTTCGTGGGAAGTTATCGACATAAATGCCAATACAAAGTACTGCCCTCGACAAAACAAATTACAGTTTATAAGGAAATTCCATTGAGACACATTTCCTCAATCATGCTTTTGTACTGAAATGCTTTTCCCCAAGGAATGAATATATGGTTTCTAAAAATAAAACATAGAATTTATAAGCTTTAAAGCTATATATTTTTAATTTTTCAAATTGATAATTAATAAAGTAAGCATTTGAAAAAATGTTTTAAGATAGGCCTACGTAAAATTTATGTAGCGATTATGCCGATTATGCAGCGAAACAGCCAGCAAGAAACAAAGCGAGGAAACGTCAATTAAAAAGATTTTCTCATTTCCCGTCTTTTTGTGTCCTTCACGTCTAGGTTTACTGTCAAAAGAGGAAACGTTTTCAATTCCGCTCCTATCTACTTACAGTGGACCGCTTAGCCGAGCTAGATGTTAACTCATTCGTCAGTGCGACCATGCGACCGTGCGACCATGCGACCATGCGACCATGCAACCATGCTACCATGCGACCGTGCGACAGTGCGACCGTGCGACTATGCGACCATGCGACCATGCACCATGCGACCATGCGAATTCCTTTAGGCGAATGACTGCGTGGTAATGAGTTCGACTAAGGGGAGATAAATAAGGATTCGGTCGGGTGATCTAACGAGAAATGGGGTTCAACAATTGGTAGGTACAAAGTTGGCCAGTGACTTACGGCGGGGCTCTGTTGTTTGACCAGTTACTCATTAGGGTGTCTTACGTTAGGGTGACTGTAATGAACGGCCTGAAAAAATAAAGTAATTTTTATGTGATGAACAGCTCCATCAGATAAAGTAATTTTACCAGCCTCGGACCTCATGAACAGCTCCAACAGATAAAGTAATTTTGCCAGCTTCGGATGTGATAAACAGCATCATCAGATAATGTAATTTTTCCAGCCTCGGATGTGATGAACAGTTCCAACAGATAAAGTAATTTTGCCAGCCTCGGATCTGATGAACAGCTCCATCAAATAAAGTAATTTTGCCAGCCTCGGATCTGATGAACTGCTCCATCAGATAAAGTAATTTTGCCAGCTGAGGATTTGATGAACAGCTCCAACAGATTAAGTAATTTCGCCAGCCTTGGATGCGATAAACAGCTCCAACAGATGAAGTAATTTTGCCAGCCTCGGATCTGATGAACAGCTCCATCAAATAAAGTAATTTTGCCAGCCTCGGATCTGATGAACTGCTCCATCAGATAAAGTAATTTTGCCAGCCTCGGATCTGATGAAGAGCTCCAGCAGACATGAGAGTAGCGTTGCTATGGCACGTGATTCTCTCTTAAACTCATAAAACTTACTTACTTACTAACCAACGCCCACTCTTGGTTGTTGGGCCATTTGGTGGCGCGCTGACCAGTAGAGGCGAGAAATCTCTTCTTCCTTCGTGTCGTTCAGGGGTCTATGGTCCAGAGCTGTACATGACTGGAGGTGCTCAGCTGTCATGTCCTCCCCGCTGTCACAAAGGGTGCACCTGGGAGACGAGAAGACGTGTATTTTGTTTAGGTGTGCAGTTAGGTAGTCGTGTCGAGTTGTGAGTCTAAAAAGTGCAACCCCGTCCCGTCGGGGTAACATGTTGTTAATTGGCTCGTTTTCGACAAGAGTAGCCCAACGTTTATTAAGAGATGCTTCCCTTAAGTAGGCTTGAGTGCTCCTCTTTATTGCAGCATTTATTTGTATTTTTATGGAGGGGAGTGAAGTTGCTACGCTCGGCTGTGGGAACGTTGTTCCTTTTTTTGCCAATGAGTCGGCTAATTCATTACCTCTTATATCCACGTGGCTGGGGATCCATTGTAATTCAATTTTCCATCCAATATTCATTAGTTTTGACAAATTTTGATATTTTCAAAGTATTTTCATATTTATTTTTAAAGATTCTGTGAAGAAATTGCAATAAAAAACTTCTCTAATATGAAACTAAATCATGTAGTATGCATTCTTGTTTGATGCCTATGGAAAAAGAGTTGAATTTTTCATAAATAATTAAAATATTACTAAGCAAAAAATAATATGAGTCTACTAAACAGAATTTAAATAAAAATATATTTAATTTAGTTCCAAAAACTCTCCATCTTATGATATATAAAACCTGTCATATTTGTTTGAGTTATCACTAGAAGTAAAATATATAATTTTTATTAAGATAAAATAAATGAGGCTCTAAAGAAACTATTTCGGTATTGTTGTATAAATCTCGAAAGGAGAGTCGCGGACTACCTACAGTTACTGAGAGTTTTTGTTACCGGCATTATCACAGAGAACTACTTAACCCGTATTTATAGCAGAAATACACTTAATACACCCATAAACATACTCAACGTATTGTAACGTTCAAGCCCTTTTTACCTCAGGGTAAGTGTTACTTATTTGAATATGTTATAATTAATTGTTAATTACCAACATAATTAATTTTACTTACCATGGGCTCTAGTTCTCCGTTACAGCACAGGCATAATAATGTCTCTCTGTAAACGGTCTTCTAATCTTTGAAGGTAGAACTAGGTTACTTGTGAAATAAGAATTTAAAGTTTTAAAATACAAATTTAAACAACTTATTAATAAATGACAAATTACAAAAGAACAAATGGCACCAATGTGTCGAGTAATTAACTTTTAATTACTGCTAACTATTCCATACATATTTTAATTACTCGTTAACTTTTCAAATTTATATATATCGAGAAGGTAGTAACTTAAGTTTTTCCAATTTAATTTTAGAAGTGAATATTCAAAAGACAATTTCTACCGTTCATGTGTTAACCGTTTATCAATTAAAATTCAAGTTAGTTAACATTAAAATACACATTTTCTTTATTATTATCTAAAAAGTACCTAGTTGTGCACATTACGTGTAAAACACTATAACACATACCATTAAATATTGCCCATGGCTTTTGTACACTAATCACTGCACATCGCTCCTGGAATCAGCGCTCTTATACAAAAATGATATAAACTTTTACTTATTGGAAACACATAAATAATCGCTTCTGACTTCTTCTTTTGTTGCGTTAATAAAATTTGGTACCGGCCTTGACATCTTAAATTTTGAATACTGGAAGCTTATAAATTTCTAAGTTATGTCCGAAAGTGCCATCTCGTCCGTCTCGTTCGAAGACTTTTGGAGAAGTAGGGTCGTTGCAAAGACGCGCTAACTGAAATTTTCAAACAAACTCCCACCCTTATTTATATATATGAATATTCTGATTGGTTCAAAAGTATCGCCTCATGCTTACGTCACATGGCGTGATGTAGTTAATTGCCTTAAGTTACTAACTCGTACGATATTTTTCTATTTCGCTCGCTAGGAGCGCTTACTACCTACGCTAGCTTCACAATGTGCACCAAGAAAACAAAAATTTTCTTTTATATTGGGACGATATAATTATTAAATAAAAATTAAATATATAAATGAATTTATATGTAACACCTTAATTTTAAGAGTGTTACAGTATTACCTTATTAACATTATATTATCAGGGGGAATAAGCAGTAGACAGTTCTCTTTGACCCCGGTAGAGAGCAGGTCTGCTTCAAGTGTATGACTCTTCATACGTGAGCTATAAGCCTTCCTTGTATCCCTCACCAGGAATTTTTATATACTCACTTTACTTAACTATGTTCAAAATCACTTCCAAGAAGTAATGGCTGTCCAATGGCTTTCAATGAAAAAAAAATGTTTTTGTACCTTAACAGGTAACATTTTTTTACCAATAAATGTAGAAGCCTCTGCGTGTGCGGGTGGGCCTACATATTTGCTAAATACTATTTTTAACAAGTAATACTATATTTTAGATGATTTAGCATAGCAGAATAAAGTTTCAGGGCCTATATAGTTGTTCTTCTAGGAGATAAGTCGATTTTCTTAAAACAAAATGTTCTTAAATTTTTTAAATACTTTAAAAAATATTTTAAAGTTTTAAATATTTTTCAAAAAATATAACTAGGAATAAGCAACATTACGGATATCTTGAATCCTATTACTTTAACAGTTTTGCTAGTATAATCTCATATGTCTGAGCCTTCAATATCCGCAAACAGTTTGTTAATTCTGAATGTTAACCTTCATTTAACCTTCATACATCACGACTACACTAATCGTTCCACTTCATCGTGGCATATCCAAGAGGCATGTATAGTAACGTCTCTTTTTTAATTGTTAGCCGTGAAAACGTCTGTCAGCGTAGTGTTACAATGAAATCATTTTCTACTCTATTCCATCTATAATGTTTCATAAACCTCAGGTGAAAACTAAAGATTTCATAAACAATATAAAGAAGTACGAAAGTTGATTTAAGGAATGGCAAACACGCATTTCCATTGACGTCTTGCATGACTGTTGTATGGAAGTAATATTTAATGCTCGTCCTCCTATAATACGATTTTTAACGGGAAACTCGAACATTTTAAACATATTTTTCCCCGTGGTGACCTTCTTTTATCACGACTTAGGTTATTTATTAGTTTTTTTCAAATCTTCGTTTCGAAATAACCTTTCTTTGTTGCATAGTATAATTAAAATTAGAAATATATTTTTATCAAAAAGGGTCAATGAAAGACCGGAGGAGTGATCGTTTATATAATAAACGTTGAAGGTTTTCTTTTTGTATTTATTATTATAGATGTAAACCCGGGAGAGTTGCCGCATCCGGGATAGACTGCGCAACCCCCTAGTTTTGACAAATGTCAACAGAATGTGTAGCGACGCTCACTGTAGACGCACAGTAGTCTTTAAAGAATAAGTGAAGTGGTTTTGTTTCAGTTGCGCCGATTTTACACCTCTTTTAGTGCTTTTACTGAGGCAAGTCTGTTGTTTAGGCTTCAAAGTTATTTCACTTCAAACTACATTCGCAACTATCGTTAAATCACTGGATTAAGATCATTGTTTGAGCTTTGCAGCCATAATAAGTTTTGTTCCGAATGTTTTTCGACTAGTTCCGCTATCTTGACAGTCAAATCCAAGGACCTGTTAAATGTGGCGTCTCTCCCATACAGAATGGGAGAGTCGCCGCAGATAATTTCGGTATGCATGCTGCAATTTTCTATTATGGGATAATTGCCACACGTAGTAAATAATGATTTTAGTTGATCTATAAAGTATTTTTGTTTGTTTCAAATCTATTGTTTCTCGTGTGTATTCTATAGATACTTTAAAGCGTGGGAAAAAGCTGCCTCTGTAGGGAATAGTACAAGTGGTTTTCAGGGTTGTTTGAAATAAAGGTTTCAGGGCCACGGGGATCTCTCCCCTAAACTGAAATGCTCTCCCAGACTACTTGTTCTCCATATCGGATAACTTGGAACTTGTTCAAACCCTACCGGAGACTAGATCTGTCCAATCCTACCGAGAGACTACTGGTATGCCTGCATCGTCTTACACCTGTCTTGCTGCAAAGACAGAATTCTGATCAAGAGAAAAGTCCATCAAAATTTTTAACAAAAACCTTTCTGTCTCAAAACTAAAGGATTGAAATTCAAGAAAACATGTTAGTAAAGACGCAGTTATTTTGACTTCTGTAAACTTGATTATATTTTTGTAAATTATCTTGTGAGATTAATTCTAGCCTACCTACTCGATCATATTCGGTAAGTTATATTATTTATTTGTCTCTAAATATGTGTAATCACTTTATATTTTATGTATTGAAACGTTTTCACAAATTAGAGACATGGTTTATCAGTTTTAGTGTGTTTTTGAAATGCGGGGTGTCACCCTTACAGGTGCGGCGTACCACTCTTAGCATGCGGGTTAGACGCCGCGAGGTAGTGGTTTACAAAACAAATTCCGCCATTCAAGCGGTATAAGATTAAGGCGTGAGATTTTGTTAATACTTCAGACATGTAGCGTCAGTACATGGCATACTTAGTTTTATTTTGTCTGTATCATGGGACTCAGAATCTAAATATTTAAGTGCGTCATGTCTCTGATTTACCCTATATCATAAAAGAAATAATTTTTATTCCATGTGTCCAAAATTTCATCAACTTTCATTCACAGTAGCATCAAGAGCTATTTAACTCGTTGAGTTAATTAGAGAATTAGTACTCACTTACCTTATGGTTGTTGTCATGCGCATTAGATTTTGGTGACATAGTCCTCTTTTCTTCTGTTTTGTAGTAGAATTAAAATTTAAAAAGATATTTCGTCGGGAGGGCACCACAATTAACGAAGCACAACAATATTAAAATACGCAATTAATACCGTTGTACATATTAGTTTGAAAAGAAACTTATTTGATCAATGTGTAATATCAGTAATGGTCAATAAGGATGGAGACGCGATTTATAAACAAGGCAAAAGCTTCGAAACTGTATGAGAGGAAAGCCGTATGAAACTTTCTGCTGTGGGAGTGACTTCGCAATTCCGAATCAGGAACGAAAATCAGCCGAAGAGCACAGTTATCATAGGTGTTGTGATGTGCAAGGCTAAAATATAACGGAACTGGGTAAAATAGATGTCCTGAATGAACGTTCTCTAAGAGGGTCATCAAGGTCATTTTCCCATTGCATCCTCTTGGAAGAGGAATGATAAGGAAGTGTAAATAGTAGCCGAAGAGCACAGTTATCATAGGTGTTGTGATGTGCAAGGCTAAAATATAACGGAACTGGGCAAAATAGATGTCCTGAATGAATGTTCTTTAAGAGGGTCATCAAGGTCATCTTTCAATTGCATCCTCTTGGAAGATGAATGATAAGAAAGTGTAAATAGCAGCCGAAGAGCACAGTTATCATAGGTGTTGTGATGTGCAAGGCTAAAATATAATGGGACTGGGCAAGATAGATGTCCTGAATGAAAGTTCTCTAAGAGGGTCATCAAGGTCATCCTCCCATTGCATCCTCTTGGAAGAGGAATTATAAGAAAGTGTAAATAGCAGCCGAAAGGCACAGTTATCATAGGTGTTATGGTGTGCAAGGCTAAAATATAATGGGACTGGGCAAGATAGATGTCCTGAATTAATGTTCTCTAAGAGGGTCATCAAGGTCATCCTCCCATTGCATCCTCTTGGAAGAGGCATGATAAGAAAGTGTAAATAGAATTAGTAAGTACTACCAAAAGAGAATAATGATTCCCTGGCACTGGAAATAGGGGGGAAATGTTGATACAACGTGTAAATAATTTACATTACCGTATAATGGAGGTAGTACTATTATATTTTAGTAACGGAAGTTTATTAAAAAAAAAACATAATAAAATCAAAAAAATTATATACCTGTACTACATAATAAACCACATAGCCTACTCTTACAAATTAAACGTTTCCGTAGAAATAGGTAGATTACGATGGTTATTGATTTTCCGTGATTGTAACGGGTGGTTGGTTGACACTTCTCTTTGCTTTCTCTCTAGAAAGCGAGTGTTCTTTCTGCAATCAAGCTACGCTACCCGTGTTAGTCACGTTTCTCCCCCACCTCTAGTTCTGTGAAAGAAACAGTATAAACCATATCTTTATTCCACCCATTCTGCCTTATCCCCTCTTCCTAACCCGTGGTGTTGCGGGTAGAAATTTGCCTAAGAGGAAAATAACATGAGCATCCTCCACACATGCAACAAAGCCAATAAATTAAACACACTAGAACAGTATGAAATATATAGACATAGCAACACACATAAAAATGACATCCTAAATGAACAAACACGGCACAGATCACACATACTATTCGATCACATCACTTCTAAGTTTAAAAAAAAGTGGTATTGAGGAAGTACAACTGCAGCATTCCTAGTGGCAAAAATACGAGACTGAAGAAGTCGTAAAGCGAAAACGTTTCCTCCAAGTGTAAGTTAACAATTTAACAACTTTTAGTTAACAAAAAGTCTGGTCGCAAGTAATAACAAAAGTGTAATAAGTAATTAACAACCAGCTGGTGATGAACAGCAACAAGATTTCGACATTATACATATTATTTTGAAACTGAAAATTATTTGCCACTAGTGTGACTAACGACTTTGATTTAGTGAACTCTTAATTTCTACTAAGTTTGCAGTTTATTCTCATGTGTGTTTATTCTTGAAAATTTTGTTCATTGGTGTTTCTTACCCTGGTGGAGACAAACGAGTTGACAACTACATTTTCCGGAGTTCATTTCACTCACCGTTAAAACAACAAATGTGTCGTAATGGCAGTCATATACAAAGTCCTAATGGTTGTCAAGCAATTTCTCTGACGGTTATGACTTCATTATTTCTTAACTTATTACATCCTTCGTTGTAATCGTTCCATTTAGAGGTTACTTGTGAACCATATCGTTAGCGCTTGCTCGTTAAACCTGAAACGTCATAAGTCGTTGTCAAAGGAAACGTCAGCGAAAGGTTTGAATGAAGGAGACGATGATTTGTGTTACGCAGAAGTGCATTGAATACATTGTGTCTGTGCGCTCACTGCGCATTTGTACAGAGATTTAGGGTCTCACGAGCGGTGTTTATGTCCTCCTACGACCAAGTCTCGAGTCTGAGGGTCCGGCCCATAGCTAAGGCCAACCGAGAGTGGATCGAACTGATTAGACGGAGTATTGTTACTGAACACAGACCGTTCGGAAGTTTCTACTGGTCTCGAGTAGTTCTGGAAAATCGGTTGAAAGTTTAGTGTCTGGTTGGAGTTCATCTCGTCGTAGGAGCGGTCTGGTTATCTGTCCAGGTCTTACAGTAAGGTGTCAAGACATTTGCATATTGGTACCATGGGTTGTGGCACCAAGCCCCTCCCCTTCTATACTCTGATTTAAAGTAGAATAGGAATGGGTCTGTGGCAGGGTAGGGATGCGGTGTTGTCAGTTCGAACGCTGTGACAGTCAATCCACCACTACCAGCAACTAATACCTTCAAGAGTAGCTAGTAGGTAAAATCATTCAATAACTTAGATTTTTTTCACATTTCCCCCCCAATAAGTCATATTTTTTATTCCGAATTTCTAATCCTTTCTATTAGAACTGCCTTCATTATTAAAACAACTGTTTTTCTGTATAATAAGACGTGAAGTATCTTTCATAAATACCACTTAATTATTAACCGTAGTTAATTCGGTAATTGAAAAAAGTATGAAATTAATAATGTATAACATGCAACAATTATTTAATTACTATCTTATATAGTAAAATGTTCTTCATGCATATAGGTTAGAACTTTGAAATTATTGAAGACAAATTATTACAAAGAAAAATTTAGTTTGACAGTAATACGATGAGTATTTCACTTTCACACTCGTAAACAAATTTAATCCACTTATACACAAAATTACGTACTAAATATATATATATATATATATATATATATATATATATATATATATATATATATATATATATATATATTCACCCTTAAATATCTACATAAAATGAAAAATTTATTATATAGATATACATAATGGTATTAAATAAATAATGAGTATATATATATATATATATATATATATATATATATATATATATATATATATATAACTAACATACGGATAAACGATAAATGTCAATAAAAGAGAATGAATTGACTAATAAAAATAAGAGACAATAACCAAAATGCATGGACTTCCGAACGAGTAGTCTGTCATAATAATGTAAACATAGTATTGCGCTGTGAAACACATGACACAAGGAAATAAGCGATATAAAATGTTTTTTAAAGTAAATTTATACTTAAATTAACAAAGAAAAATTTTATTTTAGTTTTCATTTATTTTATAATTACAATTAAAATAAATATGTATATACATATGTCAGATTAAGAATATTAAGTGGCAAAATAGAAAGCGAAGATTTTTGGAAGTTTCCATTTTTTTTTCATGTATGGTATTAAACTATTATTTTAATTTGTTGATATTTATACGCTTTTTTCGTCGCTTGCGTTGTGCTGTAGTTTCTTTTAGCTTTCCTTTCGCATTGTCCGTTTGTAAAGCAAGGTTTGATTACGTTAATCCAGTTCGTTTGTTAATTTTATTCTTTTCCTTCATTTTTAATCCTAAAGCATTATTTATGATATTGTGTGGTAACCATGGCAACAATTTAAGGATGTAAAATTGAGGGTTTTCGAATAGATCTTTGAATCGTTAATTTTTATGTGAAAAGTTGGCTCAGTGCTAAAAAGCTCTAGACTTTGACGGACATAAAATTCACAGTTCGAAATCGACATAGACTCCCAAAATTTGGTAATTGAATTATTGAATAAATATTTGAAAATACTTTATTAAAATCAATTGTCTTCAACTATAGGTTTAGAAAAGTTCACTTGACATTAATTGGATGAATAAAAACGTATTTTATCAAAGTAAAAAAATGTGTACAAGATATATATATATATATATATATATATATATATATATATATATATATATATATATATGTGTGTGTGTGTGTGTGTGTGTGCGTGCGTGCGTGTGTGTGTGTATGTGTGTGTGTGTGTGTGTGTGTGTGTGTGTGTGTGTGTATGTGTGTGTGTGTGTGTGTGTGTGTGTGTGTGTGTGTGTGTGTGTGTGTGTGTGTGTGTGAGTGTGTGTGTGTGTGCGTACATATATATAAACATATATATAAAGAGAGTATGAGGTGATAGAAAGAATTTAAAAACATTCCGAGTTAACTGTCTATATAGATCGTGACAGTAAAGTCTTCAAAAAGACTGTTGAAGGGAAGCAAAACTGAAATTGCAGAACGAAGCAAGCTACACCACTAGTAAATCACTACCTCACAGTTACCATGTCACTGAGCGACGAACGGAAGTTTAAAGTCGAATAGGCAACAAGGTTCACCCACGCAGCAAGATATGAATTTCCTATTCGCTCAGAAAACTGTAATCCCCACTCCATCTGTTCGATTTCACTTACGTAGAATCCTATTCTGTTTTCAATGAAACTATAGGGCTGAACGCTAGTAACCCCCGGGCGGGAGTCACGAGTTTGAGGTTGGATTCGTAAGGGAAACGGTTTCATTCGCTAGACTGGAGATTCTTCATATGAAGGATTTATCTTCGTGTTGTTTAGTAATGATGAGAGTCGTAACAGCCAGATACTCCTTGTCATCAATTTTATTTGTAGTCTTTCTTTCTTCTTACACTTTCCGCATAACACACTGCTGAAATAGTACATTAGTGTGAAGAACATTCAACCCACTTAGATTTTAAACAATGCTTTATGGTAAAGTGAGATTTTATCAAGTGGAGTCATTAGCGCAACCAAAATTCCTTTTTGGGAGGTATTGGCAATCCATGAGGCGCTAGGGTCTTATTTATACTTCTAAGGTAAAATGGTTAAATAAATGCTATTTAGGCCATTAAATAGCTTAAAATTAAAAAAGCTAACAAGGAGTTTTACAGAGAATTAAATGTTAAAATTTTAAATACATTACAAATCTAAAGAATATTTAATGAACATTGAATTTCGGTACGTGTACAGGGTGATTTTGAAAATCAGGATAAAGGTTTGCAGGAGATATCAAGTGCCTAATGCCAACTTTAAATGTTGAAAAAATACAATTCTACAATGAAATAACGTGTGGACAAGAGTTTTTTTTTGAGTGTTCGTTCAGACTTGTTCTGTTATAGAAATTTTCTCATAGAAATGCTAGTATTTCTCCAAAATGCGGCCATTGCAATCGAAGCTACACACATTGACATTTTTACGGATTTTGAAAACTCATTTTAATAACTCTGCTAAGTTGTTTTGTACATATATCTTAAAATTAAAATAAATTTCATTTTATTAGAGTTCAAAACTAATTTGAAGTTTGTTACAAAACTGGATGTTTAATAAGTATTTTTGTAACCGCTAAGGAAAAAACTTGACCCTCTAACGACCCCTCTCTGTACCCCTGAAAGGGATCATAAGTCAAAATTGTATTCGAATATATTTAGAATAAAGTGGAGCTTTTATAGTTTATTTGTATAACTAGAAAACTAATAATTACTGAACAAACCATTTTTCTAGTAGACAAAAGTGAAAATAACGCTTCTGGGAGGGCGAGCTCCAAACCCTTCTCACTGTTTTCCCGAGATGGACCGAAAGTCAGAATTTTTCGAACCCATGAAAGCTTTTTAGTATAATCTGTGTTACTCTGGTTTTTAGGACGTCCATATAATTAGAAGACTAAAAACTACTAAAAAAAAATTGTAATTGCTTACTACTCATTGTAAATATTTTCACTATGTCGAGCATGAGTTTGTCAAAAGTGCAATTTTAATTGTTTTCAAGTTTTAAGGAAAAAACATTTTGCAGGCAATGCTATAAAAATTATAGTTTTATTATATATATATATATATATATATATATATATATATATATATATATATATATATATATATATTAGAACATTTTTTTAATATTTTAATGCTAGACACATATGCTACTGCATTTGAATGTAATTATTTTAATTCGATTACTTGTATTCCAAGGTACGTTTACATTTACCGGTGTAAAAGATTTTATTCACCAAAAGTTAGTAAATTCCACGACAAACCAAGATGGCTAGAAGGCCTGGTTTAATTGCCGCTAAGAAAACGTTTTCTTTACCACACTCATTAATTTAAATATACTTCAAAAGGTTTTCGAGATTTGTAATCAGTGTTGTGGCCTTTCCTCCAATGTCCCAGAAAACGTAGGCCCTACTCAATATTTCCGCAACGTAGTCTTCAATAAGCGTCAAACGATGGCAGAATTATTCCTTTCAGTCGCCGGCTGCATAAACGATGGCGAATAAAAAGGAGAATCCAGGTTGGAATATTAAGTTCCTTTAGTACCCTTTGAGCAACGGGACGCCTTGATTCACTCCTGTAAATTGAAAGGGACGCTGCGAAATATTTTCCAGCTGAAAGCATTCAAAAGAACTCTAATTTATGCCTGGAATAAAGGTTAGATTGGACCCATAATGTATGGCGGTGTTGGGCAATATAAAACTGTCTCCTTTTATTGCGCTTAGCATTAATTTTGTGTTGTAAAGGTAGACTATTCATTCAGAATAAAATAATTTTGGGCATTCCGTTCATTTTTCAATGCAGCGTTTTATTCAAAAAGGAATTTCTGATTGTTTATAAAATTGGAGAAAAATGTTGATAAATATCAATACCAAAATTACTAAATAAGGTTTTTATATATAGACCTATTATTTTATACTAAATAAGGTTAAAAACCTCTCTTTAACCTCTGTAGAGAGCAATGTAGTAGGGTGTCTTTACCTCATGTTATACGAGACCCTATCCAAACTGAAAATAATGTTTCTTTACTATCAGAACCAGGGGATTACTATGTCCCTACCTCAATTTCTCGTACCTTCGCATACCCTCCTCATACCTTGGACAAAGAAGAATACAACCTCGTATGTCCTCGACAGAGAGCAAGTCTACTTCAGATAAGAGACCCAGCCTCAATCAACCTTTAATTACCCTTACTTTCAAGACCTGAGGATCATGTTCTACTTTTATTCCTCACATCCTTTCTACTATATCTTCCCTATACCTTGGACAAAGAAGATGGCATCTTATCTTCCCTATACATTGGACAAAGAAGATGGCATCTTATCTTCCCTATACCTTGGACAAAGAAGATGGCATCTTATCTTCCCTATACCTTGGACAAAGAAGATGGCATCTTATCTTCCCTATACCTTGGACAAAGAAGATGGCATCTTATCTTCCCTATACCTTGGACAAAGAAGATGGCATCTTATCTTCCCTATACCTTTGACAAAGAAGATGGCATCTTATCTTCCCTATACCTTGGACAAAGAAGATGGCATCTTATCTTCCCTATACCTTGGACAAAGAAGATGGCATCTTATCTTCCCTATACCTTGGACAAAGAAGATGGCATCTTATCTTCCCTATACCTTGGACAAAGAAGATGGCTTCTTATCTTCCCTATACCTTGGACAAAGGAGATGGCATCTTATCTTCCCTATACCTTGGACAAAGGAGATGGCATCTTATCTTCCCTATACCTTGGACAAAGAAGATGGCATCTTATCTTCCCTATACCTTGGACAAAGAAGATGGCATCTTATCTTCCCTATACCTTGGACAAAGAAGATGGCATCTTATCTTCCCGTTGGAAAGCTAATTTAGATAAAAGGCCCAGACCAAGCTAACTTTATATATTATTAATTCCAAAACCTACCTATATAAAGTATAATCATTATGTTCCTAGCTTTATTCTACACATTCTCCCTACTTTACCAGTCCTATGAAAGTTGCTTGATGTAACTATAACTTAAACAAATTGGAAGGCGCTTTCTTAAGACCTCGATAGGAAGCAAGTGTACTTCAGATAAGAGATCATGTCAAAGCTAACCTTAAATTTCTTTAATTTCAAAACCGGGCAATCATTATGTCCCTAACCTTCAATCCAAATGTTTTTCTTACTGTATCTTCCTTAAACTTTAAACAAAGGAGGTGACACCTGCTTATGTTCCCGATAGAAAGTGAGAGTACTTTAGGTAAGATCCTTTCTAAGCCAACCATAAATATCCCTTACTTACAAAATCAAGAGATTCTTTCCCTATATTCATTCCACATATCATCCATATTCTGTTTATCTTGGACATATTGAAAGGCACCTTCTTATCTACCCGATAGGAAGCAATTGTGCTTCAGATAAGAAACCTAGCCTGAATTAGCTTTAAATTTCCCTTATTCCAGACGAGGGGATCATGACCTACCTTTATTCTACCTAACTTTCCTACTATACCTTTTTTATACCTTAGGCAAAGGAGATGCCACTTCCTTAAGCCCCCGTTAGAAAGTAACTTAAATGTACTTCAAATTAGAGATCTTACTGAAGCTAACCTTAATTTTTGTTTACTTTATAACCAAGGGATCATTATCTCTTTACTTTCCATTCTACATAGCCTGCCTTATCTTATCTTTTCCTATTCATTACACCTTGGACAAAAAAAGAAACATTCCTGGAACTCCGAATGAGATTAGTTCTAATTAACATATGTTACTGCGATATGTATGTTATCATTATTTCCTATATACTAAACCAGTAAGTTCTTGCCTTTATTCTACTAAATTCTATCTGTATGTATAAGTATTTCTTTATCGTTCGTTAGGGACAGTAGACAAATTGATTGAATGAACTCTGTGAAAACTTTATCTTTAAGATTTTCGGGAATAATGATTCTTTCCAAAACCTAAATGTTGTAATAGTAAAATTACTTTTCTAAAAAAGACGGCGTTACACGATTATTTAGTAAAGCAATGTTATTAACTATTAAATTTCGCTTAAATCCATTAAGCAAAACAGGAAAACGTTTTGCGTAAAACAAAATTCCTGTCTTGCCTGCTTCCTTTGAGTATTTATTTTTCTATATATAATATCTCTGAAAAAGAAAATATCTTGTTTGGGCAACAGGAAAATGTTTGTTGATTAGAAAAGCCCTTATTTTTTAACGGTGCGGTTGAACTGCAAAAAGTCGTTCTCAGAATTCAAGAACTACCCTAATTGATCGAAGTACGCAAGTGGTTAAGTCGAGGCTAGTGTCGAACCGCGCAGCCTACAAGTAGTATCATAAGGCAAAAATGTAAAGCAAAAGTAAAAATGTGAAGTAAAAGTTTATAACTTAACTTATAAGTATAACTATAACTCAAGTTATAATTTACAATGATCATTACAACATTACAATGGACACAAAAATACTTGGAAAGAAAAGCGGTCAATACAATGAAAATTAAAATAAAAGTTTAAAATTATAATAAATATTTTCTTGAAATATAATTTGAAAACATAAATCATCTTGTATTTAACATACTACTATAAATTTAGGTAAGGTAGGCTGGTAAAGTTTTTTTTACATAATGACGAATTGCAAAGAGTTATTTTAACTACAGGGAATTTCCAAAGTAATTCTCAACGAAAGTATAACCTATACAATTTATGATCAAATTCCTCCTCGTCATAATAAATAGCTCAAACGGTCAGTAGGTTAATAGGAAACTTGTTATGAATGTGTGAAATAAAAAATCCTGCGACCTTACCATTTACAATGTAATACTCTCTCCCTCAGAATTGACAACAAAATGGCTCGTAGGCCTAGGCTAAAAGGTGCGATCAACAGTGCATTATTGACCTAGGGTCCAACTGCGCAACTCGATTATATTCTCTGGGGGCCAGAAATAATCCTCTTACTAATTTCATGACCACTTGCGCAGTTGCACCCAATCAATTTCTTTAAAAAATTCACAAAGAAATTGTTATGAACTCAGTAATTACATACAATTATGCCTACTTTTTGAATTTTATTCCAATATTTCTTAAACAAAATTCTTGAACAAAAAACTATTTTAGGCAAATAAATTCAGTTTACAGTATTTGTAACTTTATACCAAGTTGCAAGATTTAGTATTTTAATTTGACGTAATCGGAAATAATATACAAAACAAAAAACCCTTATCATTAAAAAGTTTACTCGTTTCTGCAAAAAACAGAAATTTATCAACCTAAATAAGAGTTAAAAAATAGAAACAAGTGTTGAGTAAATTATATACACAATAATCACAATGAAAAACTAAAAATAAGAAACAATTGTTCTAACAGTAATGAAAAAATTAACTAAATAAAGTGTTGAGTAAATTATATACACAATAATCACAATGAAAAACTAAAAATAAGAAACAATTGTTCTAACAGTAATGAAAAAATTAACTAAATAAAGTGTTGAGTAATATATATACACATTAATCACAATGAAAAACTAATAATAAAGAAATAATTGTTCTAACAGTAATGAAAAAAATAACTATAGACACATACATAGATTATTTTTGTATATTTTATTAATAATGAAGTAAATAATACAAAGTGTTTTAAACTATTTTAAATAATATGCAAATTGAAGTTCCTTAAAGTGCAAAAGTAAAGTTAATGAAAAAATAATGAAAAAACTGCAGATTGTGTAACCGGAGTTATGGCTAATATTTTATTTATTTTACCCAAAGTACGGGTACATAAGCTAAGAAGAAGAAATAATTTGTTGCCGTTGTTTTTATTAATTTTAAATATCAACATTTGTCCTTTTTTTACTAATTGTAGAGAAATAGTTGTTTTTATTCAGTAATTAAAGAGTTCACGGCCAAGCCTGATATGTAACACTTCAAATAAACATATACTTTCAGGGTCTATATCTTACCTTGTCCAGTAGGGTTACTACTCAGGCACCCGAGGCCACAATATCTCCCGGTACCTGGAGGGGAATTTCATTTCCCTCCCCTACTCATACGTTTTGCCTACCTGCATCTAAGTAATTATTTTATTTAATCCTAGTGGATGGTAATTGATCAGTGCAAATATGAAAGTATGAAAGTGTTTTCATACGCATGAAAAGAATGATTTGTTTACAACTTCGTGCATTCTTCCACTATTGTAGGTCGAGACAAGTCGATGCGTTGTAGGATGAACATAATACTGAAACAATCATTTGAAAAAATTATAAATACAGGAAAGTAAACAATCAAATATCAATTTGTCAGTTGTCATAACTATAACTAAGGCATTATCTTAGTATAGGATCTGTATTTTGTGTAGAATAGTGTTTAGTGTGTTCTCGGATTGTACGGAGTATTACATATGGGGAGTTTTCCGAAAATATAATGGTTTTAAATAATAAAATAAAATAAATGAATCTTACAAATAAACAGAAACATACATTTTTATTTGAAAAAAAATCAGTAGTTTCTGGAGTTTGAAGCCGTTATTTACCTGTGATGCTAATATTAAGATATTCAGCCAAAGGCAAACATTTTGATTGGACCGAGCACTTTATAGTAAGTCGGTGGATGATTATAGAAGCTGCAGCTAGTGGGGTGGCTTATGTGTAATGTAAGCCAATACGAACTTAACATGTGCTAGTTCACAATGTAAAAACAATGATAAATCCAACTTAATTAACACTTTCTTAAAAACAGTAAACAAAGAGCTGTTAGTTATATTTTCATTAATTTGTTTTGGTATTAAATGTTTTTACTACTGATATTTTGTATGTTTTTTTATTTGTAAAATTTAATTTTAATAAAGTCCAATAATTCTAGGGCCCTTTAATATTCCGAAAACAATTGAAGATTAATTCGTAAAATTTAAATTTTAGATGGTTAAGATGTTTTGAGTGAAATAGTTTAAACTACAATAGGTCGTATAAAACACAATAAAGCCTTATCTTTGGTAACATTGGTAAATATAATTATATTGTATATTTTCATATTTTAAAGAAGTAATTTCATAATTATGGAATGAATAATTTTAAATGCAGTTTGTTTACATTGGTAAAGATTACACTACCGAAGGAAAGACTTTGTGATAAGTCATTTCAAATTACTTTAAGCATTGTATTAGGTAAATAGTAACGAAACATGAAAGTGCAATTGCAAGTGAAATCTTAGAAATCAAAGTAGTGAAAATTAGGGATGGTCAATATTTGCCGTCACGGTGACATTTTACTAATATTCGTTTGTCGTCGGTAGTACCGGTGACAAAATATGGAAAATCCCAGTTCCAGTAACAATGGATCGAAGCTTACAACACAGCTTCTGATAATGCAAAGAAAGACCTGAATACAGTCCAAAACAATGCATTGAGACTGATATGTGGTGCTGCGAAGTCTACCCCAATTGCAGCGTTAGAGATTCAAACAGATATTGAGCCCCTTAACGCTCGCAGGGACAAGGCTGCTATCAAATTCTTTGAAAGAGCCTTAAGAACCAACGATGACTTCTGGAAGAAATACAGATGCGCAAGCCAAAGGCTTAAAACCCAAGTCACACCACTGGCAAAAGCCGCAGAAATAAGAAGAAGACATGGATTGGAAGAATCAGAGCGACAACCTTTCAAGAAAACGAAATATATAAAGGAAAGGACCGAAATACCATCGTGCACATCAATACCTGGTGTAAGCCTGAGAAAAGCCGACATCCAAATCTGCGAACTTAAAGTACTAACAGAAGCTATGATCAACGAGAGGTATCCGGCAGACGAATGGCTGCGTGTGTACACAGATGGATCGGCAATGCATGACGCATGCGGGGCCGGATATTTCTCCTCAATTGGGCAAAAATCAATAGCAGTGGGGAAAAACGGAACCAACTTCGAAGGAGAAGTGACCGCCATCGGCGAAGCGGCCAGAGAGATTCTTCTGTCGGCCAACACCAAGAAGGTAGTTTTCCTCTCGGACTCAACATCCGCGATTCAGGCGATCTCCTCCCCAAAGCCACAAGAAGGGAAGGAAATAAACAACTGCCAGAAAACACTCCGCATGTTGCAGAAAACAACACAGATCGCAATACAATGGGTGCCGGGGCACTGTGACATCAGAGGAAACGAAAAAGCAGATAGTTTGGCCAAGCATGGCTGCTCCATGGCGCAGCCGATCCTCCCCCTCTCATACCGCAGTGTCTGTTGGAATATAAACAGCACTATCAGCGACTCCGTGAAACGGGACAGGAAACAAGCTGCTACAGGAAAGCAATGGGAAAAGATCATCCAATCAAGCATACCACTGGATCTTCCGAGAGGCGTAGCCATGGCTTTGTTTAGGATGACCACTGGACATGACTACCTACAGAGACACCTGCATCGCATGAAAGTGGTAGACACACCAATCTGCCCACTCTGCTCCAACAACGAAGGGACGGCAGAGCATCTTACCACTTGTGACGGCCTGAAAGATATCTTTCACGATGAGTCCAGGGAAGGACTCGCTACATTGTACTGGGAGGCACGGCGTCGGATGGCTGAGAGGCCAAGGACGGGCGTTGGCTGAAGTAAGAAGTAAGAAGTCGAACAGTTGTATCTGTTGGGATTGGGCAAAAAGTCGCAGACACTGGATAAAACTGTTGCCATTGGTTGAGTTTTGGCTGTCACTGGATGAAACGGCTGTCATTGGTTGATTTGTCGCTGTCACTAGCTCTGGTCTCACCGTTCGGCTCTCGGTGCCGATTATCGTACAGTGTTGTTGACTGAAGGGGGGAGGGGGTTATCAATGCTGTGATTGGGAAAAATGTCGCTGTAAAATGTTACTGATATATTACCACGACTGTCATTGGTTGCGTTGTTGCTGTCACTGGTTCTACTCATTCACGTCGTGTGGGTGGTTGATTTGTGTCAGGTTTCAAGATAGTGACAGTGTTGTGCACAGTAGACACTATTTCGCACTCGGTAGTTTGTTCTTAATTTTGTAGGAGCCTATTTTTAAATTAAATGAGCCTTCGAAAAAAAGTGAGGTTTGAAATCATTTCACCAGTGTGTTATGCCTGTCTATTATTGGCATATACAGAGCAGTCTCAGTACCCCTTGTCACCGGTACTAAAGTCACCGGTAAAAGTCACTGATCTAAACTTAGCGCTGTCACTAAAATCACCGATTCGTTAAAGTCACTGGATCGACCATTCCTAGTGAAAATGAACGAGAGTTGATGTTGTAGACGAAAGAGTGGTGGCGATAAAAAACCTGATGATAAAAGAGGAGTAATTACGTCGGTAGAAGAGAAGCAATGGTGATATTAAATTTAAGGAAATAGTTGAGACGAATCCAAAGGATTAACGATGGAGATGATGAAGTAGTTTTTGAAGTGGTGTTAGAATCTAAAATGAATGTTAGTGACGTTAAAAGGGTTTGGGCAGAGGAAACAGTGTTGAGGGTAAAGAAGAAAAATTGTGGTTCTAGGGACGACGGAATTATGGATAGAAATCTGAAATAAGAGGGACAAAAGGCCACAATGACCGTATTGAAACAAATGCTGATTATTGTTATTGTACAAATGGAACAATGTTGTGTTAAGTCGAGGTGAAGGTATTTACTGTGAGAAAAACGGTCGATGGTAAAGGTGATGAAAGTAAGAAAGTAGTCGAGATTTATAAAAGACAAAATAACAGTAATGTAAAAATAGTCATGCAGCATACGGCACTGTAATGTTGATTATTAACTGATATGAAATAAGATTTCTGATAAAGCGACTTGACTCGGAATAAAAGATAAGGAGTTGTGTGTAAAGTTGAGTTAAAATCACAAACACAAAGAAAATGTGACTTTAAAGGTGAAGGTATAGACATTGATAATGGGAAGACATTGATGAGTTGTTGTAGATATGAAATAATAATAGGAAGTAAAAGAAAAATATAATTCTATTTCAGCAGAAAGTCTCTATGTATTCATCATTACCTAAACAAGATGAGAAGAGTGGTGCCTATAGACGCACTGATGAGGAAGAAACATCCCGGGAAGGAGCTGAGAGTTTTGTTGTAGACAAAGTTGTAGAAAGGAACGATGATCAGGGGCATGAGCGCTTTAAGAGCTGAGATGGCACCATTTACTCGCCCTGCAACAGATCAGAAACAGTATATGAAAACACACATAGTCACGTCGATTGAGTTCGCTGCAAGATAAAGATGAAGGTATTTACTACTAGACCCAGTAAATACTGCAGCCATAGAGGAAAGCACTACTGCCATACCAGAAAATATGTAAACAATTGCTACTGTGCTGCAATGTTTACTCGGTCGAATGGTAGTGGTTTATATCTTTAGCCTGCCAACACGTTACTCATGTTTTGTTTGCTTGAAATTTGTTGTTAATTTTAGGTTCTATTCCTTATAATTGTAACAGCTGTATTTTCAATTGTTTAAAATTTTATTTAGTTTTCAAACAAACACAATATAATATAAATATTTATATTTTATTGGCAATCTAGTATTTAATTGCCAACGCAACCAAATATTTCATGTAGCAATAACGACAATTAAAATAAATGTATTTTTATAGGTTAAAACGTTGACGTGAATAGATTGATTTTTTAATGGTAATCGATCATTTTAAAAACCAATGATTTTAATATAATAAGGATATGTATTACAAAGATTTAATTCTGTTCTATCATCTGTGATATAGTTTCTTATTATAAACCATATTATATGCCATATTTATAAACCTTTTGAACTTCATAGCCCAGTTTATAACTAGCAACCGTTATTATAACGTTTTTAGATCCATACAATAAAGGATTGGTTTTGTAAATACAAATCCGTTTCTTACCTATTTCTGTTGGATCAACCGTTATTATAACGTTTTTAGATCTATACAATAAAGGAGTATTGGTTTTGTAAATACAAATCCGTTTCTTACCTATTTCTGTTAGATCAACCGTTATTATAACACTTTTAGATCTATACAATAAAGGAGTTTTGGTTTTGTAAATACAAATCCGTTTCTTACCTATTTCTGTTGGATCAACCGTTATTATAACGTTTTTAGATCTATACAATAAAGGAGTATTGCTTTTGTAAATACAAATCCGTTTCTTACATATTTCTGTTGGATCAACCGTTATTATAACACTTTTAGATCTATACAATAAAGGGGTATTGGTTTTGTAAATACAAATCCGTTTCTTACCTATTTCTGTTGGATCAACCGTTATTATAACACTTTTAGATCTATATAATAAAGGAGTATTGGTTTTGTAGATACAAATCCGGTTCTTACCTATTTCTGTTGGATCAACCGTTATTATAACGATTTTAGATCTATACAATAAAGGAGTATTGGTTTTGTAAATACAAATCCGTTTCTTACCTATTTTTGTTGGATCAACCGTTATTATAACGTTTTTAGATATATACAATAAAGGAGTATTGGTTTTGTAAATACAAATCCGTTTCTTACCTATTTCTGTTGGATCAACCGTTATTATAACACTTTTAGATCTATACAATAAAGGGGTATTGGTTTTGTAAATACAAATCCGTTTCTTACCTATTTCTGTTGGATCAACCTTTATTATAACGTTTTTAGATCTATACAATAAAGGAGTATTGGTTTTGTAAATACAAATCCGTTTCTTACCTATTTCTGTTGGATCAACCGTTATTATAACGTTTTTAGATATATACAATAAAGGAGTATTGGTTTTGTAAATACAAATCCGTTTCTTACCTATTTCTGTTGGATCAACCGTTATTATAACACTTTTAGATCTATACAATAAAGGGGTATTGGTTTTGTAAATACAAATCCGTTTCTTACCTATTTCTGTTGGATCAACCGTTATTATAACGTTTTTAGATATATACAATAAAGGAGTATTGGTTTTGTAAATACAAATCCATTTCTTACCTATTTCTGTTGGATCAACCGTTATTATAACGTTTTTAGATATATACAATAAAGGAGTATTGGTTTTGTAAATACAAATCCGTTTCTTACCTATTTCTGTTGGATCAACCGTTATTATAACGTTTTTAGATATATACAATAAAGGAGTATTGGTTTTGTAAATACAAATCCGTTTCTTACCTATTTCTGTTGGATCAACCGTTATTATAACACTTTTAGATCTATATAATAAAGGAGTATTGGTTTTGTAAATACAAATCCGGTTCTTACCTATTTCTGTTGGATCAACCGTTATTATAACGATTGTAGATCTATACAATAAAGGAGTATTGGTTTTGTAAATACAAATCCGTTTCTTACCTATTTTTGTTGGATCAACCGTTATTATAACGTTTTTAGATCTATACAATAAAGGAGTATTGGATTTGTAAATACAAATCCGTTTCTTACCTATTTCTGTTGGATCAACCGTTATTATAACACTTTTAGATCTATACAGTAAAGGAGTATTGGTTTTGTAAATACAAATCCGTTTCTTACCTATTTCCGTTGGATCAACCGTTTTGGACGCTATTGAAAAAGATACAGCCATTGACGAGCCGTGCATGAAATCTATAATCGGATCTGAAAAATATTAAATGAAAATATTTTTAAGAAGTGTGTGACAGGTCTGCAAATAAATACAGGCTACACACATAACAGTTAACTTTTAGAAATTATGGAGTAGCAAAATATATTTATTTTGTATTATTACTGAATATAACTTTTGTTAATTTTTCAAAGGAAAATTCCTATAGGTATGAGAACAAGTTGATTTTCAGAATTTACAGAGCATGATTACATATAACAATCTATTTCTCTACATTTAAAATTGTAAAACTCATCCGGTTTTAAAATGATTTTTTTACATAATTTGTATACATTATTCAATCCAATTAAATTAACAATAACTGCAGAATTTATGAGTTAGCTTATATTAATCATAAAGTTTTTAAATATAAAACTATAAGTAAGATGCGTAATAATTTAGCGTATTTATCGCTTATGTAGTCGTCATCTTACATTTAAAGAAAATTCCCAGTAATGTAGAAAACCCTCAGAGAAAAAACAAAAATTAACTCTACAATCAGTGTCCCTTCATAAAATAAAACACTATACTACAATGCAATAGAGCTACAACATATCAGGTTAACATATATATTGTGTCCTACAAAAAAAAAAAAAAAACAAACAAACTAAAGTTTGCTACATAAGCTAACTTGTAGAATATATTTAAGCATTATTACTTAATATAAATATAATATAAAAATTATTTCTTTGGGGATATGAAATAGGCCCCACCTCCTTAAAGTATCGCGCTCCAGAAAGAGTTCCTGGGTGCGCTACTGCATCTGGTTAATTTATTCTAAGTTTGCTTACATTTAAAACGCTCATGGACTGTCAGGGTTGTCTCGATTCATTTATATCAGCTGCAGGTGCAGTACTTATTTTCCTGGTTTCGTTGTTGTTGTGCTTCTTTTACTTACAATATAGCGTTGTACATTGGAAACGATCATGCGTCGGAACGAATGCTACGCTGGGATTCCTCTCTTGAGAAACATCAGGAGGTTATGTTGTTGTGCTTGTTTTACTTACAATATAGCGTTGTACATTGGAAACGATCATGCGTCGGAACGAATGCTACGCTGGGATTCCTCTCTTGAGAAACATCAGGAGGTTATGTTGTTGTGCTTCTTTTACTTACAATATAGCGTTGTACATTGGAAACGATCATGCGTCGGAACGAACGCTACGCTGGGATTCCTCTCTTGAGAAACATCAGGAGGTTATGTTGTTGTGCTTCTTTTACTTACAATATAGCGTTGTACATTGGAAACGATCATGCGTCGGAACGAATGCTACGCTGGGATTCCTCTCTTGAGAAACATCAGGAGGTTATGTTGTTGTGCTTCTTTTACTTACAATATAGCGTTGTACATTGGAAACGATCATGCGTCGGAACGAACGCTACGCTGGGATTCCTCTCTTGAGAAACATCAGGAGGTTATGTTGTTGTGCTTCTTTTACTTACAATATAGCGTTGTACATTGGAAACGATCATGCGTCGGAACGATTGCTACGCTGGGATCCCTCTCTTGAGAAACATCAGGGGTTATGTTGAAGTCAGTAGCAGTTGTGCCAAATATTTTAAACTACAAACGTTGCTACATTATTCTTGGTATTATTTTACACAGTTTTATGTATCGATTCCTGCGACTTCTGTGTCTGTCAATAATAACGCTTTTTAGTAGGGTAAGATTTTCTCCTTGAAATAAACAATAAAAACGATGATGAACAGGAAAGGACAACTTGTTTAACTAGTTCCTTCTTATTTTAATCGAGCATTTACAGTTGATTACGTTTTTGTTAAAAGTAAAAGCAATTTTTATTCATAATGGCCATAACGTACTCCGCAAACGTCGATTAAAGTAAAAAGAAACTAGTTATTAGTGGTTTTATTGCTGTGCATCAGAGTTTTTATTATTTATTATAACACGAAGGCGATAGAGTCGTATCATTATTATTACCAGTCTTGGAAAGCTAATTTAACTACTTCCACTAGAGCTTATAGTATTGGCTATATTTTAGTGTGGCAAGATCCTTTTCCTTTTCCAACTTACAAGAAAAATACTAGTATACCAAAGCTGGTGGTTTGTTCAACATTCAAACACTTGTGGAAAGCATTATTACCAACATTCCTAATAATATTATTATCAGGTTAATCATTTGTCATGCCCTTTTAATAATACGCACTGTAAATCAAATATAATTGATTTAATCCAGACGCATTGACGAAATTATCTGAAATCGAGTTTCACTAAATCTTCTTTGCTTGACCAACCTAATACACTTTTTTCAAAGGCGTTAATTAATAAAATTTTGCAAAAAAAACATTTAAAACCTAGGGCTTAGTATAAATTTCAAATTGTCTGAATAGGTTATTATTTCTGACCCACCATCATTCGTGTTATAAGTTATCCACTATAATAAACAAAAATGAACTGTCTGATTATGGTGACTTTAACGATGTTCATAACAGATATGACCTTCAATAAAGTATAATCATGCAGTTAAGTAACGGCACTACGCCCTTTGTATCGTCAGACTTTTACGTTATCTAAATATTTTTATCAAGAAATAATATAATAACGTTATTGAGTGTTCTAATTTTTTTCTATTTTTTAACCTTTTGTTGTATTTTAAACACTAAGAGCTGTTTGATTAATCCGTTGGCAGCAATTTCAACCTGATTTTATTTTCTGTGCTGCATACTTTTAATAGTTTACTTTTGGTTTTTAATTCTTAGTTTTGATTTTATTCTTATAATTATCTATTTTCTTTTTTTGCCTGGATAATTCGTTTTTAGTTTAAGCACTTCTTGCCATCTATCTTCCTTTCCTACGTACGAATAAAATTGTATTCATTTTATATTGTCTTTCTGTAGAACATTTAAAAAATATTTGTTTTTTTATATACCCTTGGTTATGGTGAGAATTTTCTTTATTCACCTATACCAACACAATTTAATTAAATTTTTTATCAGTCTAATAAATGGTCTTAATTTGATTTTGTTCATTAGAACTGCTTATAGGGTAAGAGGATGTTTAAAACTGTCAACCTACAAATGTACATCTCGTATGGGTGCGTGGCAAAAGCGTTTCCAGCGTTGGATATGATTTGCGTGATCGAAGCTAAGATGCCAATCATGGCGTCAGAGAATCGCAGGACACGGGACAGCAGTCCCAGAGAGATCACAGTGCCTGCAAAATAACATTTCTGTTAAAATAATATTTAAGGTTTTTGCGGTATTCAATAAACAGGGAAAAGTATTTGTCTAGTTTACAGAGTGAAATTTACAGAGTGAAATAGATTAAAAAGTTTTTTAAAGTACATCTATTTATCTGTACATAAATAGAGTTTATGTTTAATATATTGTTTGATTTTATTACAGTAAATGTGTTTATATGTAGACTTCTGCCTAGAGTAATTACTTTAAATTATTTTGTTTAACGTTTTACGTCCATCCGTAATAATTAAACAAGTTTTATAAAGACCAACTAAAGACAGCACATTGAACGTCAAATAGTTGTTAATACATATATAAGTTCCAGTATACCAGTATGGGAGCCCAATATTAAATACCATATAAAATAGCCCATTATATAATTTCACAAAATCAAACAATATCAGTAGTACAATTATAAATTAAACAATATGATCTAAAATAGAAAATAAAACATTTTAAAGAAATAGGCTACATTATTTCAGTACACATTATTATTACATAAGTTGCAAATATTTTACGTATACTACACCTAATAATTTAAAATGGTTAGGAAATGCTTAGGGAATAAGATTACAGTAACTACAGACAGATATCATTTTTGATAAAACTATTGATTATTATGAAAAACTTCATGGACTTTCATATATAAACAGAAACAAAAGTTGGACATTTTTTAAAAGTAAAGTTCATTTCACGGTTGTAAAGTACTTAACTAAAGTTGATATAATTAACATTATACTTAAAAATTAGGCGTTATTGACAAATAAAATAAATTATCAAACACTGTTTTTACTTTTACAAAATATTTGCGTAAAAATACTTACCAACAAGAATAATTGCCATTTTATAAGCAGCGTAAAACCCATACACCTGAAGATCCCAGTTGAACAGATACCGTACGAACAGGTACAAAACTGAGTATTCACCTGGAAATTAAAGAAAACGTTTATACATTCTCTGTAAAACCTATTAATATATTAAATAAATATCTCATTTCAGATTTGCGACAATATAATTTATCTATATTGAAATGTATAAAATTTTGTTACTAAAGTTTTATAAAAAATCAACAAATCAATATTAGCTATTTAACAATTTTGCCTCTGATGACGTTACTAGCCAACCAGTGATCCGTGACTTTAAGGATTCTCATTGTTCTATATTATGTTATGGTGTCAACAAGGAAGTAATGGCCAGCAGTATATTTCTTCAGCAAACTCCAGAAGCAAAGCTACTAACTGTAGACAGCGTAAATCTAGCGTCTATAGAGTAATGGCGTAATGCTTGCTATTTCCATCGAAAAGTTTTTAAATTTAAGAAAATTGGGTTGTAACACTCGGAAGAATGCCAACATAAGTGAAAACGTTTATAGACACGTTTACAGAAATTATGAATTGAGAAAAACATTTAAATTCGCCTAATGAGTTGTCTAAACATTTGATATCAGACGAGCCTACGATGTTTTCATTTCAAAAATTTCATTAATTATACATAACTTATTACTTTCATTAAATTGAAATATTTGTATCGAAATTTACTAAATTTAAATAAATTAATATATTTTTCAACTGATCAAAGCTATTAATTAATAACCTTTTTCTATAACAATGTTCAATAAATAATGCTACATAACTTACGTATTTATAAAGTCGTTTTTCCAATAAAACGTACAACATAAAGATATAATAAGACATTTATATTATCATTATATTCACTTTTAGGTGGCCCATAGTTTAACCCATTGGAAATTAAATTGACGTGAAATTGTATGTTTATGTCGATCCAAAATTATTTGTAGGAGTCGCTATAGACATTTTCACTGAAAAGATCTTGTAATGGCACAAAACTCTTACATTTGCAGGGCTACGCAAATATCTGTGAAGGCGTAAGACAAAAATATTCTAGAAATTTCATTTTTTCTAGTTCCATTACACACAATTAGTTTTTGAAATGTGAGTATTTTAAAAGCTACCGTGTATTTTAATGAACATGGTATTCGCGTGGGTTTTTTCATGCTCTGTTTCTTTAAATTTCTCTCGAGACTTTATTACAACACACACACACACACACACACACACACACACACACACACACACACACACACACACACACACACACACACACACACACACACACACAACACACACACACACACACACACACACAACACACACACACACACACACACACACACACACACACACACACACACACACACACACACACACACACACACACACAACACACACACACACACACAACACACACACACACACACACACACACACACACACACACACACACACACACACACACACACACACACACACACACACACACATACACACACACACACACACACACGCGCGCACGCACACACATACACACACACACACACACTCTCTCTCACTCACAACACACTTCCACCGATGCAACACACCCCCACACATACACTACATATGTATATTTTGACCTTAAAGTTTGTCTAAGAAATAATAGCGGGGAACAGCGTAGTTATATCTTCTAAGTTGAGTAATTGTTATAAAAGCCTACAACAACAAAATTTGACTTTGAGGCACTCACCCAGAAGCCATGAAAAATAAGTTGCGACGAATATTAAATAGTTTTTGTCCTTTAATATTAATTTTTTCGGGAAATAAGTTTGTATATTTTTAAAAACTAACTGTTGCTATTCTATATTGATGCGGTCATTAGGTCGAACAATGACAATTACATTGCAAATAAAAATAAATGTTTAGTTTTGCATGTGTACTTATGTATCTCGCAGTAGATTCGGTGACTAGCTATATTCGCTAGCGACTCATTTCCGTTCGAAGGCGTATATAAATGTTCTCATGTATTTCCGCCAACATAACTCCTGAAAGTTTCTCCTATTCTTTAGCTCAGCATTGTTTAATTATTCTCATTTCTCCAAAGTATATTTCTAAGTCACAGAGAAAAACTCTAAAACAAAGCAATGCGTTATATCGACACAAGGAGTTGCATATTGTGCAAGAGTTATATTTCAGTTATAATTGCTAGTAACTTTACTTTGCATCGGTATTTGCACGATACTGTAAACGCTCAAAGGGTGACCTTAATCAGTGGGGACAATTTGCCGGATTAATCTGTAGTGGATAGCTTGCATTGGATGATTAATCAGTGGAGACAATTTGCCGGATTAACCTGTAGTGGATAGCTTGCATTGAATGATTAATCAGTCAACGTCTAGCAATAGTCTATATCACTAACTTGGCAGTGAGGTCATGCCAAAGAGCCGAGTGACTAAGTTTACAGTTATGTCATATCAAACCTGAAAAAAATCCTCTTTTAAACTAAATGAACGATCGTTGTACTTTATATTGCACAATATATTGGATATATCAATGCATATTTATACCGTTGTTAGTAACTTTCAAGAAATCAAATATTATAAAAGTGAGATGGCAATTTTATATGAGTAAAATGTCGCTGAACCCACCAGCTATTTTAAGTATGAGGAGAAGTATGATACGGTAACTCTATAAGTATGAGGAGATATTCGTTTCATGGTTAAAGCCTATATTTTATAAAACATATATAGGCTCAAGTAATAGGTAATAACATATCACCGATTAACTGAGTAGTGACCATAAATCTCATCGCTATATACAACGTGTTACCTTAAAATTATTTAAGTACCACATCTCATTGTATCGTAACAATATACTTATAGCATATCGTGTCAAATTGTATCCTATTACGTATAACGTACCACATTCTATTATGTCCTAATTTATAGGCATCCCGTATCATTTTATCCTAGTACTTATAACGTACCGATACCAAGTTGTATCCTAATATTTATGACGTACCACATCCCATTGTGGCCTTATTCTTATAATGTACCCAATCTTATTATATCCTAATACTTGAAATGAAAGAGCAACGTTGAGTTCTATTAGTATACTTCTAAAGTACCACACCCGATTGTACCCTTTACAGTACCACTTTCCATTTTATTTAAGTAGTATAACTATAGCTTACCATATCCCTTTATACCCTAATACTTATATTATACCTCATACCATTGTATAATAATACGAATGGCGTACCCCAGTCCAATGTATCCTAATACTTGTAACGTACCAAGTCTCATTGTATCCTATTTGTATACTTCTAAAGTACCACACCCTATTGTACCCCAATACCTTTACAGTGCCACATCCCATTTTATTTAAGTAGTATAACTATAGCATATCACATCCCTTTATATCCTAATACTTATACTATACCTCATACCATTGTATAATAATACGTAAGACGTACTCTATCCTGTTGTATCCTAATACTTGTAACGTACTAAGTCCCATTGTATCCTATTTGTATACTTCTAAAGTACCACATCCTATTTTACCCTAATAACTATACGGTACCACATCCCACTTTATTTAAGTAGTATAACTATAGCGTACCACATCCCTTTATATCCTAATACTTATATTATACCTCATACAATTGTATAATAATACGAATGGCGTACCCTATCCTATTGTATCCTAATACTTGTAACGTACTAGTCCAATTGTATCCTATTTGTATACTTCTAAAGTACCATATCCTATTTTACCCTAATAACTATACGGTATCACATCCCATTTTATTTAAGTAGTATAACTATAGCGTACCACATCCCTTTATATCCGAATACTTATATTATACTTCATACCATTGTATAATAATACGTAAGGCGTACACTATCCTATTGTATCCTAATACTTGTAACGTACCAAGTCCAATTGTATCCTATTTGTATACTTCTAAAGTACCACATCCTATTTTACCCTAATAACTATACGGTACCACATCCCACTTTATTTAAGTAGTATAACTATAGCGTACCACATCCCTTTATATCCTAATACTTATACTATACCTCATACCATTGTATAATAATACGAATGGCGTACCCTATCCTATTGTATCCTAATACTTGTAACGTACCAAGTCCAATTGTATCCTATTTGTATACTTCTAAAGTACCACATCCTATTTTACCCTAATAACTATACGGTACCAGATCCCATTTTATTTAAGTAGTATAACTATAGCGTACCACATCCCTTTATATCCGAATACTTATACTATACCTCATACCATTGTATAATAATACTAATGGCGTACCCTATCCTATTGTATCCTAATACTTGTAACGTACCAAGTCCAATTGTATCCTATTTGTATACTTCTAAAGTACCACATCCTATTTTACCCTAATAACTATACGGTACCACATCCCATTTTATTTAAGTAGTATAACTATAGCGTACCACATCCCTTTATATCCGAATACTTATATTATACCTCATACCATTGTATAATAATACGTAAGGCGTACCCTATCTTATTGTATCCTAATACTTGTAACGTACCAAGTCCAATTGTATCCTATTTGTATACTTCTAAAGTACCACATCCTATTTTACCCTAATAACTATACGGTACCACATCCCATTTTATTTAAGTAGTATAACTATAGCGTACCACATCCCTTTACATCCTAATACTTATATTATACCTCATACCATTGTATAATAATACGAATGGCGTACCCTATCTTATTGTATCCTAATACTTGTAACGTACCAAGTCCAATTGTATCCTATTTGTATACTTCTAAAGTACCACATCCTATTTTACCCTAATAACTATACGGTACCACATCCCATTTTATTTAAGTAGTATAACTATAGCGTACCACATCCCTTTATATCCGAATACTTATACTATACCTCATACCATTGTATAATAATACTAATGGCGTACCCTATCTTATTGTATCCTAATACTTGTAACGTACCAAGTCCAATTGTATCCTATTTGTATACTTCTAAAGTACCACATCCTATTTTACCCTAATAACTGTACGGTACCACATCCCATTTTATTTAAGTAGTATAACTATAGCGTACCACATCCCTTTACATCCTAATACTTATATTATACCTCATACCATTGTATAATAATACGTAAGGCGTACCCTATCTTATTGTATCCTAATATTTTAACCACTATTGCAATAGAAATAGCTATAAAGAAATGAACAAAATAATTACAACTCAAGTTCTAGTGAAATGCAATCAATTCCAAATACGTATTCTAAAATATATTTGAGTTTTTGGGCATGTTGTTTTATTACTTCCGGTAGAAAAAATTGCATATCAACTTTGAAGATCATATTAGTTTTAAGCTATTTGATCATATTCTACAAAGGTAAATGAATAAATTACGTTACTTAGTAAAAAACTATTTATAGAAGCCCCAAAACACAAATCTAAATACAGAATATTAATTTTATAGTTGTTATCATGTACATTTTACTAAAACATGATTCGTAAGGGTTTTGTTCGTCAAATTTCATATGATATAAAATTCATCATAATTCGTCATTATTCATGTTATTTGAGATTTCTAATTATTACTAGTTCTGTAGTTTTATTTACTTTAATCGAAACATTTTTAAAACAAATTTTATAAAACAACAAACACGGTTATATACTTCAAATTTATTGTTAGTAATGTATATTATATTAAGATACAGCATAAGTTGTGTTCTTTGCTTTTCCTGCCATCTGGTGAAGACTCGGTGTACTTATATCACGACCTGCTTTCCACGATATCAGTATTAAGCTGCAAAAGCCTTACAGCCTTACAGCATTAGCTTTACTATAGGCGTGCAAAGTGCGTCATAATTACTGGAGCACGGAAAATCTAATAGGAGTTCCATGTTATACTCTGGAAGCTAATCTACAACAGATATAAGAGGAAAGTTTAGAAGGCTACTGAAGGAAAACTGTAAGGTTTTAGGTGCAATATTATCCACGTATAAAAGGTTCTGATGAAATATGAAAATTATATTAACAAAAAAATATTTAATTTCTGTAAACCTTGACCTTTGTTGTGTAAAAGTCATGATAAAAATTTAATAGGATTTTGTAATGAAAAGGACAATGAGCGTTGCTTGGTGTGGTCGAAGAGTTGATAGGTATTAAACAAAGTTTTTCAATTTTTCTCTTATTTAGTGAAAACTTTTCTGTTTGATATTGCATGGTTAAAATTCTAATTTTTGAAAAAAAATAATCACAGCATCTTTAATGTGCGCTATGAATATATAATACCCACATATTGTCTCCAATTATAAGACCCGGGCAGTGGGTAGACGTTTTCTTCACACCTGTTGAGTTTAGGCTAGGTAAACGGTCCACGCATAACATAGTGTTTCTTTATTCCTAATATCCTGAAATTATTGTCATTCCTAGCTAGTTCCATCATCCTGAAATCATTGTTTTTCCTGAAGATGATATTATATATATTTTCGAAAAGCTTTTAAAATATATAAATTCTTGTTCTATAAAACAATTCTTATACTTTATGTTTTTATTCATACACACACACACACACACACACACACATATATATATATATATACACACATCCCCTATCGTTTATACATATATACACAGACCCGTTTTCTAGGGAATTTGTTGTCGAGCTCAAGCCATTGATAATGCTAGCAATGTAAATGGGGAAAGGTTTAAGGCCTCTTAAGTAAGAACATTGTTGTTCGTAAACTGTTTATAGACATGAAAAAGATATAACAAGAAAAAATTCTAATACATATATCTAAATATCTAATATATATATATATATATATATATATATATATATATATATATATATATATATATATATATTAAATCGTATGTATGTATTTTGTTATTATTATAAACGCACAGAGTAAACACACACACACACAAACGTTTTTATCCCCTGTAAGAATTTAGGAAGGATATCTCTTTTTGACCTTTAATTTAATAAGCCTATGTAGTTATTACAAAGGGTGGTATCAGCGAGAAAATCATTTCATCAACACCAATAATTATTATACAAAAATTAAAATTAGAAAGGTAATTTTCAGCCGTAATGAGTTATGGAACTTCATAATTTTCATTTCAGTGCGAGTCGTTTCCATGACAACCGGGAGCCTTTGTTATTTAGCACACGTTACAGATATTTCACTTTATATTGGATTACCTATTATAAGAATATCCAAAGCCACCATAAAAGGTAAAACTCGGAATGAGTTTCTTGTTCTTAAGAATATGCAAGGGGACTTAACCATTAAATCTACGAGTTTATGCACATGATACTTTAATATAATTTGATCATTTGTTAACACAAGTTGACGCCCAAGTAAAAGCAATCACGTCAATTCTTTCGTTTGAGTTGCTACGTTTGGAAATGGCCTCACACTCTCTATCTGTTTCTCTTATATATTATTTCACAAGCACAGCGTAATGTACTTACCTAGTAAAGCGGCTTCTATTAATGGCATAGCCGTTGTTATAAGCACAAGTATAATTCTCTTATAGCCATCTCGTTTCTTCGTTATCTCTGATAAACACTGTATTATTAAGTTTGGATCGAAGAAGTTTCTTTTATTTCCTTTCATCTTATCAACATCAAGGTGCGTATTTTTCACAAACAAAAAGACAAAACCAATGGCAGTCATGTTCATCGAAATAGTAGCTAAAAACACTACGTAAAATCCAAACTTTGTGTATATAATGCCTCCTAGTGCGGCGCCTATTGGTTTACAGACGAAAAACAGCACTACTCCCAGACCTAACCTAAACGTTCGGTTTTCGTTTGTAGTAATGTCTGTTATGTAACAACTCGCGCCTAAAACTAGACAATCCCGCGCGCCTGTTAAGCCTGGTACGATTCCTTCTGTTAGGGCGGCCACGACCGGAGGCCATGACCAAAAGTAAACGTTAATAATAGCCAACAAGTCAGCGAGGATTTGACCAGCAATTGGTAGAAGAATCAACGGTCTCCGTCGCTTGCCGTTGTTGTCGCTCCAAGCGCCGGCAAACACCACGAAAATCACAGGCAAAGAGAAATGCACGAGTTTACTCCACGTGTTTATAAATGTTACGTGTTTCTGAGCGGAAACCTCATCCGGGCACTTGTCCGAGACGCCCGGCCGGACGTCCGGGTGGCACGATTTCTGCAACAACAAGTTTAGTCCGCACATTGCCGATATGGCGGTCGACACGAAATACAAACATATCGCCGGTTCCACTGTAACGTGTTTCAGAAAATTTAACGTTTTTAAGAAACGCATGGTTGAAACAGAACTTAGCTCTAAGCTGAATGTTATCAACGCTATTAAAGTTTATTAGTGCCTGATTAAATTCAGTAAATATTAACCATTCTTTATCACTAATCAAATAGTTCTTTATTTAAAAGAGTTATGTTAGGCTTATCACGTGTCATTCAAAATTTAGGTTGACAACAATAAACATATTTGCCTCAAAACGCAACGCTAAAAGAACGAAAATGTATTAAAAAGGCGTTGAAACTACTTGTTACTGGTAGATTATGTGTAGGTCTCTTTGCTTGTACAAAAGATAAAAGATAAACATGTTTACTATAAACTAACGTTGTTCCCAATTCCCTCCAAATATTTCAATAATGTAGTCTATTATCTATCATGAAATTTTACGATTTAATAATCGGACTCTTTTCTTAATGTTTACTACTTTTATTAATATATTGGAACTAAAATAGTCTAAATGTTGTTCATTTCTTCTTGTTTTAATTCTTTTTATCAGAGCACACTTTCCTTATATATATAACGTATGAGCCTAAATAATAAATTCAGGTTATATCCAAAAAAGAAAAATTGTCGGAAGAAATATTAAGCAAAAAGCGACAAGAATAGTTACTAAAAATACGGACAAAGTACTTAACCATTGTTCTATTTCAAGTAGTCATAGATGGGCTGTGGGAAACTTTGATAAAAGAAGGATCCAACTATTTTAAGGTAAGACTTTCCAAAGACCAAAATACCTGGGTTATAATAACACTGTAGCGTTAGAGATGGCTCTTTGTAGATGGGTATGGGGATAACCAAATTAACTAAAATACGTGAGGGGGAGGGGAGAGATAATGCCAGGTTGGAAAAGGAAGTGATCGAAGAGTCTTGGAGGAACTTCAGAAGAGGGCAGACGTATTGAGGGGGGGCAAGTGTCAGCAATGTTAATAAGGGGTAAAATTTGTTTATTAGAATTAAGGGAATTGTAAATTTTTTTGTGTATAATTTAAATAGTGTGACGTAAATAATTTAGTAAAGAATTAGGAAAAATAAGTTAGTTATGTGAAAGTGCATCGAAGCAGTATTAAACGGTCAAGATCCCAGGACTCAACAAACAATAAATACTTTCTTTTTACATTGAAATTATCCAACAGAGCTTTATAAACAGTAAATTCAGAACAATATTAAATTCATTAGTATAAAATATTAATCTATTTTTTTTTCACCACGTTATAATTTATAAACAAGATCCGTAATAACGACCCCAGAGAAAGAGCAATTAACACTGTCATGATTAAACTTTATTGTAATAAACCCAAGCCTCAAGAGTCCACCTTTTTTTTTTTTTAGTTGTAACATTAGTTAAGCAGTCAATCTTATCACTAATAGTATTAAGGTTAAATGGGTATATTGTGTAATAATTAAATGTCAAGAATAAATGCAAGTGATGTTAAATTCGATTGGTGTTAATTACGTAGAAACCTGAAGGTGAGACTGAAGAGTGTTAAGGTAATTCAATATATAACCTAAAGGAAAAGTTATATTTTAAATAACTTGGGTTATAATATATATATATATATATATATATATATATATATATATATATATATATATATACCCAAGTTATTTAAAATATAACTTTTCCTTTAGGTTATATATTGAATTACCTTAACACTCTTCAGTCTCACCATATACAAGAATATTTATTAATTTATATTCAAAGCTTTTCGTTGGTAAACAGTACCAACATCATCAGGAATGAAAATTATGTTTTAGGCTTATAGCTTACATTATTGTAATTGTCATTCCTGATGATGTTGGTACTGTTTACCAACGAAAAGCTTTGAATATAAATTAATAATATTCTTGTATTTGAATAACCTAAGTTATTTTAAATTAGTAAACAAGAAAACGTATTATATATATATATATATATATATATATATATATATATATATATATATATATATATATATATACGTTTCACAAATGAAGCGAGGTATGCAAAATAGTTATTTCGTCAGATTTGGTTTAAAATAAGTGATAACATATGATTTCATAAAACAGCTGATTTATGCCATAGGCTATTTGGCAGAACAGCTGTTTTAACGCATTTATTTATATAAGTTGTAATTATGTAATAAAAGTAACTAAAACAATATTTTTCTTCGTTGACCTAAGTAGGAATTACTTTAAAAACAGTTTTGTTTATACGAGTATTACTTGTTATTTGAGATGTCCTCCTATAAAATTGACTTACCATTTGTACTCATTTTGTACTGTCAAGGGTGGCCCTACTCGTAGAGAGATAGCCCAGAAAGATCATCAAATAGTTCATATTTATGTTTCCCTCCTTTGATTTTATTGTACCCAACCTATCCACAAACCACACTCATTTACACACCCAATAACCCACCACTCAAACCCTCACCATCCATAACTCATACACCCACAAACCCTCTACAACCCCCCCGAAACGTCTCCACAACTCCACAACCTTTAAAACACCCACAATCCCCTAAAATATCTCTACAACCCCTTAACACCCCTAGAACCCACATATGGCTGGACATGTAAATAATAATATGAAAATATAATGAAGAGATAATATAAATGACCTAATCATAAGGCGATAAAGGGAACAATTTAAATAAATAATAGTTAATATTGTCTTGTACACTTCATTAGAGGCCTGAACCTATATATTTGTCATAGTTTCTGATCATATTATAATCATAAAATAACTTGTTTTTGGGGATAGGTGAATATTTTGCTATATTATGTTTTAATAATACTAACTCTGAATACAGTTATGCAGTTATACAGTTATGTAAAGAGGTAAACAGGTTTATGAGGGAACATAAAGTTCGTGTAAGGATCAAGCTTTGCACTATCTCACGGCGTCTGATTATTCTAACTTAATCACTACATTTTAAGCTAAGCTGTTGTGACGTCACACCTTGTCAATTCATCACAAAATATTAAGTGACGGCTTCTCTTGAGGTGATGTAGTGTGTTTACATTGTAACACTTACATTTCAATTAATTACTGACAGAAGACAACAACCTTGACCAAATGATTTAGTGCCAACTAACACGCACCCTTGACGCGTTGTCTTGGCGCGTTCGCTATTCCTCTATACGCGCTGAGAGTGTGTTTAATAAGATTGAATTAGAAAAAAACATAGCAAACAAAATGAAA